>JAVIWB010002550.1:0-348982 GCA_031893035.1 Dermolepida albohirtum
GAAAGCATGCACATAGTAAAGAATTCAGGCCATCTGGTAAATGTTTATGACGCCGGCCCCCTGCAAACGCACATTTTTTCTCTACTGAAAGACAAGAGGAGCAATGTCATAAAACACACATAAATCACACACATTTTTGACCATAATAACCTTTTTCGGCGTAGTGCATGTTAGTTTAAGTAAAAGTATTTTTAAAAACCTTGTGAAACAGACACAGTGCACATCTTGGTTTTCAACGATGCGGATCGCGTACGGAGTATATTTTTCGTACAATTTTTTCGCCGTGTTTTACCAGGTGCGACACTTTGATTTTATCTGCTGATGATGACAACTTGGTTGTCGAAATACGTATACAGAATTTACAAATAGTTAATTGTGGAAAGGGGTTATATATTAACCTTGTTGATCAAGTCAATAAACCACAGGCTCCATCAAATTCAACTAATTGGAAACACCTTTATAATTAACATGATTTCTGATACCTGAAATACATGTGCCATCTTTCTGCAAGCTTAGGTTTTATAGTACCAACAATAATATTGATTGAGGCAGTGTAGTATATTTACTACTTAGAAGTCGATTCTAACACGATGAAATTTAACTACGATCATGGTTTACCAATTTACAAGTATCAGTGAACTTCATATTAATACAGTTTTTTTCATATTTTTATATATTTAATAAAAATAAAATAATAACCATTTTACCAATATATGCTCCTATTGAATGCGAAAGAACAGTTCGAAACAAGAATCCGATAATTAAATTGATACGAAGGTTTAGTTAACCTTATTCCTTTTAACTTTCACATTTTCTGCATGTGCTAAATACATATAATACCTGTTCACAGAAACTTATATAGAGGCACTGGTATATATGTGGAACCTGTCTAACCATACCAAATTGGCTTGCTTACATGATCTTTATAATTGCAGTTAAATTCTTAAAGTATCGATGACTCCATAGTATTTACTTACATTTGTTTTCTTTAAATAACCGGAAAATGTATTGTTGAATACGTGTTTTGGACAGTAACAAAACATCTCACGAATAATATTTAAATTAATAATGGGTATTGCTTGACTTGTGTCAATCATTAAACTGACACTCATTGTACGAGCTGGATACCTGTGCGGTATTTTTGAATGTTTAAGTCACGCTGGAGTTGAGATCTTGAAAAATTGTATTCTTAGTCACTGAGATAGACAATCTGTTTGTCTAGCAGTGACGATTCTCATAATCCAATGTTTACTGACAACTAGTCATCTCCCGTTGTGCTTTTGTGCCTCACAATGAATAAGAATTGTATGTGGTCAAAATGGTTATGAATGAATATAAAATACGATTAAAATTCCTTCATATAAGATTTTAATTAAACGGCGTACATTGAAATACAAACTTAATACTAAATAAGTTATATAAAAATACTGACCTAAAGAAAAGTTCCGTAATAGATATCAATAAGGATTCAAATAAATTATCAAAATAAGCTTTATTTTATAAGCACATATAAAATTAACCAAATAAGGAATGTAGATTGTCAAATTACAATTTTAAATTCGATTCTAATCAATCATTAAAACTATATATTATTATGTATTATAACTAATTATACGAGGGAGCGTTTTTATATTCGCGGAATGGGGGACAAGGGGTGGAAATAAAAAACCAAATTATCAATATATTCACCTGCAAGACGGATACATTTTTCACATCTTTCAATTAATTTATTTATACACTCATAAAAAGACGATTTCTCTTTATCTGCAAAATACGCCGAAACTGCCTCCTTGACTTCATCATCGGCAGTAAATTTTTTACCCCGCAGCTCTTTTTTCATTTTCGGAAACAGGTAATAATCACTCGGGGCCAGGTCTGGGCTGTAGGGTGGGTGATTCACAATTTCGAAGCCCACCTTATGCAGGGCAGCTAACGCAACGCGGCTCTTGTGGACGGGCGCGTTGTCGTGCAAAAGCAGAACACCTTTTGTCAATTTTCCCCGTCTTTTCTCTTTAATGGCTTCTTTTAGTCGCTCTATTATTGAAGCGTAATATTCTCCGGTTATAGAAACACCTTTATCTTTATAATCAATCAACGATATTCCTTCCGAGTCCCAAAATACCGTTGCCATGAGTTTCCCAGCTGATTGTGACACTTTAAATTTCTTGGGAGGTGCTGTGCCCTTTTTATGCCACTGCGTGGAGTCTTGTTTGGACTCAGGTTCATAATGATGAATCCAAGTTTCGTCTCCAGTAACAATTCCACTCAATACACCATCCTTGTCTTCATTACAGAGGTCCAAAAATGCACGCGAACACTCTACGCGCTGTTGTTTTTACGGCGGCGTGAGCATTCTCGGCACCCATCTTGCGCTGACCTAAGACATGCCGAGATGATCGTGTAGGATTTTAAAAATTGTTGTATCGGATACTCCAACAATTTCTGCGAGTGGTTTCTTCTTTAGTCGAGCATCTTCGAGTACAATTTGTTCAATTTTTTGGATAAGTGCTGGCGTGGTCACCTCAATGCTCCTGCCCGGCCTCGGGTCGTCTTCAAGGGATTCCCTTCCTTGTTTAAATAAACTATGTCACTTGTACACCATGGTTTTTCCTGGACAAGAGTCGCCGTAAACCAATGACAGCTCATTCATTATGGTCGCGACTGATTTTCCTTGCCTGGTAAGGAACTTTATAACGGCACAATATTCGATTTTTTCCATATTTCCTGATTATGTTACTTGGTTGACGATAGCTCAAAGACTAACTGTCTAATAACAATGAAACTTCGTATTTATACTAATCATGAGTCGCTGCACAGGCCACGTCCCCAATGCGCCTACTCACCCCTCTACAACCCGCTCATTCCGCGAATATAAAAACGCTCCCTCGTACATATTTACTTCTAAATTTTTTTACTTTTGTCTTTTAAATCTAAAATTATAGGTATACACTATCAGCCATGCTATCGATTCAATCGCTCTGTCTGTATAACAGGGTTTCGGTAGGGACAATTGAAATAACAGAGGTGAGTGCGTTTCTGGGAAATTTAAGAATAATATTCGAATCATTATGTAAATTATATAATCATATTTGTTAGTATAAAATATTATAATTTCCTTTAATCCTTTTATGACCGGTGAAAATATTTATTTTAAAGGGTCTTTTTTATATTACAAGATTATACTGGTTCTAAGAAACAATTTACAGGAATTTGGGCTACAAAATGTTGCACCTAAGACAAATTTACAACATTACACAAAGAAAAATTGTCACTGGAAACAATAGGGCAAAAATTAAAATTAATATATCATGCAATGCAAGATACAGTAAAGAGGTACATAACAACGGATGCAATGCGACCAGAAAAACGTGTCGGAAAACTAAGGATAACCACTAGGGAAGAAGTTTTGCGACTGTAACTGTTATCTAAATGGTATAACCGGTTAACAGGTCCGCATACTTCGCGCAGAGTTAAATAACAATAGTGAAAATCCGGTGTCGCTGATTACCGTAAAAAGCCGTCTATCAAATGCGGGACTAAAAGGGCAATTTGCTGTTCGTAAACCATTGCTACGATCATGAAATCTTAAAAAAACAATTACTATCGGCTAAGGAGCACCAACATTGGGATGTGGTAATGCGGAAGCGGGTTCTGTGCACGGACGAATCCTAGTTTTAAGTATTTGGAAGTAATCGGCGCATTTTTGGTCATAGACGAATTGGCGAAAGGACGATACCAGAATGTGTTGTGTTAACGGTTAAATACGATGGAGGTGCTGTTTTTGTTTGGAGATCATTTTCTCTTAATGGTGTTGGAGATTTACATAGAATTGATGGAATTTTAAGAAGAAAGATATTTGAAGATTTTAAAGGAAGATACAATTCCGTCCGGAATTAAATTGATAAATTGAAGATTTGTGCAAGATTTGTACCACACAAGCTGACTGAATCCAACATTGTACAGACTTGATTAAAGATTCAAAAAAGAACGAAAACTTCAGCTATTCTATTGTAACTGGCGATGAGACGTGGTGTTTTCAATATTAGCCAGTGATCAAGCACCTTAACTCTGAATGGAAGTATCCAAGCGAACAAAGACCGAAAAAATCATTTGGAGAAGTCAAAAGTGAAGACAATGTTGATTTGTTTTTATGGTTAGAAAGGCACAGTGCACACATAATTTGTACCAACTAATCAAATAGTCAATGCTGTATATTCTCTTGGTGTTATGAAGTATCTTTTGGCGCGTATTCGTCGTGTGCGCCCTCAATATCTTGAAAATGGTATCTGGGGTTTGTTACATGATAATGCACAATCTCATCGCACTGATTTTCTAACTACAAATGGCATTTTAACCATCAACCATACACCGTATTCACCGGATTTGGCCCCCTGTGATTTCTATCTATTTTCCAAACTACATTTTCTGACAAAAAGACAGCATCATGCCTACTTCAAAGCCATTAAAATGGCCTCGACAGTGATCTTGAAGGACATCTCTAAAGATGAACTTAAAAATCCATTTGACATGTTAATTGACCGTGCAAAACGTTGTATTAATAATAAATGAATTTTACCAAAATAGTAAGCTTTTGTTTTTATTTCAAAAAAGTTCGATTTTCTCTGCGCCACACTGTGTATTTATTACAGAAAATGTCCCTGATTACGAAATGAGGAGATAGAAATCATATATGTAAACCCACAGAATTACTGAGTAGATTAATTTATTTTATTTTCAGTTAATACTATTTAATACTATTTGTATTTAGGATAAGTAGGATTGTACAGTTATTTCTTAAGAGAAGCAATACCTATCCGAATATTTTCCACAGACTACGATATTAATGTATCAGAACAAATATGTATTACTTAATAGCAGGACAGATTGTATACGTTTACAGAAATGAAAGAAATATTTTAAAAGGCATTATTGCAAGTGAATTTTTAAATATAAAATCTTACAATTACAGTGGTTAAAATTCTCTCATCCATCATTATTACTACAATTGATAAAGTAAACGCATTTTTTTATTTGAGCAAATGTCATTTATATGCCTTATTAGTACACCTTCTTGACAGGACATTTTGAAGTTATCAGTACTGATAGCACGATAAAAATGATTAATATGCCTGTTTTTTCGTGAATCGTGAATTCCGTCGGTATATGGATTCTAGTTTGTTTATGTATAACATATATGTATATATTAAGTTATTCTAACGTGGCAACGCATTATTATATCTTCCATAATCTAAAAAATTATACACTGCATAATAGAATCTCCCAACTTGAACTCCTATATCAATAAGTGAATTATTTTTGAAAATTATTTCTTAGTTTTCGATGTTACACCCAACACTTCATACATACGAGTATCAGCTTATGTTAATGAAACATATATAACTTAATAGCGGTGTAATATAATTTATCTTTTTCAATAAATGCTACATCTCCAGTACTACAATATACAATAACGGGAACTGTTTCTTTTAAACAATTATAGAATCTCATCATCCAAATCAAATTATTCTTCAGAATGTTATAAACAAATTCCGTGAACAGTTTTTTACTATATCGAGCTTACGAGGGTAGTTTGACAAGTAGTGAGAATGGAAAAGAAAAACGAACTTTTTAAATACAAAATAATTTTTATTTTTTAATATATTCTCCTAAAAGAACAATACATTTATCCCAACAGTGCTCCAATGCCCTTATGCCATCTCTAAAATGCGATTCCGGAAGGCTTGCAAAATACTCATTTACGAAGATGATAAGTTCGTCGTTAGACGAAAATTTCTTTCCACTTAGTGCCGCTTTCAATTTTGGAAAAAGGTGGAAGTTGGAAGGGACTAGATGCGGCGAATAAGGCGCATGCGATACTAATTGGAAATGCAACTCGTGGATTTTGGACATCACAACTGTGCAGGTATGCGAGGGAGCGTTGTCTTGGTGAAACAGAATCTTTTTCTTTGCCATTCCTGGCTGTTTAGCACGAATCTCAACATTTAATTTTTGTAGAAGTTCTGCATAATATTGTCCGTTTATTGTGGCACCTTTCTGAAGGTAATCAATGAGCAAAATGCCCTTTGAATCCCAAAAAACCGATGCCATCACCTTGTTTGCCGATAAAGTGATTTTCGCTTTCTTTGGAGGTGCAGAACTACGTTCTAACCATTGTTTCGCCTGTTGTGTAGTTTCGGGTGTACTCTAGTGTATCCAAGTTTCATCGCAAGTAACAAATCGCCTACAAAAATCAACCGGATTCCGCTTATAAAGGTCCAAACGCTCATTGGAAATGCGCAAACGAGTGAACTTTTGATCAGTCGTAAGCAATCGCGACACCCATCTTGCCGAAAGCTTGGAAAGGCCCAATTCTTTCGTTAAAATGTGGTGTACGCGTTCTGTTGAAATGTTTACCATGTCTGCTATCTCTCTCACTTTGAGTCGTCGATCTTGCGTAATAATATTATGGATTTTTATAATCATTTCCTTAGAAGTCACGATTTTGGGTGCTCCAGAGCGCGCTTCATCAACACAGCTTGTTCTACCACGTTTAAATTCATTTACCCATCTACTTATTGTGACGGATGATGGAGTAGATTCACCTAACGTTTCCCGTAACTCATCTTTTATTTCGGTAGCTTTCATACTTTTAATTACGAAGTATTTAATCACCGTACGATACTCTGCTTTTTCCATTTTAACAAAACGACGTGTTGCTTCTTTTTCAATCAGCTGTCAAAAATAAACTAATCAACCGATTTATTTTAATATCGAAATGTAAACATATAAATAGGCAACCTAAGTTATAGTACATTTGTTTACCAATTGGAGCGCCACCTATGTGTCATTCTCACTACTTGTCAAACTATCCTCGTACTATACTACAACTAATTCAATTTGGCCAGTCAAGCAGCACGATCATTTTAAAAGATACACTCCGAGAAAAAAAATTGGGGCGCCTAATTCAAAAGTTATGACTGCAGCCTATTGGATTATACAAGAAATACACAAACTAACCTATAAACTCAAACAACAAATAGATCAAAATAGATATGATATTGTACTTGACTGTACTTCAGCTGAATGTATAGGTTAAGGAGGTGAGAGGTAAAGAGTTTCGCATATTAGTTCACATTTTTTCCGCCGGCCAAATAAAATTGGTGGCACTATAGATTCAATGTGGTATTGTAATTAACTAGATTCATTGTAGTATGTAGAAATGTCGGTTATAGATAACTCACAGTAACCAAGTTCGTGAGACCTTTCCGAAAAGAACTCAAAAAAATTAAATCAACCGTGAGAGGTGGTATTTGCAAGCTTTTTTTTAGAATACAAAAAAAATATAATAATACTACACACAGAAATTACCAAAGTATAATATATTATAAAAAAACCTTTTTAAAAAGCTCGTCGATTCTTTCAGATATATAAAGTGTCTTAAATGTAAACATCAAACCTTAACAGTTGTATTCAGTACATTGTGATATATACATGAAAAATATACGAGGAAAGTTGCCAAAATTTTAGAGTTTTGACTATATTTTTTTAATTTCGAAAATTCGAAATTCCAAAATACACTAAACGTTACTGTTCCAACTGAAGAAATTGCACGTGCTCTAAGAGGAGGTCTTTCTTCTGGTTTGTGCCATACTCTGGACTGACTTTTAGTCTCAAAATTGAAGTGAGGTATCCATATTTCATCAATAATTATTATCCATTGCTAAAATCGGTTACTGTAACAGCCTAAAAGTTCTTTAAGGGCGAATCTATTTAGTTTCTGTTCCAGTCCTAACAGTCTTAGTAGCCAGCAGACTGAAACCTTATTCACTTTCGAATAGTTATTCACGAATAGTTATTCACCCAATTTTTTTGAATATGTTCTCCATAACAGCATCCTTTCTTTCATTTACAAAGGTGCTTAGGCCTACGCTGCGCGCGCATTGTCTTCTAGTGATGTTCTACCAGTTTTGAAACAATCGACCCATCGATAAATACTTTTACATACTGAAGAGCCTCCAAACACACCTTGCAGATATTAAACGATTTCTGAAGGTTTCATACCCTCCTGAAACAACAAGAAAATGATAACTCTTTCCGGAAGTAAATCTGAAGAAAAAGTGCTCCTTTCTTCTTTAAGTGGGGTCCATGCTCTGGAAATGGAAATTTGGAGATATCACTATAAATAAAAATTTGATCTAGAAGAGAAAGATAAAAAATAGTCCATAAAAGTAAATGTACCTAGGCAACAAGAAAATAAGAAATACCTAAATAAAATAGATGTTATAAAACTGGAAGAGGAAGTAAAAAGTTGCAAAATAAGTATAGCAAGCGAAGAAGACGAGATGGATCCAAAAATGATAAATGCATGGGAGAGAAGGTATAGCAATGGTTTAATAAAATAGTATCTGAAGCTTAAGAAACGAATACCCTACTCAACGAATAGACAAACAACTTGATAATACCTATATTTAAAAAAGGGACAAAACACAGTGTAATAATAATACCAATATGCATCTTGCCGGTTGCAGACAAAATTTTTCACCAAAACAAAACAAAATAAGCTAAAAACAAACTATAAGAAGCGCAAACAGCGTTTATAGGGAAAAAACAGGTCACGTATAATATATTTATAATAAGACAGCTCGTAGAAAAGAAAATAGAAACAGGAGAACAACTTATCTTCGCTTTTATTGATCTGAGGGCGGTTTTTGTATAGAAAATTGTTTGAAATTACTAGGCACAACCAAAAAACTAATACGAATTATAAAATCAAGACAAGAGGACGCACAAACCAAAGCGAAAATAAATAGGTATCGATCAGAAGCATTTCATATAATATCAAAAAGGAAATAAAGCAGAGAGATAGCTCGAGCTCATATATGTATATTTATAATAGTAATGCATACGAGGCAAAAAGTCGTTAAACTGTAGACTACAACTAGGTTATAGAAATTTGATATCAATCAGAATAGATAGTTTACTATATGCGACGATCTTGTGCAAATCGAAAGGCTAAAATGCAGAAGCTTAGGAAAATTAAGAGTGGAGGTAACTGTAGAGAAGGCAAAATAATGTACATAAACAAAAACAAGAGAAAAAACAATCTAAAATGGTATATAAGGCCCAAATACTAGAAGAAGTGACCACGTTGAAGTATCTAGGAAGTGTAATAGAAAATGATAGAAGAATAGAACTGGAAATAGTTAATAAAATTAGAAAAGCAAATAACATGTATTATCTGTTAAATAAAACAACATTCGAAGAGAAAAAATAAATGAAAAAATAGAACTGAAAGTATATAATACAATAGTGATCCCTACCATTCTATATGGAAGTGAAACATGTATAGTGCAAGGCACAAGTCAAAAATTAGTGCAGCAGAAATTAAATGCGCCCGGAAGATAGCAGGAAAGACTAAGCCAAGTCACGTACGAAACGAAGAAATTAGAGGGAAACTAAAACAAGACGCATTAATTCAGAAAATTGAAAAGAAACAATTAGAATGGTATGGACATGTAGAAAGATTGAACAGTAACAGGCTACTGAAAAGAGTAGTGGAAATGAAAACATCAAAAGACCTAGAATGACGTGGATCAAGGACATTGCAAGACGGAAAACGATGTAGGGTATGAACAAAATGACGACTGACAGGAGAAAATGGAAAGAATGGATAAGGAAGGAGAAACCCTACTAATACCCAACACCCATGAAAGTGCACGGAAAGCCAGGAAAGAAAGAAAGAAAGAGTGTTATGTGTTAGTCACATATGCCCAAGTAAACGTATTTTATGTCCTTAACACGTCCCTTCGTTTATAAAAATTATTATTTATTTTCATTATACTATCACACATTGTATTCAAATAATTGTTAAATTGTTATTTTTAATTTCTTTTGCAAAATACGAGCAGAAGGATTGTAGATCCACAAAACATTAAAACTAGAGCTAACAAGTATTACTAATCATATCCATGCACTACTTATTTGAAAAGTAAGCCCCCTAAAGATCATTACTTAAACAAAAGAGAGTATAGGTAAAAGCGTCTTCATCATTTTCCGAAAATTGGAAAAGCATAACAACATCGTAATGACTGCAATAAACAATACTTAAATATGTCTTTAAAAGTAACTCTTTCACGGACGAAATATATACGCAGCTTTTCTAAAACGTTAGACTCCTATAGATCATTGTTTAAATAAAAGAAAATATAGATCAATGCATCTTCATCATTTTCAGCAAATGGGAAAAGCATAACAACATCGTAATCGACTATAATAAGTAATAATTAAAAATGTCTTTAAAAGTAACTCTTTCATGGACCAAATGTATACGCAGCTTTTCTAAAACGTTGGAAAATGCATCGGTATTAATCTCAAAAAGTTAGCCTCCTAAAGAGTTACTTAAATAAAAGAAAATATAGGTAAAAGCATCTTGGAAAATGCATTGGTACTAATCATAAATTAAGAGTTTTCCACAGAGAAATGAAAATGCTTACTATTTCTTAAATATTTGCGAGTTTAGTAACTAAAACTATTATGAGCATTGTGAACAAATTTTGTAATATATTTTATCCTTTATTATTCATTTTCTAAATTCTAGTAGATTTTTATTAAAGATGTTTGTGAAGCTCTTTCTTGAAAACCAAATCTTTAAAACTTTCGAAAATTATTCATAAATCTTCCATACATTGTCAATATATGTATATGTATCTACATAAATATATATGTGTGTCTATATATTCATATATACGCTAAAGCTTACTACCTACAACGAACTAAGTAACCAAGATTAACAATTTATAACTAACTATAACTAACTTCTCTCCCGCAAGTTTATTTAATTAAGAAATATATACTAAAATAATTATATGTGCCTTCTTTAGAGGATATTTTTTATTTCGAACCTGTATTAAATTTTCTTTACCGAAAATACAGTTTATAATTTATTCAAATAGGATCGTCTCAATAAATGTATGTATGAATGTGTAAATATACATATGCATATGAATACACCGATAACTATCGAGCAACCACGACCTATTAGAAACGCTACATACGAACAATACAAGGAGAGCTGTCATGTCACACACGGTAGCTCGACATCCGTAACATTCACCAGAATTGAAATGTTCCAGCAACTATACAATAACAGCAGGAGCTGCGACAACAACAAAAGAACCTCACAATGATGGCTGTTCCCAGGCCAATCCGTTATAAAGGATCACAGCATCCCAAAAATCTCGCGTTTCTATTGGCGGCGTTTCAGAATGCGCAAGACACGTGTATCTACGCCACGCCTACTGACACATATCACACGTAGCACCATGTAGGGGACAGAAACCGTGTAGACAAACTAGTTTGGTTAACAGTTGTGTATATACCTGATCACGACGGTCTCCAAGGAATCACGGACAGTTTCGTGTTTTGTGCGGGTTTGTGCGTTACAATTTTTCGCTTGGCTGTGTACAGAAACTAAAACAAATGTAAATTGAATTGAAAAGTGCAATAAATACCCGAATAACAAAAAGTCAGTCCATCGACAATGATGATGATGGACGTGGGTATGTATGGTCACGGACATCATAATCAGCACAATAACACGTATAATTCTGACGCGAACTTTTATAATTACAATCCCGACACGGTGCAAGCACATCAACAGGTACAGACGACACATTACTCCTCTTCCTATCACTACGAAGAACCCTACTTGTACACATCGGAGAACGCGGAAACACCACCATCTCCACAAGAAGTTTACTATCCGCATCATCATCAAGTACAAGAGAATCCTATCATTAATACTGAAACTGGATTGAGTTACACTAATTTAGATTACGGTAATTCAAACCCGTCCATATATCCTCCTATTGGACATCAAAATGTTTATCCCTCCGATTCTTATCAAAGAACTCATCCAGATGTTATGTTAAGGCACCCAGATAACGTCCAGGATAATCACGGTTATCTACACGAGTCCAAATATATTCCACATCAAATGGAAGGTGACAATTATCATTCACATCTTTTGACGAACTCCACACCTTCATCCTGCATGGAATATCAGCACCACAGGTACAAAGAAGAGAACATCCAAACTGTCGATATGGAAAGGCACAACCATAGACAACATCATATTATTCATAATATGACGAACGTTCCTCAACCTCAACCTGTGATACCCACTTATAAATGGATGCAAGTCAAAAGAAATGTTCCAAAACCAACCGGTAAGAATAGATTTTTATTATAATTTAGTAGATTGTAACTTAAATAGCTATCTATGTATGATAAAACGGTAAATTCATATATCGTTTTCTATTTCGTTATCTTATTTTTCATTTCGTGGTTAAGTAACCGTAAAAATATACTTTCTTTTTATAATTTCTATAGCTTCTGTTTTACACGACCACAACTAATCTTAAGTAGGCACTATTGATTGTCATAGATAATATTAAAACAAAGTAAGAGCGATAATCCAGTTAATCTCATGTATATGAATATTGTAGATGCTATCGCTTTGAAAATTCAAGTTTTCGATAACCGTCTCTTTTTTCTCAATTTTTGAATGAAGTATAAAAATGCAGTATCTACTTATATGTCGCAAACTATTTTTAAATTTGTTGCATGAAGTACGGAAAGTTTCGACATATGTACTTGTATCAAACATGAATATTTCGTTATCATAATTTCCAATATTTACTACCTAATCGTTGTCAATATTTACCTTATTCTTGAAGCATTCGAAATTACTTTTATTATACTGTTTTTATTAGCGCTGATATTCTAAAATTAATTATAGATTTATACGTATGATTTAAATTTTTAAACTCTACGATAAACAGGTGGATTATTATTTTCGTTTCAAAACAAAGTTGTAAATCCAAAAGTTGGTATTTATCTAAATCAGGTGTATTTGTCTATTTTAGTTTGGAATTTTTGGAACTATATATTACTTGAAAATATTAAAATCTACGCGACCATTGAAAATAATATTGGCGTATAACGTTTGCGCCATCAAAATTAATTTTGCACATACCAGGTGTACTGAAAGGTCACTACCGGTTTTTCTAACAGATGTCTTTGAAAATGTCGAGTTTCGTGCCTTAAAAAGTGCAGAAAAACCCACTGAAAGGCGTCGTTTGATGGTAGAAACTTACGGTGAGGATGCTCCAACTATAAAAACATGTTAGGCGTGGTTTCGACAATTCAAAAGTGGTGATTTCGATGTGCAAGACAAAGAACGTTTTGGTAAATCGAAAAAAAAGATGCGAAGCTGCAGAATTTATTGGATGAATACCAAACCCAAACTCAAAAACAATTGGCAGAAGCGTTAAATGTGGCCCAAGAAACGATTAGCGACTGACTACAAGCAATGGCAAAAATCGAAAATATGGGAAAATGGCTGCCACATGGAAAATTAAAGAATCGTCTGAGAAATGCTGCTTCAAAGGTATGATCGGAAGTCATTTCCGCAGCGAATAGTGATGGGTGATGAAAAATGGATTTATTTCGAATACCCCAAGCGCAGAAAACCATGGTTATCACCTGGTGAAGCCGGCCCATCGACTCCAAGGCCAAATCGTTTTGGTCGCAAGACAATGCTCTGTGTTTGATGGGACCAGAGTGGCGTGGTGAAACAGTTAATACTAATCGCTACCGACAACAAATTATCAATTTAAACCATGTATTGATAGAAAAACGTCCAGTATGGACCCGAAGACACAACAAAATGATTTTTCAGCATGGTAACGCGCCGTCTCATACAGCAAAACCGATCAAGAAAGCGTTGAAAGCACTAGGATGGGACACAATATTGCACCCTCCGTACTCTCCACACCTTGCCCCGTCCGACATCATCTTTTCGCATCAATGGAATACGCGCTTACAGAGTAGCACTTCGCCAATTTCGAAGAAGTTAGAAAATGGCCGGCGAATGATTTTGCTCGAAGGACAAATAGTTTTTTGGGGATGATATCCATAAATTGCTTGGAAGATGGACAAGGTTTGCACAATCAAAAGCCTTGAGTATTGAAAATTATGTAGTTTTTTACAAAGAAACTGGTAATGACTTTCCCGTACATCTGGTACACTATTGCACCGTTTGCGCCACGTACATAGTTACGTTTGAGTCAACACAGTTCTTAGAAAAGTAATGTAGATAATCATAAATAATAAATTGATACAAAAAAACCGAAGTACGAAATACAAAAAGTAGAAACACAATTTTTATATTGTTTTGATGTACGCATATAAAAATTGTGATCAACATTGTGTGATATTTACTATATTAAAGAAATTAATGAAGAAAAAAAAGAGTATGTGTAATAAAGATAAAGTATAAATATCCAGATTACCATATTTTTTATTTACAAAAATTCGTCAATCGCGTATACTCTAATTTATAAATTGCGCTCTTTTTAAACCTTTAAAGCATGTTTCTTACAAATTTCTTTCTTTGTGTTTATTATTTCTCCACCGAAATACTTGACATAACCAAAACGTCATGGACCAAGCGTAGACATATGGTAAACAAACCGCTTTGACACATTAGTGATTTTGTTTTTGCGCCATATACTTTTGGTTGTGTGACAATATCTGATTTTGTGCCAAATAATCGGCATTTGCGGGAAGTGTTGCTTTTCTTCTTTCATTAGAAGAAAACGGCAGCTGAAGCGCATCGAGCACTCCAAAGAGTTTACGGAGATACTGCTCTAAGTGAAACAACGTGCCGTGATTGGTTCCGTCGCTTCAAAGACGGTGATTTCGATGTTAACGACCGTTTGCGTGAAGGAAGACCAAAAACCTTCGAAGACGCTGAATTGGAGGCATTGTTCGATGAGGATCCATGCCAAACGCAAAAAAGCAAGCTTCAGCATTAGGAGTTACCCGCCAAGCCATTTCCCAGCGATTGCATGCGTTGGGAATGATTCAAAAACAAGGAACTTGGGTTCCTTATGATTTGAAGCCAAGAGACGTTGAGCGTCGCTTTTTCGCCTGTGAGCAACTGCTCTAGCGGCAAAAAGGAAGGGTTTTCTACATTGCATCGTTACGGGTGATGAAAAATGGATTCATTACAGCAACCCAAAGAGAACAAAATCATGGAAACTGCCCGGTCATGCTTCTACGTAGTCGGTTCGGCCGAATATTCACGCTACGAAGGTTTTGCTGTGTATTTGGTGGAACCAGGGCGGTGTTATTTATTATGAGCTGTTGAAACCGAACGAAACCATCACTGGGGAACGGTATCGAACTCAATTGATGCGATTGAGTCGAGCACTGCGCGAAAAACGGCCACAATACGAGTAGAGGCACGAAAAAGTGATTCTACAGCATGACAATGCTTGGTCTCACGTTGCCAAACCCGTTGAACCTACTTAGAAACGCTCAAATAGGAGGTCCTTCCCCACCCGCCATATTCCCCAGATATTGCGCCGTCCGATTATTACTTGTTCCGTTCGATGGCACATAGTCTGGCTAATCAGCAATTCCGCTCATATGAAGACATCTCAAAATGGCTTGATTCGTGGATATTCTATCGTGACGGTATTCGAGCTCTGCCAGAAAGATAGGAAAAAGTTGTCGCTAGCGATGGGCAATATTTTGAGTGATTCATTTGTAAACATTTTTTCACAATAAAGTTGCATTTTCATTAAAAAACAGCGAGAACTTAGTTGCGCACCTAATAATATCCGTTTTTCACACCATACATTTTTATACGGTTCTCAAAGGGATCGTCCATATATACTTTGTCCAAAGAACACAATAATTTGAGACTTTCTTACAGAAGAAAATATGATTTTAGGTATTACTTACATTATTATTTACGATGAGAAAGTTTTCATTTTCCGATGTCGCAGATGGAATGCTTTCAAGCCTCGCGAAAATGTGTAATCAGTGTAAAGGACTAAATCATTTCTTAAGCATTAATCTCTATAAATGGCTTAGACAATATCCTTTATAAAACGAATTAAGGCACTACGAGAGATCGTAGCACAAACAGGGTATACTCGATAATATACCATAAATTGCAAAAAGAACAAAATCCGTTTCCAATATTCACGAAAAGCGTAAAAAAAATATTGTGACTTTAATCTAGAATCATTACTACACAAAAATTATCTTGCGACCCAAACACCAATATTTATACTGATAAAATATATGGGCACGACTTCTTATCAAAATATCGTTTGAATAGCAGCAGTTTAGGTAAATTAAAATATTTGGCGAATAAGTAAAAAGTTATGCATGCTAAAAGAAAAAGAATTTCATTATTTAATTTTCGCACCAATATTTTCTCTATGAATAACATCTATAGTGGACTTTGTTATTTAGATTTTGACTTAAGGAACTTTTAATTGAAATAAAAATGTGATTATGTATACAAATACAGTTCGCAAAATATTCAAATTATCACCATTATATAATAGTAGCAGTTATTATTCCTAAGAAAAGAAGCGTATTTAAAAATAGCAAGAAATTATAAACTCAAGGTAAATAATAAATTAATAATTAGAAGTCTCAATTAAATTAATAAAATTGAAATAATTTATGCATAGGATATTCAATACTAGAGTAACTACTACTGAAGAACTTTGTAGGCATTAAAATACTCACCACCTATCACAAAATATTTCAACGAAACTAAAAAATTAATCAACAATAACGTAATATTATAGATTTCGTACGTAGTCTGTTGAGTAATTGATATAAAACATCTCGTAAATATATAAGTGTAAAATTAAACTACTCCATCTACTTACTCTAATATCAAAAAGGAATAATTCTCAAGTTTATATAGAAGCGGTATACGTTTGCATTTATACCTCTACCAGAACACACCAATATCCATTCTATTAAAATTTATTTCAGTATGCTATGTCAGTGCCAATATAAAATTTCTAGGTGACACAAGCAATTTTGGTTTACAAATCTTAGTGTAATAGAGATGATTTTAATAAACGTAATCCAATGAATGTCAATATCAAAATATGTATTTTTACTATATAATAATTACCTAAAAGAAATATCTAGTAGAAATACTTTGTGCTGACAAAATCTAGAGTTTGGGCGTCCATCACAACTTAATGTAATTCTTGTCTTAACATCTTTCATTATTTTCCTAGAAGTATTATAATGTTAAATGTTGTGAATGCAAAATCGATAGATACTTAAGTAAGTTGTATAAACGCAGTCGCCTTTTAGAGTGGGGTGGCATTTTATCAGTCCACGAAGTCGAAACATTCTCCCCACTTAACGTCAAACAACTTGGCGGCGAAACGGAATCATTCAATTTGCCCAATTGATGACAGTATACTTTCGAATTAATTGTGGAATTGTCTGGTAATGTCTAAAGAAAACGAATCCTTTAAACATTCACCTATCAAAGGGCATCATTTTGATGGAGAACAGCCTCCGAAGTGCTTTGAGCCAACTCGTTTTTTCTGCTCCATGGTCGTTTGCGTTCAACATCATTGCAATTAATCCATTTTCCATCATCAGTTATAATTCGATTCAGAATTTCATAATTTTCTTTACATTTTAGCAGAAAATCACAGACGTGTATACGACGGAGTAAATCTCTTTCTTTGAGAAAATGTGGAAGTCAAATATCCAGCTTAGATTTGAAACCAAATTCTTTCACATAATTATGAACTAAGGGAGCATACTACTCCTTAGAAAAGAAATCTCACTTCGGATAATTACTATTGAACCCTGCAATAGTTCGTGATGATTTATGTATATGTACGTGTTATACATAAAAATATCTATTCCAAATATAGCCGGAATATCTTATGAAAACAATTAACAAATTTTAAAAATCATTTTATTTATTACAAATATTGGCCTTGGTAATTTACGCATTCAAGAGCACTAAATGTATCACTGATTAATGAAATATTGAAATTACTCATCGTTGATCATCGAACTTCTTTAAATGATGCAAAATAATTTCTTCTAATTGCCATATACATTTAAGGAACAAAATATAATCGTATAGAATCAAATTGGGGTAATACGAGGATGTGAAAGCAAAAAAATACGGTCAAAATATCAGTGATAATTAATTTAACAGAGCCTGCAACAATCTTCAATTGCCTCGTTCTCAATATTTAAGGAACACCATGGTTTGGTCTACCAAACAAGTAATATTCTGTACAACTGTTGTAATAATTGGATCAAATTCATTGTGGATAATCCCATTGGAATCAAAAAATCCATAAGCATTATTTTTAGTTTAACCTTTTCCGAACAAGATTTCTCAGATATACTTCATCTGGTGATGGCCATTTTACACTTTGATGTTTGATTTCTGAATCGGATTGAAAACATTACATCCCATCACTTGTTATTCTTAAAAAGTTTCCGTTTCTTTTTCTTCTTATTTAAGTATATAACGTTGTGCGCTCGTAACACCTTTGTTTAAATTAGTCATATTTATGACCGTACCGCGTATACAAGCTTTGATTTCATATATTTGTATTACTTTTCGTACGTCTTTTTTATATTCAATTTTTTTCCTATATACCAAACGTTGGAAAAAAATCTCAACGCACAAGGGACTCGCTTACAGACCGGCGTTGTGAAAGAGTGCAATTCGGAATACTCGGTAATTAGTGGCATTATTTTTCAGTGATTAGTCCTTTAGCAATTTAGGGAATAATATTGAATTTTCCCGAAAAGGAACGTTATTTCCTTATTCCATTGGAGGAATCAAATATTTCATTCTTTTCCATTCAAGCATATAAGTGAGTAAAGGAGAAAAACATCCCAAGGTCAGAATTTTTTCCTCAATTGTTTTATTTTCAAGTAACAAAATCGAGTTTCTTTAAATTAAATTTTCCGATCAGAATGCGATTCTTCAATTATTCCAAGTTCCATTTCTATGAATTTCATTGAAAATTCTTTCGAAATTTTTTTTCCTTGTTTAAGTTTATCGGCCCGAACATTTATCATCATCTACATCCTGTTTCTCCTCTCTGATTCGTCGATACTAGTAAAAAGCTTGTGTTCCTGCTAAATAATTATTTGTATAAGCGATTTTAGGTATTTGCATTATTTCCGCAGCAATTCTGCAATTTCTGACAAAGTACCCAATGTTGATTGTTATTTATTTATTTTACGACCGAGATACATAAATAACTGTCACATAAATAAATAATATATTGGCTTCGAGTGGAGATAATGCTAGAGTTTTACAGATTGTCTAGGAAAGTTGTCAAATAAACTTCCACAACAGATGATGCCTCTAATTTTGTTAAAAACAGATCTATTACTGTTATTCTGTACATTGAATTTCCACTAAAATTGTAAAACAATATCAGCAGTAAATACCATACATATTAGAAGTACTTTTGATTTAGTAAATAAACTATTGATGTTACAAGAACTGGAAATATTAGGCATATCTAAGAAGCTAAGGGAGCTGGTTAAAATTACTTTAAAAGATACAAAAACTAAAGTTAGTTTTAAGGAATAACAACAGACAAGTTCAAAACTAATAAAGGAGGGAAGGGAGGTAATCCTTTCTCTCCGAGTCTTTTTAACCTGGAAAGAATAGAATAACTAATCAAGACATGGAATAACCACAGATAAATTCAAAACTAATAAAAGAGGGAAGGAAGGTAATCTTTTCTCCCGGACTCTTTTTAACCTGGAAAAAATAGAATGACTAGTCAAGGGCAAATAACCAATTGGGCAAAGAAGCAAAACAAATGGATGGAAAAATAAAGGACATGGATGTAGATAAATATTTACTAACAGGAAATATAAGTTTGAAATTACCTTTCATTATCTGGGGAAGTACATCACGGAACAGAGCGTTACTAAAAGGTGAAACAATTAACAAACAAAGATTAATATATGGTTTAATAAGATTAATCATTCCATAAGCAGCAAAAGGAACGATAATAAAAAAAAAAGAAGAACCATACTTGGAGATAATATAAACGAAAAGATGCATACAATTCTTAGAACAAATGTAGTGGAAATTGGAGAGAGAATAACAAGAAGAAACTGCGAAATAATATCGCAGTTGAAAGGAGAAAATGTGCGATACATAACGGCACAGCGACTGGCATAGGTGAAACAAATAATAAGAAGACCACCGAAAAGATTGAAGAAAATAACCAATAACTAACCTAAAGAGAGATGTTGAGGTGAAGTGCAGCAAGATATAAACATTACAATTGCAATTAACTGAACAATAAAACTCAGAGACAGAAATGAGTGGAGCAGAATCGTGAGCTCTGCGAAGATACAGCCTAAGAAAAAGTGAAGTAATCCTCATCAAATGGATTTAAATAAACGTTTAGAGTGTTAACTATAATTCTGAGGATTGAACGGCAATGATGACAATACACTCAAATGCTAATAGAAGGATTTAACGATAAGTGTGGTAAAAGATGTTAGTCACGATGAAAATAGTGACACAAAATTCGATATTTAACGAATGGCTCGATAACAAACAGATAATGGTATTAATATTTAAAACAGTTTATAAATAAACAGTATATATATTCTTCCGGAAACATTAGAAAGGATAATACTCGTTTGAAAAATGTTTGCTTGCGAAACATTTTCTTTAAACAAAACATCCTGTTTAAAAATAGTTCGCCGAGGTGCTTCCAACTTTTAAAATCCTCCTTTGAAAAATAACTTACTATACAGACGAAAATTTTGCAATAAAACCAATCAACGTAGTTTTGTGAAAGTATATCTGCCGACGTTTCGTACCCATTTCGTACCCCTCCAACTACCGCACTGAAACTAAGTTTCGGTGCGGTAGTTGAGCCCTGAAGGTGTCCCATACAAATGATCTAGAATGTCGACCAGTATCATGGGAAGGAAATTTGTAATTATGCAATGGTTTAGTTAAACCTTGTCTTACTAAAAAACGTCTTTCGGCCTCTCCTAAAATTCTTGGCCACAATATTGGATTTCTACTCAAAGTACGCTTTCTGTGGGCGTCGCATTGGTGTCAATTTTTTAAATGCTTTTATCTGGTGATAGTAGAGTCGGAGTGTCGTCAGTTCCAAATTATAAATTTCAGGAATTTCCACTTGTTATCACTACGGACGTAATAACAAGAATAATGCTATTGTGTAACGAAACCGCTCTTTTATAATTAGAAGTAATAAGCAAGTCTATGCATGTTCAAACTCAAGTTGAAACACCGCTCTGCTAGCGTGTTAATGTTATTCTATTCAAACAAGTTCAGACAGCATTTTTTTACAAATTCTGCGTTAGCTGTATGTATGTTCAAACACAAGTTGAAGCAATGCTCTACACGCGTGCTACTGATATTCTGTTCAGAGAAGTATATGCATGTTCAAACAAGTGCAAGGAGCGTGCACGTTCAAACACAAGTTGAAGCAGCACTCTGCTCGCGTACTAATGCTATTCTGTTCAAAGAACTATAGTATATGCTTGTTCAAACAAGTGCAAAAAGCGTCGTTTACAAATTCTGCGTTAATTTTTCGTTAATAGCGTAAACATTTTTAGCTTTTAGACCTAAATTTTTAACAAACGAAAAAATCAATGTGCGAAATGTTGCCCCAAATTTTAGCGCCCCGAGTTGCGCGCCCCTGAAACCAGCGTTACAATTAAACTCTAATTCATTGGCTTCCACGAGATTTGAACAATCTGCATATAATCTCTCATTTTAAACATATGTTTCTATCATTTGAGTCCTTCATTTTATATGGTGCAGTTTGTTCGAAAACAATCTTAAAGACAGCTTTTTAATGTAACGAGTAAAATAATTTTCTAGATCGACGAAAGTAGATTTCATTGAAGAGAGACAAACTTCAAAAACCACATATAATACCTGTGATTATATTTTTCAATAATTTTAATCCGTAATTGTTCCATGTATAAAATTACAGTTAAATGTAAAAAAGAATTTTTGTATTAGCAACAATACGAACTCCTAAATTAACGAAGTTTTTAACTAATATTTAAAGCACAAAGTGTAAAATTTTTTCTAATTATTTCTATAACAATACTTAAATTATAACAGGAAGTGTATACACAAACGTTTCTTTTTATATGACATTTTCTATCTTAATATTCACAAAAATGATCTGTTGCACGGTTATCGTAGCGCCAGGTTACCTTAACTGAACTTGGCGCCGGGGCTGCATACCCCAACAAATCTGTCAGATTGATGATTTTATCAAGGAGAGATACCTCGTTGCCTAATTTATAATAGCATTTCGGGCTAGACAAATATTTAAAAGCGGTCGAACTTATCCGGATCTGAGTGAATACCCAATCTTCTAAATTATGACACCAAACTTCCTTCCCTGTGGGACACCGTAAACTAACAAATCTTTGTTTGTGCAATGGTGTGTAATACCTTACGCCTGTAATTATTGTCGGTATTACGGTACATTATAATAATAGTTGAACATTTCTCAATTAATTTACATTAAATGTATTATACCTACGACAATATTATGTGGTACTATCTAAATACGTTATCTAAGCTCTATAAAAAATAAATAATTTATGGATCACTTTGAATTTTAAAGAAACAAATATGTTTTACATATTTAAGTTTATACGTTAGTGTCATAATAATATTTTTTTTCACAGTAACAATATAATTACTATTGTTTTCATAAAGAAATAAGTAAGCCTGCAGAAACGAGTGCGCACTAATTGGCGGCGATGATATATGTATTTCAAAAGTGGTCGGATATAACCGAAGTCGTGATTCATATGCGTATCGTATGTGTATGAATGCCGGATTAGATTGATGATGGCGAATCGACGGCGTTGTTTATTATGTTCTACGAGAGTTAATAGATTTCTTAACCGATTTTCGACATCACAATACACTGGAACAATTATTAAATTTATTGTTTGTAATATCAACATTTTACCGTACAATAATTTTGTAAAAGATATGTTAATAGTTAAACAACACCGGTTAAATACGCAACGTGATGTACTATATTATACAAAGGGTACTAGGAATTTAATTTTTTCAAAGTAATTTCCTCTACACTCAACGCACCTCTCCATCCTCCGAAACCAATCTTTAAACCAGTTCTGCCAAGTTTCACTTGGGAGTAGAGCACACTCGTTGTCCCAAGCCCGCAGAAGGTCCACGTCTCTGGAAAACCACCTACATTTTAGCTTCATTTTCACATTTAGGAACAATGCAAAATCGCAGGGAGCAAGATCTGGACTGTAGGGAGGGTGCTCGAGAAGTTTCAATCCTGTCGTAGTCAAATATTCGGTGCATGCTTTGGCGCGGTGAGCTGGAGCATTATCGTGATGGAGGAACCAGGTGTCCATTCTTGACTTTGGCCGCAGGTTCTTCATAGATCCAATGACTTTAGGCAGGCACTGTTCAGTATACCACTTAGCTGTGACTATCTTCTGTGTGTCCAAAACGACGCGTTCCAATTCCACTCGATTTGAAAAATACTGCTATCATTTTCTTCTGTACAGATCGGGATTTTCTGAAAACTACGGGTGTGTCCTCATCATCAAAGACCTAAACTTTATTTTGAGCTTTGTTCGGCACATCGTAATAGTACAGTCAAGTCTCGTCACCCGTCACGATGTTGTTTACATACCGAGATTGTCCCTTATTAAATCTTTTTAGCATCTCCCGGCACCAAGTCACACGCCGTGTCATCTGCTCCTCAGTTAGTCGACGCGGCATCCAGAGAGAACAAAGTTTCTTCACGTTCAGATGATCATGCAGAATCGAACGAATTGCTGGTGTATTTAGGCCTGAGGTACCCTCTGTCTGTTGGTAGGTCACTCGCCTTTCCTCGCCAAGCATCTTCCTCGTAGTAGTTACGTTTTCCTCCGTAACTGACGTGCGTGGCCTTCCCGACCTCTCAGCATCTTCCACAGTTAAATTTCCCCTTTGGAATTCTCTATACCACCTGAATATCGTTGTGCGATGCGGACAAACATCACCTAGTGCAAGAGTCATTTCTTCGAAGCACTTGTCTGTGTTTAAACCACGCAAGAAATTATGTTAATGTCAAATTTAACACCGAAATATTTTACCATCTACACCGCATTAAATTTCCATACCAAAATTCTCATAGCCTAATGGACCGCATTGGATCACTGTTTATGTAAATAATATTTTATTTGATTTATAGTTTTTAAATAAGGAAATCCTCCCTTAATTATTCCTTTCGAAACTACGTATTATAATAATTTCGGTAACAGACAATAATCAAAAATTATTTGTAAATTAATTTATACCTACTATATATTACATCTGTTACTTAAGTATGTAATATCAATTATTAAGATAATGTTATCCTCATATAATCATGTAACTAAAATTGATGCTACAAATGACGTGTATGCTTCCAAAAAAAATCTCTTCTGATCTCAAATAATAAATTTACACTCGTATCTATTGTTATGGAAAAATATTTTCCAAGAAACTTTTTTAAAATAAAAACAAAAGCTTATTACTTTGGTAAAATTCATTTAATTTATTCAAAGTAGTCGTCTTTATCAATACAACGTTTTGCACGGTCAGCTAACATGTCGAATGAATTTGTATATTCATCTTTAGAGATGTCCTTCAAAATCGCTATTGACGCCTTTTTAATGGCTTCGACATTGGCACAATGCTATCCTTTCACCGGTATGTAATGTAGTTAATGTAGTTTAGAAAATAGATAGAAATCATAGGAGGACAAATCCGGTGAATACGGTGAGTGGTTGATGGTTAAAATTCCATTTGAAATTAGAAAATTAGTGATAATTGTCGAGTGATGAGATGGTGCATATCATGTAACAAACACCAGCTACAATTTTCACGATATTGAGAGCGCGCACGACGAATACACTCCAAAAGACGCTTTATAACACCAAGGTAATATACAGCATCGACTGTTTGACTAGTCGGCATAAACTCTTCATGCACTATGCCTTTCGAATCATAAAACAAATCAACATTGTCTTCACTTTTGACTTCTCCAAAGGGCTTTTTCCGGTCTTTCTTCGCTTGGATAGTTAAGTTCAGAGCTTTGACGCTTGGTTTCTGGATCATATTAAAAACACCAAGTCTTATCGCCAGTTACAATAAAATACCTGAAGTTTTCGTCCTTTTTGAGTCTTTAATCAAGTCTGTACAATGTTGAATTCAGTTAGCTTGTTTGGTACATACATACCTTGCAGAAAGCTTTCTCAGTCCCAAAGGCTGTATCAAAATGCGATGAATTGAATCTTTGGAAATATTTAATTCCATTCACACCTATTGCAATGAGAATTTCGGTTCATTTTTGGTAAATTCACGCACAAGTTCTATGTTACTTTCTGTAATCGCAGATTTTTTTGCACCAGGACATTCATCGTCATTTATGTCAGTACAACCGCCTTCAAATCTTTTATACCCCTTGTTTCATCAAATTGAACGATTCTGAGTTTAAAACAGAACTTGATATTTGCTCTTTGATCAAAATTCATTTTTCGACCAATGAAAATGCACACCGTTACTTTATGCGCAATTTCTCTGTTTCTAATGAAGCAAATGTTATAATATTTTGACATAACATTGGTGAAAGATCTACTTTACCGACGCATTTTTTAATATATGGTGCCACTAAGAATTACTATTTTAAAAAAGTTCGGTTTTCTCTGCGACAGAATATATATATATATATATAAAACTACATAAATATGTTATTTGGTAAAGGCATCTTATTATTATTACACTAAATTATCAACATTAAATTTAAAGAGAAAATGGGTAAAATGTCACAGTATTTTTGTTACAGTGGAAGAGTAAAGACGCAAACCTCTTAACCGCCGAGAATTACCTTACGAAATAAAAAGAGAAAAACATAATCCACTTACATATTTCACATTTACTAATGTACAATTTTATTTATAAATTCTTGTACCGATAAAACAGATATTTACGTACATAGCATAAATTATCTTCCCTGGGGAGTAGTAGATACAAAAATATAATGAAAACCAACTTGCAATCCAATACTTTGTTTCCCACCATTTATAATGTCATTCCCAATATTGCATGTACTACCAAAATTTATACTTTACCTAATAATAACCAATTGATTCTTTGTCTCCTCTGCAACAACATATTTTATTAATGCAGTTTTATTTCCCAGTATATTTCATTTAGTGAAATCGATTACCATGCGCTATGTCAGTTTCAGATCTCGGTCTCTGATAACCGGCGATCGAGCTACACTTGACCCTCTATCGTGAACGGTCCGATCCCTATTGCACGGAATCGGCCAGACGGTGCTGTTTCGCAAGTGGGAGTATAATATTTACTCCATTTTCTTCAATATTCAATGATATTCAATGACTTTCTAAAAGGATGTGTACATTATACAAGGGTAGTTCAGTTATGATGCAAAATCTATAGGTAATATTATATTGGAGGAATGTAAAGAGTAAATAAAACACATAATTTGCATTCGCTTTCAAAAACTTTTTATTGGTAATTGAAGTATCAGTTATTACATTTATATGCGAAAAATAATATCTGCCAAATGGCCTCCTTTTGCAGCTCCACAAACGTCCACTTTTTTGTTAAAATTTTCAATGATATTTTAACATAATGGAGGCTCTATCTCACTAATGACACGAATAATTTCATCTTTCAAAGCAGGAATTGATGTGAATTATATTTATAAACCTGACTTTTCACATAACCCCAAAGAAAATAATCTAACGGTGTCAAATCACATGATCTTGGTGGCCAATTAGCATCGCCGTTTCTTGAGATTACACGTCCAGGAAATTTTTCTCTCAATAAATCAATTGATTCGTGTGCAAAGTGAGGTGTAGCGCCATCCTGTTGAAACCACATATCCTCTAGATCAATATTCATTAATTCAAGCCACAAAAATTCTTTTATCATCCGGCGATATCGATCACTATTCACAGTTACAGCTTCACCAGCAGCATTTTCAAAGCAGTAAGGTCCAATTGCATCACCTGACCATAATGCACACCAAACAGTAACTCGTTTGGGATGCATGGGTTTCTCATGAATAATTCGTTGATTTTCCTCACCCCAGATACGGCAATTTTGTTTATTAACATAGCCGCCAAGTTTAAAATGTGCTTCATCGGAAACCTTATTTTTTGAGAAAAATCAGCTGGTTGTTCATTGATGAAATTGACAAATGAACGACATTTTAAATGATCTAACGTCTTCAGTTCCTATATTATTTGAACCTTATATGCCTTCAAAGCTAAATCCTTGCGTAAAATACGCCATGTTGTTGATCCACTAAGTCCAAGTTGTTGTGAACCTCGTCAAATGGACATTTCAGAATCTTCAGCAACACTTTCACTAAGCAAACCAATATTTTCTTGTGAGCGACAACTACGACTGCATTTTTCATTTTTTTTGATCTTCCACGGAACCGGTCTCTTGAAATTTTT
This sequence comes from Dermolepida albohirtum, assembly GCA_031893035.1. Taxonomy (NCBI): domain Eukaryota; kingdom Metazoa; phylum Arthropoda; class Insecta; order Coleoptera; family Scarabaeidae; genus Dermolepida; species Dermolepida albohirtum. The sequence goes on from JAVIWB010002550.1 coordinate 27,415, forward strand.
TAGTAATTCGACCAATAGTGCTTTCAAGATACACGATTATGTAAAGCATAAAATTCACGTAATTTTCTAAAAACTCTTCACAGAACGCTGATTTTCATAAAATAATTCAACAATTTGAACGCGTTGTTGTACCTTGTACGAAGCCATTTTTATAAATGTCATACATCACACTTTTTAAATACCTACATAGTCAGACAAATTCAGTGCGCCATTTAAATTTTATTTATTCTTAAAAAAACCGCGCAATTTGAAGCATCCTTTATTTACAGAGGAATACTTTTAACTTTAAACAAGCTTGCCTTTCATCCGGTGGCATTTACGCCATCTCTCTAAAAATTTCACAGTACTATAAAAGAACAAGTTTTTTTTGGCTGATTGCTTAATGTGTGTACAAAGCTCTTCACTTCATCATTGTCTGAAATTCATCTTATGCTAATATTCTTTAAAAAACCGCTAGCAGTTAGTATTAGCAAGGATCGAATATAGATAGATCGATTACTTGAGCTGAACATTATTCCTCTTCAAAATATTCATCTTCCATTACATTCTCATAGTACGTAGATCGCAGTTATCTTTTCAACTTAGCAGAACCTAAATATGATTCCCTCTGTTAAGTTCAAATCATATGCATCAAACTTAAATTCGGTGATAATATCTTAAATCGACATGGTTATATAGTACTAGCATAAAGTAGTCATCAAGTTTTTCTTATTAAGTTCCCACTTACTTCCATAGTAGCGGAAACGAATAGTAAGAAAAACTAAACGCTTTTTATCACATAAAAATTCAACGTTTACAACATTTTTACATCTGCAAAAAAACAGCATAGTTTTTCTGACAAGCGGTATTATTTTTGTCTTTTCTAGTGTTCGAGATTACTGGTGTTTCCATTCACTAGAATTTGCTCTCGGGAATCAAACGAATCATGTTAAAATAGATTCGAATGAAGTCCTTTTACATATGCATTCAAATACTTTCGATAAAAAAAATGCGCAAAAATCATGGAACGTGCTTTTTACAACAAATTTTATATGTATGTATATATATATATATATACGGTATATATATATATATACCGTGAATATATTTTATAATGCAACATGCACATACATACACTAGTTGCTAGAGTAACGTAATAATGAAATGACAGCAATGTATTTTAGCGTGTATTTTATTTTGCAACATAGGATGTGAAATACAGTAGTTGAACAAAATTTAAAAACTAATTTAACAAATTTTCAAAAATGTCACCATTGACGGCCAGACAGTATCCTAAGCGATTGTAGAATTCATTTATTGTATTTTGTATCTGCTCTGGAGTTATTTCTCTTGCAGCAACTCGTATTCTATTTTTTAATTGGTCAATATTGTTTAGAGGTTCTCCATGAAAAACTTTATTTCTGATACATGACCAAAGAAAGAAATCGTTTGGAGACAGGTCTGGTGACCTTGCGGACCATTCTATTTCTCCTCCACGGCCTATCCAACGGTTTGGAAATCTTTGGTTGAAAAATGTTCTAACCATATGAGAATTATGTGCCGGCGCGCCATCATGCTGGTACCAAATCTCACCATCAATATTTAAAGCGTGGAGGGCTGGCATAACTCTGTACTCAAGCAATTCTAAATATTTTTCTCCTGTAAGAGTACCCTCAATAAAAAACGGTCCTACAATATGGTGTCCAATCAACCCAGTCCAAACATTGACTTTCTGTGGCCGCTGAGTCCTTGTGATATGATATCTATGCAAATTTTGTCTACTCCAGTAGCGGCAGTTCTGTGAATTTACTTCACCATTTACATAAAATGTTGCTTCATCTGTAAAGCAAATTCTGCGTAGTAAAGTATCATCATTATGAAGCTTATCCAACATGATTTCACAAAAGTTACTTCTTCTTTCTGCATCATTCGCAATTAGTTCCTGATGATTTTGAAAATGATACGACTTAAAATGTTCTCGTTTTAGTAGTTTATGCACGGAAGATTTGCTTACATTTGTAGTTTGTGCTAAAGCTCTTGTAGAGAGCATATTATTATTTTCGATTGTTTGTAAAATTTCATCTCTTTTGGCGTCAGTAATAACATATCTTGGTCTATTCTTTTTTTTATGATTAGGAACGATGCATCCATTATTTTTATACTTCTGTACTAACCTACTTATTGTAGTTGGACTCGGTCTTGGACGGTCAGGATATGTAATTTGAAACAAATCTGCTACTCTCCTCAATCTCATATTCGAGTTATACCAGTTCACTAATAACAGTTTTTCTTCTACACTATACATACCTCAAAAATAGAGTAACTTATTTTGACATCCTATGTTGCAAAATAAAATACACGCTAAAATACATTGCTGTCATTTCATTATTACGTTACTCTAGCAACTAGTGTATGTATGTGCATGTTGCATTATAAAATATATTCACGGTATATACATACACACACACAACATAACCTTTATTGCGAAATATTCAGCTATCAGCTATTTAATTTGGACAAAGCTATTGACTGAAATTTGTGGGTGTTTTGGGCGTGCCTATGTCTTTGGCGGAGAATTATTTCCTAAAATTATTTTCTCCAAGAATCTAATGATAGAATCAAGGCAGCGAGGCTAAAAAATAAACCAAATAAAAACAAAATATTTGAAATTTCAAGGGTTGCTTAACTGGGTTGCACTTAAAATATACGATTATTTCTTTCAAAAGTTAGATAATTCCAACTATTTATAAATAAAAAGGAAAATAAAGATCAATAAGCATGTCCAAACTATCAACAAGGCTTGCTGCAAAAACTAAAAATTACTAGGAGACAGAAACATTAGCACGAAGACCAAATTAACAATATATAGTTGTTATTATACCTATTTATTTCAACAACATTATATGCAGCCAGTACACCATTGATGGTTTTAACTCCCATATTCTGCCGTACGTGCGTATTGCTACCATAAGAATAGTATGCGCCTACCGTGACTTTCTAACATATCAACATATTGGCAGCAGGTAAGTCTTTAGTCGAAAGTTATCAGACATATTTTAACTTCCTCCGAGATTACGAACTCTGCTTCTTAAGGTTTTGGAGCTACCAATCCCTCTATTTCCATCGGCGTGTAAAGGGAACTAAAGTTTCTATGTAGGCTAATATTCAAGTCCTTATTTCTCGCTCACATTCCTGCCAAATTCAGCGCCTATTATGTTGTATCTTTAACTACGCTGCTACATTTGCCTTGCGTAACGATAATTAAGTCATCTGCATATCCCAGAGCATGATATCCTTTATTATTGGGAATATTATCAGTTCGTCCATGGTAGGATTCCACAACAAAGGGGACAACACATTCTATCGCAATGTATATTTCATTGTACACATTGTGACAGGCCCAAATAACAGCTCTATATACTTTTAATAGCCTTATAAACAAAGATGAAAAACTGAATCAAAAATATATTAAGAAGAATCCGTGAAAAAGTTAAGAAACTTGATGAACTACGAAATCATGGGAGTACTGGGAGGCGAAAATATAGTGTCGCAAAAGTTGCAATGGTTCTGACATATAAAAAGAAGAGAGTCCAACTCTATATACGTAAATATATGTAAACTGAACTTCACCAATTGGAGGCATATAATCTAAGTTTAAGTAAAGTATAAACCTACAATATTTCACATTTTCTGTTAGTACATGCTTAACAACTACTACATATTTGTGTAGCAGAGGGATGAAACTATTGCCTCGAGATTAAGATAAGTAATTACAAGCGAATTTAACGAACGTAAAAGCAACTAGACTCAAATTAAATATGCCAAGGAAATCTATTTGTGACATTTTTCTTATTTTTTTATTGCCATCAACTTCAATTTTGTATATAAATTGTCAAGGAAACTACACTTAAGATATTTATTGAACAAATTTTATTTGAAACAGTTTTATAAAAAAGAAGTTTTTATTCAATCTCTGCATAAAATCGTATTATTTACAAAGAAAAAAATATTCGAAAATGATTCATACATCTCATGATTCGTTGAATCCGGTGCATGATCGCGCAATTAGAATTACGTTTAAAATATTTTCTAATCCGCCATTACACATACTACATTTTTAAGAAAGCGTGGAAAATCTACTGCACTTTTGCGAGAATGAAAAGCTTAGAATTGAATATTTATTTTTATTAATATGTATAATTAGCAATAAACAGACCGTGTCAGTTCAACTTCTTTCCTTTCGATCTCATTAATGATTTAACACAACGATATGCAACATACTAACATGCATATACTCGTACATACATATAGTACATATACGGTGGATGCTTCCAAGTCCTGATTGTGTTACATATTATTTCAGTTCACCTATATCACACTGTAATTTTTCGATACAATTTTCATTTCAGTCTAGTGGACTATATTTCTAGGAATCTTATTCTCTTTGATTTACAGCTCGTTTAAGCTATTTAAACATCGCCACACGTATGTACATTATTTTTAAATCTACACACTTCAATTAAGATTAGAATTATTATTATTCTAGGGACACTATGTAATCTCATTTTGCAGTAATGATATATCATGCGCTTTTTCCCATTTAATTTCTTGGCCCACGGACTGAAATAGATCGAATAAAAGGCTAGAAATATCCTTTTTTACTCATATTCCATTATCCAAAACGTACGACGTGTACATCCAAATACTTTCATCATGGAAACTTGGAAACTGCGTAGAAATTCAATTATTCTACGCAGTTTCTAAGTTTCCATTTATACAGACCAATTTTCTTAAATAGAAGACGTGTTTACATATATGCATTTTATGCAGTTTTCTAAATTGAAGATGGTATCATTGATTACTTTATACCTGCCTATATTTCGAATTTCTCTTAGTTAATGTAAAATTGTATTATGTATTGATCATGCCCTCTACTTCTGCATCGCATTTGGTGTTAAAGTAATAGTAATTTCCGAAGTGTGTTATTTCGAAAATAGATAACATGTTAACTAAAATTTTAAGTTAATTAACAGAACACTGACAGAAATACAGGCTGTTTCAAAAATAATATACGTATTTCGAATGCATATATTTATTAAACTTTAAGACATACGAATATGAAACCTTACACACATATTCACGAACCTCTCAAGTTCAGAATACAGATGTTCAATATGTCCTCCATCAGCGACACTAACAATATCACATCGATACACAAATTCCTCCCATACTCGGGCAAGCATGTCCTTCGTCACTGATGTTACGGCAGTACGGATGCGGTTCTTCAACTCTTCCAGGTTCTGTGGGAGTGGTGGTATATAAACGTTGTCTTTAACGAAACCCCACAGGAAGAAGTCACAGGGTGTCAAATCCTGTGACCGTGCAGCTCAGCTAAGACATGGTAAGTCGCCAGCTCCTTGACGACCAATCCAAGGGTTCGGTAGAGTTTCACTCAGATATTCACTCACTTGGCGACTCCAGTGAGAGGGTGTCCCGTCTTGTTGAAAAAATAAGTTGTCTTCGTGCAGCCTCGGAAATAACCAGTTTTGTAACATAGCTGACCGTTAACCGTGTTTCCATCAAAGAAGAATGGGCCGTAAATAGATGATCGGGATATCGCACAAAGCACATTGATTTTAGGCGAATCTCGTACATATTCAATGGCTGCATGTGGGTTCAGGAGACCCGAAATTCGAACATTGTATTTGTTTACCAGACTACTAACATGGAAAGTCGCTTTATCACTGAACACAATGCGTTATGCTAAAGTGTTATCATTGTCAATAGTATCATTACTCTCGTTACAAAATACAACACGTTTCCTTTTGTCATCAGGACGCAGAGCTTGTAACAACTGTAACTTGTACGGCTTCATAACCTACCGACGTCTCAAAACAAGCCAAATTGTTGTTGTATGCAGTTGTAACTCCCGACTGGCACGACGAGTTGATTTTGTAGGATTACGTTGGAAAGCAGTTTGAATTCTTGCAAGATTTTGTTCAGAAACACGAGGGCGGCCAGGACTCCTTTACATACATATCCTGTATCTATAAACTGTCGATACCATCTGCGAATATTCCACCCATTCGGAGGATCAATTTGGTTGCTCAACCTGAAACGCACTGCAATCACGGAATTTCACTTCGCAAACTCGAGAACACAAAATGCTTTCTGCGGCAGAGTAGCCATTTTGAACATAGGACGGTTACCAAGAAAAACAGAAGACAACTGACTAGCGGCTATTAAATAAACTAGACTATGTGTTCATGTCTCCAATAGCCGAGCCGAGGTTTGATCGATCGATAGTTTGAACAAAATAATACTTTGTAATACGTATATTCTTTTTGAAACACACTGTATACTCAACTTTGCGATAAACGTAAAATGAATTGGTGTAAAATTTTATTATTTTTATAATTACTAGCAAACAAAAGTAAAAAATCTAGAAAATGAGACACTTATGAAATTATAATTTTAATCACTTAAGGTTGATATATAACCCCTTTATAACTCGACGAAATTCTGGATTTTCTTCAAACTTTGGCAGAGCCCAGTCTGCGAAGTTTCAACGCTTCAAATGGCCAAAAGGCTACAGTTCTTGAGCTACGAGGGAGCGTTTTTATATTCGCGGAATGAGCGGGTTGTAGAGGGGTGAGTAGGCGCATTGGGGGCGTGGCCTGTGCAGCGACTCATGAATAGTATAAATACGAAGTTTAATTGTTATTAGACAGTTAGTCTTTGAGCTATCGTCAACCAAGTAACATAATCAGGAGTGAAAAGTGAAATATGGAAAAAATCGAATATCGTGCCGTTATAAAGTTCCTTACCAGGCAAGGAAAATCAGTCGCGACCGTAATGAATGAGATGTCATTGGTTTACGGCGACTCTTGTCCAGGAAAAACCATGGTGTACAAGTGGCATAGTTTATTTAAACAAGGAAGGGAATCCCTTGAAGACGACCCGAGGCCGGGCAGGAGCATTGAGGTGACCACGCCAGCACTTATCCAAAAAGTTGAACAAATTGTACTCGAAGATGCTCGACTAAAGTAGAAACAACTCGCAGAAATGGTTGGAGTATCCGATACAACAATTTTTAAAATCCTACACGATCATCTCGGCATGTCTAAGGTCAGCGCAAGATGGGTGCCGAGAATGCTCACGCCGCCGCAAAAACAACAGCGCGTAGAGTGTTCGCGTGCATTTTTGGACCTCTGTAATGAAGACAAGGATGGTGTATTGAGTGGAATTGTTACTGGAGACGAAACTTGGGTTCATCATTATGAACCTGAGTCCAAACAAAACTCCATGCAGTGGCATAAAAAGGGCACAGCACCTCCCAAGAAATTTAAAATGTCACAATCAGCTATGAAACTCATGGCAACGGTATGTTTGGACTCGGAAGGAATATTGTTGATTGATTATAAAGATAAAGGTGTTTCTATAACCGGAGAATATTACGCTTCAATATTAGAGCGACTAAAAGAAGCCATTAAAGAGAAAAGACGGGGAAAATTGACAAAAGGTGTTCTGCTTTTGCACGGCAACGCGCCCGTCCACAAGAGCCGCGTTGCGTTAGCTGCCCTGCATAAGGTGGGCTTCGAAATTGTGAATCACTCACCCTACAGCCCAGACCTGGCCCCGAGTGATTATTACCTGTTTCCGAAAATGAAAAAAGAGCTGCGGGGTAAAAAATTTACTGCCGATGATGAAGTCAAGGAGGCAGTTTCGGCGTATTTTGCAGATAAAGAGAAATCATTTTTTTATGAGCGTACAAATAAATTAATTGAAAGATGTGAAAAATGTATCCGTCTTGCAGGTGAATATATTGAAAAAGAAAAATAATTTGGTTTTTTTATTTCCACCCCTTGTCCCCCATTCCGCGAATATAAAAACGCTCCCTCGTAATTTGATCTTGTGAGGGTGCAAGCCAAGACATTTACGTAAAATTCGCCACAATGTGGTTTGAGAGATTCCAAATTCCTGTGAACGACGTGGAATCGACTGATTTGGTTCATTTTGAACTGAAGCACTTATGGCTGCGATATTTTCGGTACTTCGACTGGTGCGTTGTCTCACTGCCACAGGAACATCTAATAGTCAATATTTTGACTCGAATTTATCCACTATAGTACGCATAGCCTGTCTGGTGGGAAGATTATTACGACCGAAAAATGAAGTAAGCCCTCTTGAAGTTGCGACCACCGTCTCAGAACTGCGGTAGTAATTTTTAATAATTTCCAAATGTTGCTCGACCGTAAACTCCACCATAATAAAACTGTTGACAGTTCATGAAAAACGTTCAAGAGTGCATTCGTATTAAAATACGAAATTGTTTTGTCCCTATTGGAAAACCCTTTAGTATTATCAAAATTGCCCTTTGATTATGGAAATGGGTTTAATGTATTATATTCCGTTCAATCTAGAAAAGGTAAATGACGAAAGAAGTTGACTCTTATTCATAATGTGAAATAACATGCAAAATTCCAAAGGGATCATTCTAAAATTACTTGATTTGAGTACCTAAAGATTATCTCAAAAAGAAGCAAGTTTTTATGCATATCGAGGTTGCATTTAAAAAAAAACAATACAGAAATCTCTAAGGTAATGCTTTACATGAAAACCAGCATGTATTAATAAAACAAACAAAAGTAATGTTTGAAACACCCATACCCAATATGCTAATTTAATTTATTATTGTGTTAGACAATTACATATGCAATGAGATCAACTTTCCATGAAAAATGAGCCGCGTCATATTTAATTGACAGTATGTTTCGTGCAGCTATATAGTATGCGAACCAAGTACACGATTTAAAATAACATTTGTGTGAAAGTATGAAAAACTTATCGTTTACTTTTCATTAAAAATTTATAGTATGGTCTACCCCACAATTATTTTGATTTATGAATCACCTTCCTTGTGCAATTAGTTAGTTGCAATGCAGCAAAAGCCGGTAATAAGCAAGGAAGAAATATAGAAAAGGCCCTACTTGCATGTGGAATGCAAATATTCTACTCTGTCACAATATTTAACATGAAATTCATGTTAATTTTATTTTGCGACGAGTTAACTGACAAGTTTAGTTTATAACACAAATCATTAAGTTTAGAATTTCAATCTTTTATATGAATAAAAATACAATATACAATATTCTCGAAAGTTTCAATTTAATATCATTTGTTTTAATAAAAATTGAGGAACTAACAAAAAGAATCGTAATATTATGGCACGACAAACAATATAAATGATTATAATTAGTTCATATTGTCAACAAATTGCTATACATATATCATAATAGTTCTTTTTAATTTAAAATATTTATCATTTAGTTTTTGATATAAATATTACTTATGCTTTACGTCATATAAAGAAACGTTAAAAAGCTATTCAAAATTAATTGGTTAATATAAGTTGTTTTAGGATGTATAAACAAAGTTCTTGAGTTAATAATTATTCTACCCTGAGGACATAAAAACCACAATAAGCCTTTCTATATAGAATATGCTCTCCAGCATTATTCCTTTATATGGCCTAGCAGCTCTAGTCCATATAAAGTTCCAAACACTATTACGTTCCAATTTATTATCGGATTTCTATAATTCATGCATCCAATAAAACGGTTTCAGAAGCATTACATGCAACAATAAAAATTATCTTTATCTCGCCCATGATTTAAAAATAACGTTTGTTAACTTTACATTTCAAATTGCACTACATTAAGTGGTTTTCTTTTGGAGGTGGAGAACTTAAACCGGTAATGCTGTTTTCTGTGACAGTCGATGTCGATTTGATAGTTCTTGATTGCTTTGGAGTTAGTTTGGTTTGGCAATTCATCATGAATAGACTTACGTCGGAGCAACGTTCGGAAATTGCTCAAATTTATTTTGAAAAACATGGTTCAATTCGAGAAACTCATCGGGCATTACGTACATTTTATGGTGCTCATAATCGTCCATCAGAGCGATTAATCCGAGAAACTGTGGATTGTTTTCGCAATACGTTTACTCTAAATGATAATACGTATCCCGTAAGACGTCATACAGTGCGCACACAACAAGCGAATCATTGGTCCATATGTCTTCAAAAATGATGGTCAGAACCGTTACAGTCATCGGTATTCGGTACAGAGATATGATTACTAACTTCTTCGTGCCTCAATTGTAAGGCCGCACAGCACGCGATGCAATTAATTTATTGAAAAAACGTTTAACGAACGATTAATTCAACGAAATGGACCTGTTACCTGGCCACCTCATTCGTGCGATTTGACGCCATTAGATTATTTTGTCTGGGAATGCGTAATGTCGCATGTTTGCGCCGATAAACCTGAAACAATTTTGTATTTGGAAGCCAACATTCGATGCGTTACTGCCGAAATACAGCCTCATTTACTGCGAAGAGTATGTGGAAATTGAACCTTCGGATTACACCATTTACGCGCCAGCCGCGAAGACCACATGCCCGAATTCATATTCAAACATTAATGCCATAAAATTATTTTTCCGTAAATAACTGCATTTAATATGGTGTTAGAACTACTTGTCAGCAAACATTATTTTTTCTATTTCCTAAACCATCTACACTTTCAGATGATGTTACATAAACAATTTGACTAATTTACTTCCATAAGAAATCTAAAGGTGGAAAGGTCTGAGGAACGGGTGGCTTATTTAAGCAATGTGTGTTTGTACAGCATTATGAGGTTTCAGCTCCATCTTGCTGGAAGTATAGCTGTGCATATTGATTAATAGCTAATTCTTCCATATTTTCCACTATTTCTTCAAGAAATGTATGTCATTTTCCTTGATTTAGATTACCTTCAATAAAATATGATTAATTTACTCTGCTGTTTAATAATACCCCATCCCAAACATTTAAACTAAATCTATTTTGGATATTATTTTCAACAAATCTAGGATTTTCGTTGCTCCAATATGTATGGCTGTGTCTATTAGAAACAACGTTATAGATGAACCTGCACTCATCCGACCACAGAATTTTAGAACAAAAAAGTGGAACTTGCAAAATTCTTTTCTTTGCAGATAATTGTTTTTCAACAAATAATGGGTCATTCGAATTATGTTCTTTCAAAATAGAATGCAAGATTGTGCTAGAAGAACCTACGTTGCTAACAACCTGCCTAGCGGATGTCTCAAACTTTGTTTCAACACTCAATAAGATGTTTAAATCTAAATTTTCACCTATAGTTCGTACTCCTTTCTTTGTTTCTTCAAAAGATCCGTATATTCTCAAATTAACTTTCAGTTAGGCAATTTTTTACGACGTAGTGATACTCTATCAGGAATATGTTCCTGGCAAGTTTAAACGTCACACAGTTTTCTACCACATTCAAAATAAAGCATATCTATTAAATATTCGAATTACATGTTTTGCATTTTAATAATGAGAATCAAGAATATTAGCAAACAATAACAATTATGATATAGAAATAAAACCACCGCCTGACTGACGAGACCTACAATTGGGCGAAATGATCATCCTAGTCATTGCTTTATTCTGCATTGATTGTTTCATTGATTATCTTGTAGTAAATAATAACTATTCATATGAACATCATTTTTTGCGTATCTACCAGATGCGTTATTTGCTTTTACTTTTATCCGACAGATGGACATATTTTTCACTCACATTACTTTGACAATAATATACTTATGTAGTGCAGTAACTGAGGACAAATCCAGACTGACTGACAAGCTATTGAATTACATCAACGATCGTCTTAATCATTTCTTTGTTCTGCTGTGAATTATTTCATTAATTATATTATGCAGAGTATATTTCAAATCCCCAAATAGAGTTTTAAATTTAACAGAAAACTATATACGTATTTCAACACTTTTACATTTCTTTTGAATAACAAGAAATATGAAAACTATATTTCAAATTTCATTTCAAATATATTCTCCAGTTCGTTTGAATATTTGTATATCGTGTGTTTATTATTTTGAAAGTGACCCTATAGTTTCAGACGCAGTAAAAGCGTTAGAAAAAAACTCGTGTGACAGTAACCAAGTATGCGTGGGCCGTTGCCCATCTAACCCAGACCAGTTGCGTGTCACCTCACGGACTCGATGCCTGACATGCGAGGGTTAGATTTTAGAGAAACATGAAAATATAACAGACGAAGGCATTTTTACAACTATTTTTAAGACTGCCGCGAATGAATTGTTCGTTTACAGCTTAATTTACTAACTTTGCTTTATATAGCAATAAAATCTATTTTTCGATTCTATTTTCCGCAATCCTGATATTTTCCTTTATTTAATGGTTTTAATGGTTTGATTATATTTTATATAATTATATTTTCTGAAACAAAAGACTAAAACAAATGGTTATTTCAAGGTTTAAATTATGTATAAGAAAATGACTAAACATATATATATATTTGCGATAATATTGCAAAATAGTGATAGTGTAACTTACAAATCGATTAATGAATGCAAAGAGTATTTTATGTATGCCCGTGTTACAATAGTAGATGTCTAACGATCGTTCTCCAAATAAAGAACAAATTTTCACAACATCGAACATCACTCACAATTGTGAAAATATGCCTGATGCTATTTTTACGGACCGTCTTCAATTCGTGATTATGATGCTAGTTCATCACGCTAGTTAAGAGGGTAAGTATTGTACACAGTGTTACAATTACTTGTAACAGTTTAGTGCGTTCGTTACTAGTTACCTTTATTATTATTTATGTCGCACTTGTTGCGATGCGTACGCCTATGATGTGCAGCGCATTTCTGACAGCCCTATTAATGAGCCTTGTTTTCTTATACAATACCCGATTGAAAAAAGAAACTTGATCAACCAACTGTAAAGAGACAGAAACAACCTAGACCAGGACATAAATAACGTTAATTATGATAGAAACAAATGACTAATATGTGTAAAACATCTTTATCTTTCAAGATTATTATCTATTAATTGTCCTGTAACAGTATACCGTTGGACAATAAACTTTATTATTATTATTATTAATGCTGAAATGGGTGTTCATTCACGGAATAACAGAGTATTTCTTTAATTTCACGAACGTGTTCCCTATCCATTGTGGACCCTAAAATTATTCATTCGAAAATGACTTATCTTTAATTTGCCAATAGAATAATCACTATTTACCGATAAGACTAAAAAAAAGAAGCGATGTTTTTGAGGAATCTATTTATATATAATAAATAAATAGATAAATCTTTACATCGAATATAGATAATTTTTTTCATGGTAATAATTTACAGTTGATTCTTTAAACTACAAAAATAGAATTATTATCGATATCAATTTTTTAAGTTGATGTATAAGTTCATATTATTAAATTTTTATTATTATTAATTTTTGTTTATATATTTATCTATTTATTAAATTAAGGTCGTAGTTTTTTATTGAACTTCATTGAAATGTATTAATTTTTTAACACACAAAATAAATAAATTAATCAAATATATGCTCCTCTCTATTTTTTACGATTATCTTCCAACGGTCTACCCAGTTTTCGATTCCACGATCGCTAAGTTGTTCAACGGTCTTCCTGACCGCTGAGAATCGTTTATGTCAAAATTGCTGTGTTTATATTCAAAAAACCATTTCCGTGCTGCAGTTTCCTCAATTGCGTTTTCTCCGTAAACGACACAGATTGTTTTAGCAGCTTGTGATACGTTAACTCCTCTGTTGTACTCGAAAAGAATTTGCCAAAAATTCTCCTTCTTTTATTCTTGACTTCCATTTCTTTTATCAATAAATAAAACAGTCTTTGCACAAATCCACAAATTAAAAACTATTCAATTAAACGATAATACGATATTAACATAACTTGGACCTATAATGCCTAACAATTTTGTTTTCCATGTATACTCTTTCTAGACAGCAGAAACGCTATCCATGCCCGAGAAAACAAAATTAGTATTTCTGGATTTTACAACTACTTTGTGAATTAATATTCTCTCAAATAGCAAAACAAACTAAGAGATTTACATAGAGAACGGGACGTTGCCATGCAATTATCATCAATCAAACCTGATATAAGAAAACTGCAAAAAGATCCAACCTGAAAGTTCCTGTTAAAAATGTAGACGCTATGCTAAGACTTAATTTATTATTTAGAATGTCAAGTAATGAACGAAAATGAATTAAATTGGATGTAATAATTAAATAGAAAGAACTGAGGATAATAGTAATTTCATTACATGGACATTGCCCAATTTTTTCAATATTTCTTTACTTTATGTATCCTTACTAATTACTTTTAAATAGGTCTCCCGAAGAGTTAAATCCTTATTCACGATTGTTCTGGTCAATTACTATTATGTATGCACATATTGGATAGATTTTTGGATTACTCATCTGACATTTAAATAATATCCATTATATCCAAAGCCTTGTTGCTTATCATGAATATCTGAAGGTAACTTTCTGGAGAAGCTTTTCATAGTTTCCTTTCTTGTTTTAACGTACATACCGACAACCAAAGATCTTAAGTAGCACCATGAACCCTATAATAATGTGTAACTAATGGGCTGTCAATGCCCCCTGTAATTGACATTAAGTTGCTAATGTATGTGAATCGACGGGTTATTATTATTATTTTTGTATACATAGCTTTTAATTTATTTATTGGTGTTTTCGATTTTGGTTTATGTTTTGTCTGTTATCATGACGATAATTGTTCTTGCCGTTTGATTTCCGCGTATTCAATGGAATGCTACTTACTCACAATTTCTCTGATATTAAAATTTTTTAAACGGGATAAATTCCACTCGCCTAAGTTCTTCAGTTTTGCAGAAGTATACTATATTTGCCTCTTCTTTTATTTTTCCACACTCTTTCGGATCATCTGTTTCACTTAAGATAATGTTATTTTTTGTATTTATGTTATTGCCTATGAATATATATAGAATAAACAAAATGTAGTTATCAAATATAAGTTCTTTAATTTATTATTAATATATTGCGTTTCTTGTTGTTCTGGAAATAAAGGAACACCTTTCTTTCTAGAACATAGAAGTATGAACAACACTTCATACTAATTACATTTACATATTTTGCACATACTTATTTGTACTTCTTTTTACTCAATTTTCTTTTATATAATCCTTTCATTCTAGCCTTATTAAAATTATTCAAGAAGATGTATGTCAGATGTATCAGGTTGTTACATATGAAATGTCCGATTTTGTAAGGAATAAAAAAAAGTCTAAATTTAAAAAAATATAAATATTTATTCTGCAAAATAGTCTCCATTTACATCAATAGTTTGTTGCCAACGGCCTGGAAGCTGAAAAATTCCCTTTGAAAAGAAATCTAGGTTTTGACGGCTCACATATTGCTCAAACACTGCTATTACAGACTCCCGGTCAGGGAAGTCCCTATTTTTTAAGTGATTGTCTAAACTTCGGAAAAAATGAAAATCAGTTGGCGAAAGGTCAGGTGAATAAGGTGGGTGAGGGAGAATTTCGTAACCAAATTCCGAAAGTTTTTGGATTGTCTGTCGTGCAACATGAGGTCTTGCATTATCATGAAGAAGTATGGGTCCATGTCTATTGACTAGTGAGGGCTGCAAGCGGCTCAATTTTCCATGCATAGTTTCCAGTTCGGCACAATAGGACGCTGCCGTGATGGTTTCACCAGGTTGCAAAAATGAATAGTGAATAATACCCTTACTGGTCCACCATACAGTCACCATAATCTTTCGCGGGTGAAGTGATGCTCGTGCATGCTGTTTTGGTGCTTCACCACGATCTAACCATTGTTCTGACCGTCTCCGATTATCATAAAGTATCCACTTTTCGTCACACGTTACCACTCGATGAAGAAACGGTTCAACTTTCTGTCGATTAGCCGAAGAGGTAGCCACCTCTAATCGACGGAGCTTATTGGCTTCCGTTAATTGGTGCGGCACCCATCGATCGAGTTTCTTCACTTTGCCAATCGAAGAAAGGTGACGACTAATGGTGGCAATGGACATTTGAAATGTTTCTGCAAGGCTACGCACTGTTGTCGACGGATTACTTTCAACTTCTACACGCAGCTCGTCGTCATTGACGGTGCTACGCGCATATCCGTGAGGCTCATTTTCCAAATCAAAATTTCCCTCGCTGAATTTTTTAAACCATCGCCGTAATGTGCGTTCATTACACGTGGTTTCACCGAACGTGTGATTAATTTCTCGGGTTGCTGCAGCTGCATTTAATCCCTTTTTAAATTGAAAGAGGTAAATTGCCCGAATATCTCTTGCCGACAGCATTTCCATAGGCGAGACAAGGACAGGTGTATTAATCTTTCCAAGAAATGGAAGAGGTACACACACTTCAAAATAAATACCCTTTTCTACAAATACAATAATAATTTTCACCAAAAATATACACGTCTTCACACAGGTGCGATTCAGTTCAGACTGAAGGAACAAACGGACATTACATTTGTAACAACCTGATATATATATGAATTTAAGAAATAGCATGTTATTATTATTTCTAATGTGTTTTCCAACATTTATTTTAAATAAGAACTAGTTATTTCAACTACTTCACTCGAAATTCAACGAAATTATATAATTTGTTTTATTGTATGTAACACCAAACTTACGAAACCACTTAAAAACTGCATGTAATAATACAAATATAAGTAGATCACTATCACACAGAATTAAATTAAGATAAAGCGAATATGATGTATGTATTTTATTTATTACTTCAACCCAGTCATTCATACCGTCAACCTTATCACACCAGAACTAAATATCTTTGTAACCCAATTTTATACCAGTATTTTCAATAGGGATAGTATGCAGTAATGTCCAAAAATAAATAGCGCTAATTTAATAATAATATGATAGCCAGATAACAAAATACATAAAAAATATTTATTATTTAAGTGCAAAAAATACAACCTCATTTCTAACAGGCATCAAATCGATTTGTAGTGTAGACTGTACGGGGGATGGTCCAACAATTCGACGTTTTGTTGCGTTAAAAATTCAATTGTATTGGGTGCTGTGTGCGAACTTACATAATCTTGGTGGAGAATGATTCGTCGTTCTGGGTTGATTTTTCGAAGCTCAGCAATGACTTGCTGCAAATAAAGAGTTGTATACCAATCGTCAGTAACAGTTTTTTGATCTTGTAGAGGAGTTGTTGCTACATTACCTGCTTTCGAGACAAATGCCGCGACCATCTTTTTGAAGACACTTTCAGAACGGATGATTTTGTCGGTTTTTCTTTATATTGGAACACCCAAACAAACGACTGGCGTTTTATGTTCTGGCTCGCATGAGTAAATCCAAGATTCATCACCACTGACAATGTTGTACACGTTTTTAGAATTTCCGGCGTTAAAACGTTCTAGAGGTTTCTGACACCAATTCACTCTAGCTACTTTCTGTTTTTCGGTCAACAGATGCTGTATTCAACAGGAAACTAATTTTGAGAAATTGTTGACTGATGTAGTGCTTCATTGCCCGGAAATAGAAACTAACTCGACAAGGCATTCTTGTTAAGATAATTGTCTTCGAAAATTATTAAAAAATGATTCTGCGAAAGTGTTCTCTGTTTAATTTAATTTTTCAATTAACTTGTCAACTTTGACAGTTCATTGTAGCTACAACCCTACACGTATCGCACTGGAACTTTAGATTTAGATTAACTAAAGATAGAGGTTAATTTTTAGTAGCAGCATTTGATTAGTAACGTCCTCTATGTTCCACTATGCAGAACTTAAAATACACGCCACGTATTAGCTATATTGCAAGTAAAAACTTGCCTGCTGTATTTGATTAAATTTTATCTATTCAGTGATATATATATGTAAACAAGTAAGGGTAGTTTTGTGATTTATTATAAATTATTTTATTTGAAATACATATGTTTATCAATTAACAAATAAAATGTTGGATAATGCTTAATGAAGAAATTCAATTTTAAAATAATATCTGATTTACATTTTTACTACCTTTGCACTCGCATGTCACTGATACAGTAAAAAAAATTATTTTGCATTAAATACCATTATTGTCTGCGTACGTTTTTATTTATCCATATTAATCGCAAAAAGTATTCATTATAATACAATATATCAGTATAATACTTTTGAGTACTTCAAGTCAAATATTAAAAAAGAATTGACACAAAGTTATCCGTTATCGCATAATAGTGCTGTTGAAATAATATTCACGTATAGTAATCATCTTTATAGATAAAGATCGTAGCTTTATCCACTCATGTCAACATGAGTGTATCATGTCAAAATAATATTTTTCTAGATCTAGCTGATATCTAATTATCACGTACATTTAAAAATTAGCAGTCAACGTTAATCCTCTGGAATTGATAAAACGTGAAGAAATTCAAAATGTAATCTGCTATTAAAATAACGTTCAGCGTACTGTGAATTAAAACTTGCAATTCCTAAAATAAAGTAATATTGAATTGACTCGGCCTTTCCTTGATAAAAATATATATTGATCATTAATATACATATATATTATTATTATTATTATCAAAATTTTCACTTTAATAACTAAAAATTTTAACAATCTACGTCTTTATTAAATAAACTTAAGATTAAAAAACTGAAAATGATATTTATATAAACAAGCAGACTTGATTCTAATTGAACTTGAGGGTTTATGATCCGAATAAAAAAACAAAATATTGGATAAGTTAGAATTTTATTGCTATGAATATAAAGTACGAACTGAGCAGTTAGATATGGAAAATGATAGCCAAATGCCCCCCACGACTTTGCTGACGTGACACCCACCATTTTTTATTGAAAATTTTCATAATGATTTCACATAACTAGGGCTCTATTTCATCAATTGCACGCCAATGTTCTTCTTTTGGTCTGAAAGCGTAGCAGGTTTATTGTAAATCCTTTCCTCCAGATAACTTCACAAGAAAATGTCTAGTGGAGTTAGACCACAAGACCTAGGTGGTTAATAGATGTCGTCCCTCTCAGAGATAACAGGGTCAGGAAATTTGATATGAAGTGAAATGATTGTTTCACGTGCTGGATAACTCCATCTTGTTGAAATTACATTTCATTCACGTTCAAGTCATTTACTTCATTAAAAAAGCCATTTAGTAATTTATCGATAGCTTAAGTCATCGACAATGACAGCGTTGCCATTTTCGTCCTCAAAAAGGTCGAGGCAATAATTTAGCCAGCCATGGCACACACCAGACTGCGCTACAATGCACAATATGTGTATTGTCACTACCCCAGATTCGACAATTTTAGTAATTCACAAAGGCACTTAATTGAAAGCGAACTTCATCGTTCTATATCAATTTTTTGCAAAAATCAGCATCGACTTCTGTGCTCTCCAAAACCCAGTTCGCAAACGCACCTAATTTTTGGTGATCCATTTCTTCAAGTTTGTGCATCAGTTAGATTTTATATGCATTTAATTACAGATCTGTTCTTAAAATTCGTTAAGAAATACCGTATGAAACTATAACTTGTCCGAGCAATATTATTCTTGGAACGGCCTTTCCGCTGATACCGGATCCTTGGTTTATCAATAGCCACACCACTTGTTTCAAAATTTTGCATTAGATCACTTGGCACATTATAGCGTTCAAAACATTATCAAACTTTCCTTAGTATGCTCGTAACTGATGGCTTGTTTTCATAATAAATTTGAATGATTTGTATACATTATTGCACAATATAAAGTACCATGATTCATTCCATTCATTCGTTTACCACGTCTTTCCATCTATCAAAATATAAACTTCCAAAATTCTCAAAAATCAAATAGCGAGCAATTCAAATCCAGAAGTTCAATTTGGATCATTCTTTAGAATGTATACCTTAATGGCAAATACATATGTATATATGTATGTACTTACTCATACTATATTTTTATACGTAATAATAGAAAATAACAATAAATAGACGTTCATTATTAAAATTATTTTTATTTATTCGGCTCCCATGGATTGCTTTTATATATATATAGCGGATGTCTCAGATTCTTAAATTTAATATTAGAAAAGGTAAATAAGAAAGATGTCACATCTTACTTATTTGTGGAAGAGTCAAGCAAGATGTTAGAAACAACTCACAGCGCCTTAGGGGACGTACTTTTTAAACTACACACAATGAACCACCCTCTAGGGAACCATTCCAAAGTCCATTTTTGGGGATATATTTTTCAGCTTCATTTGTTTATGATTGAAGTACCGTCAACTGGATTCATTTGATAACAGTTTTAGGAATTTATTTTTTTAATACTCGAATAAGAAGATTATTTTTTTTTAATTTTTTACAATCAAACCGCTTAATAACTATTTCATTTATATAGAATTTTTGTCGGAGCGAGACTTAAAAATACCCTACAATCACAACTATACGATGGCTGCTGTACAATCTTATTTATACATCTTATGAATAGGACATAGATATGTTAATAAACTTCACGCAACCGCCATATTATTCTACGTTGTGGCGTATACATATGTTTCGTATTATTACATTTTCAAACACATAAATACGTTTAACACATATTAATACCTATAAAAAGCTTTAGTGCCCATTTTGAAGAATGGTTAAACTCTCGGCAAGCTTTCAACTTTATCACAGCATTAGGTTTGCAAACAGTTTCATCGATAACAAGTACAATTTTTCGCATGGTCATGTTACTTGTTTGTAATACATAATTTACGATGTTTGCCATCTATAAATCATCTCTATTTCGTTTCTAATAACTTTTACACACGTTTCGTTTATGATACACCCCAATAAATATTGAAGATACTGTAAATATATTAGTTAATTAAGTATTCATAAACTACATGCATAACACATTGCTCATCATATACCATCAGACAACAAACATATATTTATACGTACCGCATTCCTTTCTGCAACAGGCGAACACTGAAAACACCTTTTACAAAATATCTGTTTCATTGTTCTCATAATAATAATAAATAATCTTCAACAAAAATATAGACGGAAGCACAATAAATATATCTAAAAGCATACACTACCGGTCATATTTATTTGCCTACCCTTAGTTTTAGCCAAAATTATTAAACTATCAAATGTGTACTGAAAATTTATTTATTATACCAATACAATAGTGTAAAATAAACATAAAATAGTTACGTTTTCTTATATAAAAACTTTATCATTAATTATTATTAAATTTTGCTCTCATCAATGTGCCCACCTTTATTTTTGATAATTGCGGCACATAATCGCGGCATCTTTTCAATTAATTTTTGCTGTGTATCTTCTGTAATTTGTGCCCAGGCTTCTTGAAGTTGTTCCCACAGTACAGTGGTGGATAATAGAGCACGTTCTCGAACCTTCCGGTCCAATTCTTTCCAAAGAAGCTCTATTGGGTTCAGATCAGGACTTTGAGCTGGCCATACCATTATAGAGATTTGCCCTTGCTCTTCTAGTTGACGCAAGTAATCGCCACACAATCTAGAAGTGTGTTTTGGATCGTTATCCTGTTGAAATACAAAGTTTTCGCCAAGAATCCTTAGTCTTGAAGGAACAGCGTTATTTTCTAAAATTTCCTTGTAGCCTTCTTTTCTTAGGATTCCCTCAATTTTGACGAGATCGCCTACAGATCTTCCACCAAAACACCCCAAATCATTACTGAACCTCCTCCATGTTTTACGGTAGGCGCAATACATTCTGGCAGTACTCTTTCTCTTGCACATCTTCTTACGAATATTACGAATATTCGCCTTTACCACCAAAAAGTTCAAACTTCGATTCGTCTGTCCACAACACATTATTCCACTGATCAATCGTCCAATTCTTATGTTCTTTAGCCTAATTTAGTCGTTTTATCTTGTTTTGCTTTCGTAGTAGTGATTTTCGCAGAGCAATTCTTCCGTATAAACCCGCTTACCTTAACCTTCCTGTACCGTGGACACACTAATTGGTTTAGTACGCGCTCTATTCATTTCAGCAGCAATTTCTGGTGCTGTTTTTCGTCTATCGCGTCTACTTATCCGTATTAGATGCCGGTCTTCTGCAGATGTCGTCGCTTTGCGTCGTCCAGATCTTCTTTTGTTGGAAAATATACCACTTTCTTCAAATTTTTTAACGTTATAATCAACGGTTCTGCGATTTAATCGTAATTCTTTTGCAATTTCGCGATTACTTTTACCCGTACGATGATAAGCAATTATCATAGCACGCACTTCAACAGGTAATTCCTTCGTCTTCGGCATTGCATTAAAATATTCACAATAACTCTCTATTTCACTGTTTTCGCAACAAAAGATATAAAAGTTATTTTCCTTTTTGAATAACACATCCTAATATTGTAATTAGTTAGTGTAATAACACTATATTGGTAGTACCTTTCGGAAATGCAGGTAAAACTGTTAATACTGTAGGGATTAGCCTATATAATATTTATGGTATTTTTCCAATTTATGACACCTTTACGATATATCATAAACAATTTAAGATTTTCGTAGAAATTCATATGGAATTACTTCCACTAATAATATTGTTGAATAATTATAATACAGATTTTTTGAAAGACAATCCGTATTTCAGGAAACACATAAAATTGGGGTGGGCAAATAAATATGACCGGTAGTGTACATAGCAACTGAGGCACCAGAAACAGGCTAAAATTACACTAATTATAATTTCTATTACTGAAGTAGTTCTCAAACAATGTCTTTTTGGGTTTTCTTGTATGCATCTGTTAACATTCATGGTATCCATCTCGTAGGCAATTTCTTCATGTTTAATTCGGCAGTAATTATATTATATACCACATGGTACAAGAGACCAGTGTCTTCAACTAGTCTAATAGTCACATCCCGAACTTGCAGTACGAAGTCATGGACTTTTTAACATTTTCTTGGCTAGTGACAATTTGGGCGCTTCATTTTCATGTTAGTCTGTACACGAATGTCTACCACATTTGAACTCACGACACCACCTTTTAACTATCTCATGTGATACTGCAGGTTCCCCTAAAGTATCCACCAAATCTTGATGAACTTGAGTTGGAGTCATCTTTTTGTAACGCGAGTATTTAGTCACCGCTCGTTGCTCGAGACGATCCATTTTGATACTGATATGTGACTTTCTCGACCTAGGGCGTCTACTGTAGCCACACTTTAAGAGGTTCAGACGTGTAAGTTTGTAGCGTTAGTCTATACATAGCGGGTTGCAATACGACGTGAAGATAAACAATTGCTTTGGTTTATAAGTAGGTCAGGGGCCGACCAAAGGGATCAGCTCTCGTATATGCAGCATGCAGCATTCTATTGAAGATTAATTTTTCAGGGCTTTTTTTATGTAAATATTTTTATTTTATTTTAAAAAATGTGCGAAAGGTTTACAATGCTTTTATTATAAAAGAAATAATTATTTAATTATGTAAAAATAAAAGAATAACGCTAACAAAATTAAACATCTATGGTAATATAATTAGCACACAAATTATTTATACCAGAATAACGTAACAATTATACCTTTTTTACTCAAACTATAATCGTTTATTTAACCGTTGATATATTCTGCTACGATTGTGTTATAATATCTAGTAGTACTGTAGTATTTTTAAATGTTTAATCTGTCTATAAATTCACTCGAAGCTTTATCAAGATCTTCTTTCAATAAAATTCTCAAAACTTCATTGAGATTTACTTTCAAGTGATTCAACTCTACCACGAAGTTCTCGAATCAACGTTATATAATTCGTTCGTGTACAATAATCTCGTCATAAAATTTATTTATGTTTAATTTATATCGCGTTATAGTGTGTATTTCACTGATACTTATCTTTTGTCATTCAAAAAAATATATTAATAAATAAATACTTTAGGGAAATAGGTGTTAATATTAGGTACGCAGACCATCTGACTCATTTGCATTACAAATTTACTTTCTATGACTAATTTTTTCGATACACATAAATAATCTCTCTGCTAATATACAATACGCTAGAATTTGCCTATGTGCGAATGACGTTGAGACCAACAAGATGTCTGATGAAGCTCGAACCAAGAGCCAGATAAACACTGAAAAATAATTAAATTCACACAAATGGTCTCTTCTGGAAAGTACATTGAATTACCTGTAACTACAACTAATTACTTCCATCTTAATGATTCGCCAGATTCAGGCCATTATAGATGACATATTTTCGCTACTTAATTATCTGCTGATGATGACAACTTAGTTGTCGAAATACGTATGCAGAATACGAAAATTATTGTGAGAAGGGGTTATATATCAACCTTAAGTGATTAAATTAATCAAGCCTGTACCAAATTTATCATAAAAGTGATTAAGGGCCCCTTTGCATTAGCTGATCATTTCAGAGACTTTAGTCATAAATTTGATTATAAAAATATTATGATTTTAGACAAGGAAGTCAAATGTAAAACCAGATTAGTTTTAGAAGTAATGCATGTAAAGAGGAAACAGCATTTAAATATTGGGTTGGTAACTAAGTACTTTCAGTTTCTACTGATAAAGAGCGTTGCTTTATTTTTTGTATAACGTATGTTAGTGCTGTACTTTACCGTTTGTCGCGTGATACTAGTCACATTGACGTAACTTCAGAAGCAAGTAGTGCGTGATTTTTATTAAAGCTATTAGTTGTGGGTTAATTTTAAATGGAGTACAGAAACGAACATTTTCGACATATTTTACTATTTTATTTCCGTAAAGGAAAGAAAGCTGCTGCGGCTCACAAAAAGATATATGAAGTTTATGGTGCTAATTGCTTAACAGAGCGCACGTGTCAGAATTGATATAAAAAATTCCGTTCTGGATATTTTTCCCTCAAAGTTGAGCAACGTTCTGGTCGGCCTACTGAAGTTGATGATGACCAAATCAAAGTCATAATTGAAGAGGATCGTCATATAACTGTTCGAGAGGTTGCGGAGAGGCTACATGTATCGCACACAACAATTGAAAAACATTTAAAATGTCTTAAGCTAGTTAAGAAGCTTGACATTTGGGTACCTCACGAATTGAAAGAAATTCATTTAACACAAAGAATCGACTTTTGCGATATGCACCTTAGACGAAAGGAAACCGACCCTTTCGTAAAAAGAATCATCACTGGTGATGAAAAATGGGTCCTGTACAGTAACATAGTTCGAAAACGATCATGGAGCAAACACGATAAACCAGCTCAAACCTCATCGAAAGCTGAATTGCATCCAAAAAAGATCATGCTGTCAGTTTGGTGAGATTACAAAGGTGTTGTGTTCTTTGAGCTGCTTCCAAGGAACCAAACGATCAATTCTGATGTTTACTGTCAACAATTAATAAAACTGGATGAAGCAATCAAAGAAAAATGGCCAGAATTGTCAAATCGGAGAGGTGTAGTTTTCCATCAAGATAATGCAAGGCCTCACACATCTTTGGCAACTCGTGGGAAACTATTGGAGCTTAGCTGGGAAGTGATGCCACATCCCCCATACAGCCCTGATCTAGCACCATCTGATTACCATTTATTTCGAAGTTTGCAGAATTCTTTGAATGGTAAAACTTTCACAAATAACGATGACCTTCACTCGCACCTGGTTCAGTTTTTTGCTGATAAGGACCAGAAATTTTATGAGCGCGGAATCATGCAGCTGAAAAAAAGATGGCAAAAGGTCATTGAGCAAAATGGAAAATATATAATTGATTAAAAACTATTCTTTGTTTAAAAAAAAAGTGTTTTATTTTATACTACAAAATCAAAAGTACTTAGTTGCCAACCCAATAATTTCAAAACAGATTGTTGTATCGTTGGTAGAGGAGTAATTTATATCTATAGCTGGAAATTAAAATATTCATATATACTATAGACAAGCGATCTTGTGAGTACATTTGTCCTTGGAGGTGGCAAACGAAAAGTATTTGTATCGCCAGTTGCTTGCCTGGGAACCAAAAAGTTAAACTTCGACAGAATTTCAGTTGCGTCAATGCTATTATGAAGAAAATGATAAAAGAAATTTTTTGTCATTGTGGTATCTACGAATCTCTAGTGGTTCAATGTTGAAGGTAGTCAATTGATTAATATCACTGCAGCCCAATGAAAGTAGTTCCATGACTGGCAAAAGAAAAGGTACTTTAGAAAGCGTGTTTGCACTTCAATTCGAGCGCATAGATATCTGTTTTATAAAAAAAAAGTCACAACACTAACGACGCATATTCAACTTGGATTAAGCCATGAATTTAGTTGTTCCAATTATGAAATCAAAAGTTTTTAATGCAGCATTAAATATATCATTGGTAAGATTGTTGAATAATAGCTTTGAATCAAATGTCACCACCCAAATAATTAATGACAGGGCATTTTTTTAGATAGAAATTGTTCAAAGTGTAGTTAAAATCAAATTCTATATTTACATTTGGAGATGTTCAAGTGAAGCCTATTATCGCCGCACCACGTCTGAATAGCGTCCAACTGTTTTCGAAGATGAGCGCAGTCATTGATATTGTTTATTGCGTGAAATATTTTTAAATTGTCTGCGAATAATAATTTCTAATATTTGACAACTTCCACTAACAACAGCGTTTATAAAAATAGAAAACAGAAAAGGTCCGCGGTTCGATCCTTGCGGAACTCCAGATAATGAGTGAAAAAATCTTGGATTTATGACCCTTGATGTATTTAACTCCAATACACTGCTTCTTATTTTCCTCTGATTTATTGTTGATGTATATATAACAATAAATCAATTTAAACACTTATAATATTATAATTGTTATCTGCAAAAGATAGGGAATAAATAATTACTTTTTGATTTTATTAAATTTCACTGGCAATTAAAACAAGCAATTATCTAAAACTCAAGCAGCATTATATACAATACGCAAATATCTAATTTATTGATCAATTTTTAAATTGTGAAATATTTATTGCTAGCATATATTTCGTTTAGACATATCAGTGCTGCGACTAATAATCGAAAATCACCTTAATTGTAAACGGTTTGATGTCTGACTGGACGACTTCCTCTACAGGTACTGTCATGTTCTGTCAATGTACCCTCATCCACGTAACGATACATTTATCCAACCACTCGATCGCCTTCGACTCCCAGCACCTTGTTTATTAAAAGTCCCTATCTTATCTACAGTGCCCATTTATTTCAGACAGAAAAAAAATTCACACCACCGTGTTTACGACACACATTTCAATTTTCATAAATATTTATCTAATCTTCACACACATACTCCAGCATGTCACAGATATCCACATAATTGACTTGTAATTATGATGTAATGATGATTTTTTTTTATGATACCAATATATATGTATGTGCGTTATACACACAAGAGAAAAGATAGACAGGTCCAAACAACAAACACTACCTGAGCAAACACTTCTAATTGTTATTTAAAATTGACATGTACTCACATTGGAGTATGTTACGACAAAGAATTATTTGTTCCAAAATAAATATCATAAAAAATATGTACTGTTACATATTGCAACTTTACACAGACTACCAAAGTAATAAATTCGTCTATTATAATAATTTTATAATAAATTATAGGTATTGAGCATTTCATTATACTTTTATTCGAGAGCTGCTCATCTTCCGCTGAACCTCCCAGTCCACGATATTTTGCTAAAAATTTTGTTTTTAAGTTATTTGCAAGTTTGGTGAGAATGATGATACACTTGAGTGTTTTTAAACAATGAAGGTTTAAAATAATTGCAAAAGAAATAGTTGAATTAAAGAAAGACCAATAACAAGTTGAAAATTGTATTATTTTCTGCTATTCCATCGTTAATTAAATACACAGAAATTAATTAAAAGCTTTTCTGCGCTAGAGAAGGACTCGAATCCCTACCTGCCATTTTGTAGACTACTGCTTTACCAATTAACCCACCAGACAGTGTAACTTCGAGTCATGTAACACGCCATAAATCGCATTATGGAACAACTACGTTGTTTTCCTCCTTGTAGATTATACAAATCCTCTCCCGATGTTTCAGTCTGCTTGCATTCACCAATATCCTGAATTTACCCACATGATTTGAAGACAAAATATCTTTTTAATTTAAACTATTCATTCATGCGATTTCTAGATTTTCATGCACCGCGAATTACTTTGGAGTCTGTAGTTAAATAAATAATCAAAAATATTTAAAAAAAAACCCACGTTAATATTTGTATCTTAAGTATATATTTCAATAGCTAAATTATCATCTTGAGTAGAAAAAAATAATAAACTTACTTCACTAAAATCGGTAACAAAGTTACCAGTGCGTATGTAGACGAACACTTTAAAAGCTCGACCATTTTCCAATAGATGAATATTAAAAGAATAATTTAAATTTTAATAATACCCTGTTCACTGCGCGTTTTAAAGAATTCGCCTATCATCAAACTTATATAACTTTGTTTAAGTTTCTAAATGTATTATTAAATTCTCAGAAATATTTTAATTATAAAGGGTGCCCTAAAATTAACGCAAGACTTAAATTAAATAGAAAACACAGTTTTTAGTCTTTTGATTGTTATTTTTTTATCGAATCATAAAGTACACAGGATAGGGTTATTTATGGAATAACATATCGGGTTAATGGCCTCCACGGCTTTGCATGCAGATATGCACTCGTTTGTCGAAATTTTCCATGACCATTATGCATAAATGTGGTTGAATTTCGTTGATACAGCGTTGAATCTCCTCCTTTAATGCACGGGTGGTTGTGGGCTTGTAGACATAGACCTGTGATTTCAAATAACCTCATAAAAAGAAATCTAATGGTGTTAAATCACAGGATCTAGGGAGCCAATTCTGATCACCGAAACGAGAGAGAACCCGACCTGGAAATGTCTCATGCAGTAATTAAATTGTTTCACAGGCTGTATGGCATGTGGCATCGTCTTGTTGAAACCACATATTGGCCACATCAATATCAACCAATTTCGGCAGAAAGAACTGTGTTATCATGTCGCGATATCGAGCATCAGTGACAGTCACTGTTTGATTAGCCTCATTTTCAAAAAAGTGTGGTCCAATTATGCCTCCAGCCCATAATCCACGCCAAACAGTGACACGTTGTGGATGCATTTGTTTTTCGATAATCACATATGGGTTCTCAGAACCCCCAAAAACTGCAATTTTGGCGATTAACAAAGCCATCAAGGTGAAAATATGCTTCATCGCTTAGGATGATTTTGCTCGAAAAAATATGTACTGTTACATATTGCAACTTTACACAGACTACCAAAGTATCTATCTATTATCATAATTTTATAATAAATTATAGATATTGAACATTTCATTATACTTTTATACGAGAGCTGCTCATCTTCCGCTGAACCTCCCAGTCCACGATATTTTGCTAAAAATTTTGTTTTTAAGTTATTTGCAAGTTTAGTGAGAATGATGATACACTTGAGTGTTTTTAAACAATGAAGGTTTAAAATAGTTGCAAAAGAAATCGTTGAATTAAAGAAAGACCAATAACGAGCTGAAAATTGTATTATTTTAATTAATTAAATACACAGAAATTAATTAAAAACTTTTCTGCGCTAGAGAAGGCCTCGAACCCCTACCTGCCATTTTCTAGACTACTGCTTTACCAATTAATCCACCAGGCAGTGTAACTTCGAGTCCTGTAACACGCCATAAATCCCATTATGGAACAGATCTAATATTTATTTAAATAGCAGGTTATTATGATGTCAATAATTGTATATAAACATATAATTAAGTTTTTCACGATGGGAAATTTAATGAAAATTATATTATTTTCTGCTATTCCATGGTTAATTAAATACACAGAAATTAATTAAATATTACGAGCTGTTATTTTCTACAATTTTGAACGTGACTTAAAAGCAACTTTTTGAGAAAATCCAACAGGTATTTAGCGACAATTCATGTTCCTTAGCTAAAGCAATGGTACAATAAATTTCAACGTGGTTGAATTAGTTGAATAAAGAATAACTTTATTGTCGATGAGATTTTGATTTAGACGCGTTTCGAATATCCAATATCTCATCAGATAAACTCGGAACTCATCGACGAATTGTTCTTTCCACTCAATATTTCATATTAGCGAACAGAAACTGTATTTTCATCTTTCAAATCGAAGTGATAGTATCCGAACGAAGAAAAATACAGTGAGCGAAAGTGCTTTATTAATCTCAACTATTAAGGCATCTACCGTGTTTTAGGACGACTTGCCTTTTTACGTACAATAGTGGCAAAAAGATTCCGTTCTATCACAAAAACACTCGTTCTTCATTATTTATTAAAATTTAAAGTTATATGTAGTCATTTGAATTAAATATTTGCGAAGCTATAATCTGATACCATTCTCTCATAAGTTCCTACAATGTTAAGTATGACTTAAGCTCTCACATTCATTAACTATCGTAAAACTGGGTTATAATTAATTTCTTTTTGGATGTGAACATTTATAGGTATAACATTGTACAGACGTCCAAAAATTGCTAGCGCTGAAAAAAAGTTTATGCCTAATTTGACAGAGGAAGGCTTCAGCTTACTGTTTTTGAAATTGATGGAGCCTGTGGTTGATTAACTTAATCACTAAGGCTGATATATAACCCCTTTCCACATTAACTTTTGTAATTCTGTATACGCATTTCGACAACCAAGTTGTCATCATCAACAGATAATCGCAAAGTGTCGCACCTGGTAAACCACGGCGAAAAATACCTGTACGAAAACACTCTCCGTACGTGATACACACCGTTGAGAACCTAAATGTACACTGGTTACTGTTTATTTAATTAGACATTGACATTGATATAAAAGCGATCAACATTATCTTGAGCCGTTATTTGAGTGTATGAATATTATGCGGTCACTAAATACCTTACAACGTAACACCAACTCAAGAGAGGTCTACTTGCCAATGGGTGCGAAGACACTCTCGCGAGATTTGCCAGAGGATGTTTCCATCTAGTTTATGTCTATCTAACAGATGACGAAAACTGTTTAAGTTTTTCAAAAATGAAACTGTTCTTGGAAATGTGAAGAAAATCATAATTAGAATGTCACTGACCATATTACGAAAATAATATGAATAATTACGATATAATACGATTAATTCTGCATAGTACACTACATAGTCTATTGCAGACTAAACTAACTCCATAGAGTCGAGTAATAAGAAACTGAATCTCAAACGTAGTGAGGATAAATAACTAATAATATATTAATAATAATTGTATTAATATCACTATGTCCCAGAGAAAACCGAACTTTTCTAAAATAGTAATTCTTAGTGGCGTCATCTATTAAAAAAAATAAACACACGTCACTAAGGTAGATCTTTCACCAATACTATGGCGAAATATCATGACGTTTGCATCATTAGAAACAGAGAAATTGCGCATAGAGTAACAGTGTGTATTTGGCATTAGTCAAAAAATGAATTTTGAAAAAGAACGAATATCGAGTTCAGTTTTAAACTCGCTAAATCACTTAGTGAAACGTTGAATTTGATAAAACAAGTACATGGTGATGCATGTTTATCACGTACGAGTGCGTACGAGTGGTATAAACGATTTAAAGACGGCCGTACGGACATAAATGACGACGAACATCTTGGTGCAGAAAAATCTGTGGTTACGGAAAGTAACATCGAACTTGTGTGTGAATTTATCAGAAATGAGCTGAAATCCTCATTGCGGTACGTGAGAATAGAATTAGGTATCTCCAAAGATTCAATTCAACGTATTTTGACATAGCATTTGGGACTGGGAAAGATTTGTGTAAGGTTTGTACCACATAACCTAACTAATAATCAAAAATTTCTCTAAATTCAACGTCGTACAGACTTAATTAAAGTAATAAAAGGACGAAAACTTCAGGTATTCTGTTATAACTGGCGATGAGATGTAGTGTTCTTAATATGATCCAGAGACCAAGCGTCAAAGCTCTGAATGGAAGCATTCAAGCGAAGAAAGACCGAAAAAAGCAGTTCGGAGAAGTCAAAAGTGAAGAGAATGTTGATTTGTTTTTATGATTCGAAAGCATAAAGACTTTGTACCAGCTAGTCAAACAGTCAGTGTTGTATATTATCTTGGTGTTATGAAGCGACTTTTGGCGCGCATTCGTCGTGTGCGCCCTCAATATCCTGAGGTCTGTTACATGATAATGCACCGCTCGACGCTTATCACTGATTTTCTAACCACCAATGGTATTTTAACCACCTCTTTGTCTTCTATCTATTCTCCAAACTACATTTGGTGATGAAAGGACAGCGTTATGCCGACATCGAAGCCATTAAAAAGGCGTCGATGGCGATCTTGAAGAACATCTCTAAAGATGAACTTAAAAATTCATTCGACATGTTAATTGATCGTGCGAAACGTTGAATTGAAGCCGAAGGCAATTAATTTGAATAAAATAATGGAATTTTACCAAAACAGTAAGCTTTTGTTTTTGTTTTAAAAAAGTTCGGTTTTCTCTGCTACAGACTGTGTGTACTGTGCTTATCTGGAGTCCTTAAAAGATCCGTAATGGAAAATCGGATGGAAAAAGTTATAACTCTTTTCTATATTCAGTGGAATATTTAACAAGTAAATCTGATTCGGTATGTCTAGTCCTTATTTAGCACTCTACCATGTCTTTTTATTCACATATCAAAGATGAATGAACGATTATAATGAAACAGAACATTATAGGATTGAATCTATTCGAAGGTGTTCTTATATCAAAGCTGGATATATTGCTGACACGAATTATTTTTAAATGTAAATAATGTTATATTTAACAATTACAAGCTTCAGTTCTGGAAATATTAAACAATCGATTTTTTAGGAATATTTAATACTGTAATCATTGACACATTGTTTATTCGAATTATATTACACTTTTTTAATGAGGCAGTGTTGGAAGAAATTTAATATTCGCGTTCTTATCTAAAAAAAATCAAGATAGCATTGTCTGTCAAAAATAATCCTCCAATCGATATTAAATATGTATATATTAAAATTGGTATAAGTACATAACATTTTTATACTATATACAGTACGTATAGAAATAATACAGACAGAGTTTATATTACCAAAACGTTCAAACGCAATACTCATACGCTAAGTATATAGTTGCAGTTATTAGATAATATTTTCTTGTTCTTGTCCATATTTATAACCGAATTGTCTGCAAGACTCAGTGATAGTAATCGCCATATTTTCAGGATTGTACGACCTAAGTGCTTTAGTGTTAAACTACGTTGTTTTCCTCCTTGTAGGTCATACAAGTCCGAACCCAATGTTTCAGTCTTCTTGGATTCACCAATATCTTGAATTTACCCACATGATATTTGATTTGAAGACAAAATATCTTTTTTAATCTATTCGTTCATGCGACTTCTAGATTTTCATGCACTGCGAATTACTTTGGAGTCTGTAGTTAAATAAATAATCAAAAATATTTTTAAAAAAACCCACGTTAATATTTGTATCTTAAGTATATATTTCAATAGCTAAATTATCATCTTGAGTAGAAAAAAATAACAAACTTATTTCACTAAAATCGGTAACAAAGTCACCAGTGCGTATGTAGACAAGCACTTAAAATCTCGATCATTTTCCAATAGATGAATATTAAAAGAATCATTTCAATTTTAATAACACCCTGTTTACTGCACGTTTCAAAGAATTCGCCTATCATCAAACTTATATAACTTTGTTTGAGTTTCTAAATGTATTATTAAATTCTCAGAAATATTTTAATTATAAAGGGTGATCAGCGATCAGAATTGGCCCCCTAATTCTGATCGCTGAAACGAGAGAGTACACGACCTGGAAATGTCTCATGCAGTAATTGAATTATTTCACAGGCTGTATGGCATGTGGCACCGTCTTGTTGAAACCACATATTGGCCACATCAATATCATCAAATTTCGGCAGAAAGAACTGTGTTATCATGTCGCGATATCGAGCACCAGTAACAGTTACTGCTTGACCAGCCTCATTTTCAAAAAGTATGGTACAATTATGCCCCCAGCCCAAAATCCACGCTAAACAGTGACACGTTGTGGATGCATTTGTTTGTCGACAATCACATGTGGCTTCTCAGAACCCCCAAAAACAGCAATTTTGGCGATTAACACAGCCATCAAGGTGAAAATGTGCTTCATCGCTTAGGATGATTTTGCTCGAAAAATCAGCACCCATTTGTTGATGTTCAATAATCCATTCGCCGAAGTCTCTTCGCTGTGCATGGCCATTAGGCTTCAGTTGTTGTGTTAATTGAATTTTGTAAGCATGGAGACATAGATCTTTAGTGAGTATACGCTGTAGAGAGCTTCTCGAACTTCAATTCTTGTCCACGACGTCGAATTGAGGTTCCTGGATTGTCACCGACATGCTCATGCACTGCTTCGATATTGATATTTGAACGGCTTGTTTTTGGACTACCAGTGTGTTTGGTGTCTCCAACGGATCCAGTTTGCCTGAATTTTTCAATTAATCTCTTCACAGTTGAAAAAGTTAAAACACTGTTCCGACCATATTTTGTATGAAATTTTCCAACTGCGGCCGCCAAGCCTTCATTATTTTTGAAATATTGTTCAATAATGAAGACACGTTGTTCTATCGTTTACCGCTCCATTTTTGCTAACCCTAAACTGTCAGCTGCCAAATTGTTTTTTTTTAGGGTTGCCAACACTTTACTGCACAAATGGGGACAAATTCAAATCTTTCGTTAATATTGGAACACCCATTATATTGGGTCTGGGAAAAAGTTCGTGGCGTTTTTTCAGTAAAATTCAACTGGTCCCCGCATGGCGCGTGGACGAATTCATTTAAACCGAATATGCTCCATTATTATCGACAATGTTTCGCCTTTTTTTTGGTAGATCCATGATCCCATCGGTGAAAAACTTCTGTGGTTTCTGGTCGAAAAACTGAATCAAGTAGTTTTCACAGGCTTCTTTTGAAACCAACTTAATTCCATTGAGAGAGTTCTGCAGAGATCGAAGCAGATGATAGTCAGAGGGTGCTATATCCGGACTGTAAGGTGGGTGCATCAAAACTTCCCAACCAAACTCTCTCAATTTTTGACGGGTCATCAAAGAAGTGTGTGGTCGGGCGTTGTCATGATGGAAGACAACACCTTTCCTATTAATCAATTCGGGCCGTTTTCTTTCAATCGCCTGGCGTAATCTCTCTAGTTGTGCACAGTAGAGTTGAGAATCAATCGTCTGACCAGTTGGAAGTAGCTCGTAGTGGACGATTCCCCTCCAGTCCCACCATACACACAGCATCACTTTTTTTGGCGTCAATGTTGGCTTAGCGAACGCTTGTGACGGCTCACCATCCTTTATCCACGATCTTTTACGCTTCCGATTATCGTACGTAATCCATTTTTCATCTCCAGTTATTAAACGTTTCAGAAACGGCTCGATTTCATTCCGTTTCAGCAGCGCATCGCAGATGTTAATTCGGTCAATCATGTTTTTCACGCTCAACTCATGAGGAACCCATACGTCAAGCTTTTTTTTGTAACCAGCTTTGTGTAAATGGTTCAAAACAGTTTTGTGGTCAATGCCTAGCTCCATGCCAATATCGACACTGCTGATATGCTTATCTTGTTGGACTTTTTCAAGAATTTCATCAGATTTTTCAGTGATTGGACGACCGCAGCGTGACTCATCTTTCACATTGAAATTTCCAGAACGAAAGCGAGCTAACCATTTCCGCGCAACAGATTTCGATAAAGTACCTTCACCGTACACAGCACAAATTTTATCACAAGCCTGCGCAGCGTTCTTCTCCTTATCATAATAATATTGCAGAATATAGCGAAATTTCTCATTATTCTTCTCCATTTTCAAGTGCGAATAACTTTCCAACCACTGTACCGATTACAATGTTTCTACGCTCAAACTAACGTTCGGAAGGTCATCTAAAAAACGAGCCCTCGGTGGTGTCGCTGTGACTTGTTGTTCTTTAGTTATCGGCAACCAATGCCATCTATCGGGAAAAACGCCACGAACTTTTTCCCAGACCCAATATGTCTGAATCATGTAAAAATGAATAAATTTAATATTATTTCTGAATAGAAAATTAAAAATATAATGCTAAATGTTATGTATAAAATTCTACACACTAAAAATGAAAGTCATTACATCGTTATCGTGTGAAGTAATTTATTATTTATATAGTACCGCTATACAATATTTTTTATCGATATGTCGAAGAGATAAGTCAAAAATAAACATATTCTACCGAAAAATAAGGTATGTACTTATGAGAGAGGCTACAAAATTGAATTCAGCCAAACGTACGGTAGCACCAAAGTTCATAAAATGTTAATACCACATAATCCGCATTATCTAATCGCCTAATCCTGCCTCAATCCAACGATACCCGCGATATCATCATAAATTCTGTAACAAAATATCAGAAAATCACTTCTGATAATCGACGACCATATAAAAAGTAATCTTGAATATATAAAATATCCAATTCAATAGTTGTATTAAAAGAGATCTGCCAATCTAAGCTGGAAGAAAATAAACAAGGTTTTATATTAATAATCCCACAAACACTGCTTCGCCGGTCGCATATAATTATCCTTGTCCTTTTATGTTTATTCAAATGATTTTATTATTATAAATAAGCTTAAATAATACACGTCACACATACTTTTTCTATAAATATGTGTTTTTATTCGTAAGATATCTTATCTCTTGCAAACATTTTAAATACAGGTGTACTTGCAATATTTTGCGGCCTAAATAAAACGCAAAAATTTTCAATATTTACTATATTAGGTCCACTAACTCGATCAAATCCCTTTTAGGAAATGCAAAAGACAAAGTCGAGGACAACAAAAAATCGGTAATTTATGGAATTAAATGTTTAGATTGCAGTAAACAATATATCGGCCAAACAAGACGATCGACAGAAACCCGGTATAAAGAACATATTACGCACATAAAATTCAATCGGCCAGAAAAATTCGGTATAGCAAAACATGTGCTGGATTGTAATCATAGTGTTAACGTGGATTGTTTGCATTTGATTAAGAACGTGTGTAATTATCGCGAATTAGATACGTATGAAAGTATGTACATTTTGAAGAATAAAGGCCACGTGTTAAACATTGACGCGGGCCCGAATAATTCGTCTCTCTACTAAATAACAGAAAAGGGACAGTGCAATAAATCACATGTACGTATTTATCTGTTATGTCCGTTTTCCTTTTTTAAGTTTTGCAATATGACGCAGCAATGAATCATAGGAAGTTGCTTGTTGCTGCATGTTGAAACATGTTCATACGTGCATAGTAGCCGCCGCCCCATGTCGATGGGCTCAGTTATTCATTAGCAGTGAGAGTGTAAAGTGCTTGCGATGGCATCGTGATAAGGGCAGTTTTGCGTTACAATTTCGTGCGTGGTTTAAACATAGACCAGTGCTT
This sequence comes from Dermolepida albohirtum, assembly GCA_031893035.1. Lineage (NCBI taxonomy): Eukaryota > Metazoa > Arthropoda > Insecta > Coleoptera > Scarabaeidae > Dermolepida > Dermolepida albohirtum. The sequence continues at coordinate 64,782 of JAVIWB010002550.1, forward strand.
CGAAGAAATGACTCTTGCACTAGGTGATGTTTGTCCACATCGCATAACGATATTCAGGTGGTATAGAGAATTCCAAAGGGGAAATTTAACTGTGGAGGATGCTGAGAGGCCGGGAAGGCCACGAACGTCAGTTACGGAGGAAAACGTTACTACTGTGAGAAAAATGCTTGGTGAGGACAGGCGAGTGACCTACCAACAGATAGAGGATACTTCAGGCTTAAATGCACCAGCAATTCGTTCGATTCTGCATGATCATTTGCACGTGAAGAAACTTTGTTTTCTGACTGACTGAAGAGCAGATGACACGACGTGTGACTTGGTGCCGGGAGATGCTAAAAAATTTAATAACGGACAATCTCGGTATGTGAACAACATCGTGACAGGTGACGAGACTTGGCTGTACTATTACGATGTGCCGATCAAAGCTCAAAACAAAGTTTGGGTCTTTGATGATGAGGCCACAGCCGTAGTTGTCAGAAAATTCCGATCTGTAAAGAAGAAAAAGATAGCTGTATTTTTCAAAGCGAATGGAATTGTGAAACGCGTCGTTTTGGACACACAGAAGACAGCCATAGCTAAGTGGTATACTAAACAGTGCCTGGCTAAAGTCATTGGATCTATGAAGAACCTGCTGCCAAAGTAAAGAATGGACGCCTGGTTCCTCCATCACGATAATGCTCCAGCTCACCGCGCCAAAGCATGCACCGAATATTTGACCACGACAGGATTGAAACTTCTCGAACACCCTCCCTACAATCCAGATCTTGCTCCCTGCGATTTTGCACTGTTCCCGCATGTGAAAATGAAGCTAAAAAGGAGCCGATTTTCCAGTGATGAGGACCTTCTGCGGGCTTGGGACAACGAGTGTGCTTTACTCCCCAGTGAAACTTGCAGAACTAGTTTAAAGATTGGTTTCGATGATGTAGAGGAAATTACTTTGAAAAAATTAAATAAACAAATCTGTATTGCAAAACTTTCCTAGTACCCTTTGTATACCTTGCATAACTATTGATTATATACAATTATTTTAAAGAAATTTTTACAAAATTTAGATAAGTACTTGGCATAGATGCCAATTTTGTGAAATTGCAGATGTGTCCTTTGAAATTACTTTTCGAACAACAACAGACCAACATAAATCAATATCGCATTATTTCGTGATTATGTGAAAAATGGCGTTTTCTTCTGTAAAAGTGTATGTAAATAAAAATGAGCCGTATACATGTGGCCGATGTCAAAATTGAAAGGCCACTTTGATGAGATCTAGGCGGCCGCTGATCCACGCGAACTGATAACCCGCTCACGACTAAAAGCTTTCTAGAGAGACCTTATTAAAGCCAAGAACATGTATATAATTTAATATAGTATTCGTAATGGTACACTATGTAGTATATTTTAATATAAAACCGTGTATGACTCAATACCTATTTGAAAATTACTTTTATTGTATTAATTTTACTACATAAAAACTATCCATTTATTTTAAATACGGCGAATTATAAGTTCAGAGGATTTCTCAAAAATAAATTACCTGACATTAAATACAGTAGCAACAAAAACAATAATATTATAATTATATGTTTATAATTTTTAAAAGAAACACAATGTTTTTTATTAAATTGATAGCGAATCTGCAAAAGATGCTCTGAAAATAGTAAGCCAAGGTTCCCGATAAAAAAAAATGTTTTGATCGGTAGCCAGTGTTTCTTCTTTCGACAGTGTTCAGTTACAATTTTATTTGATTCAACTTAAAGTGTATGCTGGATTATTGGACACCGCCAATATTCAAAGGAGGTATTTGTGGGGCAAAAAAAGTCAGTTTAATATATATACATATGACCGAATATTATTTTTAAGATAACAATAAAACCTGAGTTTAATGGTAATTTGTCAATAGAGAAAATTGTTTATTCTGTTTTATAAATTATAACATTGATAAAAGATATTAAATACTTAAATTTAACTTCTCGATACATGCATCAGCTCGTTTGAAAATAGTACGGGTAGACCGTTGAAATGCATGGTAATTTTCTCTTACGAAAGCTAGACCACTGACGATCCGATCGAGTAGTGTCTCTTTTGCGTTTACTTTTGTTGCATAAACTGTTAATTCAAGCCATCCTCCAAAGATGGTAATCAAGTAATCAAATCTGATGGCCTTGATGGCTAATTGAAAACAACCACGGCTAATCCAGCATCGTGTGAAGTGATTGTTAAGATGATCGATCATAGTACGAGTAGAATAGGCAGGGGCACTATCATGTTGGAAGTACATGTTTTGCCTAATATTTAAAAGAACGTCATCCAGAAGATCCGTCAGATTATTTTCTAAAAATTTTAAACAGCCAGCTCCAGGAAGATGATTATTTAGCATAACTTGGCTAATAGATTATTAATTATGCATAACATGCCACACGTTAATGCTGAATCGATGCTGAAAGTTACTCTTCACACTGGCGAACGGATTTTCATTTTACCAACGATGTTCATAGTGGCAGTTATTTACTGCATCACCAGTGAAAGTAGCTTCATCAGTGAACAAAATACATTTGTAAAATTTACAGTTCATGTTTATTCAAAATTGTAAAATACAGCCGTAAAGCATTGTCGTCGTTATGAATATTCTGAACGCACTGAATATGAAAAGGCTTTAAACCATTTTTTTGAATGACCTTCCATGCCGTATTTTGATTAATGCGGAATTGGGATGCAATGCGTCTTGTACTTACACCCGGACTACGCTCTACCATATCAAAAGTTGCTTCTTCCATTGTAAGACATCTCACTGGGAAATCACATGAAACGAAAAAGCTGGTGATCTAACTAGGAAAAGATCAGCTCATTATATATTGAAGCAGAACTTAAACTGTGACCGCTTGCTCTTAGGCACTCTCGGAAACAAGGAGATACATTGACCAAAGCTGAGCATAATATGGACTGGAGGAACGAAACTAAACATGAACACGTCAAAGCCGTTATTGGTGAATCAAACCATAAGAAGGCCGAACAATTGCTTTCGTTGAAAAGAAGCCAGATTAGAATTTAAAAAAAATTTAACAGGCTATGGGCCTGTAATTCCTGAAGATAGATAATTTGCAGATTGCAATAGGGATCCAGAAAGGACGAACCATATCTTGCATGTTAGAGGAATACACAATACACAATAATTAATCAATTAAGGTTAATATAACCCCTTTCCACAATAATTTTCTTTCATATTTCGGCAACTGAGTTGTCATCATCAGCGATAATTAATCACAATGTCGCATTTAGAAACACGGCAGAATCCACACAGAGACAAAATCCGTGATGATAAGGTATTAGATGTCGAAATACATACACGTAATATAAAAATTATTGCGAAAAGGGGTTATATTAACCACAGCCTCCATTAAAATTTACCTTGAATATACAATAAGCAAAATTAAGATAGCAGTCGCGTACGAACTTGGACCATACTTGCACCAAATCTAGTGCACTGTTTCACTGTATAAAAATGACTACAACGCGACTTGTCCCGTTCTGCCTATTAATTTTTTCAACATGTAACGCAACTAGTTCCCCTTGACATATCGTAATATCTTTACTTAATCATGGCTATACCATCGTCCTTTCGTCGAGTCCGAAAATTCCGGTTATAACTCTTTTTTTTGTATTTGTCGTCAGTGTACCAGATAGATTCTGCCTGTGCAACCTTATATCCATTCTCCTTTGTCTAGTAAACTACTAACGACTTTACATCGTCAGTCTCACATATATAGTTCCCACACTAATTCATATAGTCAATGTATACTTTAAAATATCTGCTCTTGTTTCCTAAAGCTTAAATTTATTAAAAGATATACAACATTGCATAATTTCGTAATTGGTTATTAAAGTGATAAAAGTAACCCAAAGATATTGTATCGAAAATATAATATAATATTATTAAAAAAATTTGATAGTGTATTTTGCAATAGAATTCCAATAGTTACTTTCTGATCCATATTTATATAATATAACTATATATGTATACTATATGGGATAGTAATAATATCTTTTAATAATTAGAAGATGGAAGAGGGATGAGAGAGGACTTTATACTTTATATTAAGTATAGGCAACCTTTGACGTGTTGTGGACCAAAGTTTAATGTGTAAATACGTTCGCGGGCCGCGTTTAAAAGTAGTGCATTTTAAAGTAGTGTTCATAATTTTTAGCGATAGATATCGGACATGAAATAATACGACAATGCCTCGCGGACAGAATCAAATCTTACAGCGGCTGGATCCGGCCCGCAGGCCGGTTGTTGCCCACATATGCTTTATATTATGTGAAATTTATACAAATAAATTTAAATACTATTTTTATGTGTTTATTTAGAATCACCAACTACTGCTTTCGCATACAATTCACGCTCATACCTTTTGTATTTAATTCTCACTTATTATAACGCATAATAGGAATATTCTTACTGAAGTAATAAATAAAATACAGTACAAAGTAAATTTTCTCCAACACTTGAGTCATTTTGAACGAACCCTGTATATACATATACGAATCGTAACCCACACAAAACTTCGAGTGGCTTTTGGGATTACATTATTTGGATGGTGAATATATATCTGGCGGCAGATGATGTAAGCTTATGCAGGAGAGAGTGAGTGCCCTCTGTCAACAAGTTACCCACGTTATTGACTTACCGATCAGCTGTGTTTGAATACTTTTATATTACCTCATCATATGGACCGATGCATTGACTAAACTTTTTGTCCCATGCCACCACAATCTTCTCGAACTATATAATCTTCTAAGATTAATTCTGTATTTTACGACTTATTTTGTAAGAATGGAAATCTAATCAGTTACTTCTTCGGACAAATTATAACTATTTTTATTGCAAAGCAATTGTCTACTATAGGTGGATACAGAAGTCTGACACGGCTTTTTCAAAAAATGTTAGAAAATGTAACTACAAAGATATCTTCGATGTTACAATCGAAACTTAACACCACTTTAATAGTTTAAATTAAAATATGTTATTAATTTGCTCAATTATTTTAATGTACACAATGTGCTCATAAAAAAGAACCAATGACATATAGGTGGATCAAAAATTAGAGTAGAATTTGATATGTAAATATTTTATTTATTAAGTAACCAGTTTCAATTATTCGTGACGAATATTTAACGTATAGAAACAAATCTATACATCAGTCTTCTCCCGTCCCTAGGATATAAAATAAGAATTTCTATACGGATGTTGTCTTTAAGTTGTTCAAGGACATGCTGGTCTGTTCATATACCAGACCATCAAATATCGCCAAAATCTATCGAACCTGCTAATCATCTGTCATTTCCTGAAATTATTCACTCACTGAAGTTATCCCAGGACCTACCTGGTTCAAAACACATTTCTGGATAATTCGTGGCACCAAAAATGTTCGACTACCAATATATAATATATATATATACACAGTATTGTGCAAATTAATGGAATCATGACCATTTTTTAGTTTTCTACATGTGGCAACATTGTTAGGTCAGTTCTGACAGTAGCTTTATGTCAAAAAACATAACCTATATCACTGGGAACACATTACACAGTTATTCAGTGCGTTTTAGAGAGTTTGTTCACATATACTCTTTCAAAGTTCAAAATTTGATTTATATTGTGCTTTTGCCGGTTGTTCGCGATATGAATATCACGCCCAGAAAACGTGAGAAGATTGTGACATTAAGTGAGCACACTTCAATGACACAGAGAGATATTGCTCAGGAATGTGGTGTTAGTCAAGGAGCAGTAAGCAAGATCCTAAAGCAAAAAAAGAATACTGGAATAGTTGAAGTGAAACGAGAGGGAAAATGTGGGAGAAAGAGGAAGATGACACCCTGGGATGTCACTTTTTTGGTCAGAAATAGCAAGCTGAACACAAGAAAAACTAGTTTTGAACTACAAAATGACTTAGCCGACGCTGGAGTGAAAGTACATGACTCGATAGTTCGTAGGAGACTTTTAGAGTCTGGAAGAAAAGCCATCCGACCACAAAAGAAGCAACCCCTCTCTCAACGAATGATGAAGCAGAGGCTTATTTGGGCCAAGAAATATGCCCGATGGAATGAGGAAGACTGGAGAAAGGTGTTGTTCTCAGACGAGTCCCATTTTTTGGTGCAGGGGCAGCGATCAAAATTCGTGAGAAAAAGTGGAGATGAAAAACTCACTACAGCTCATATCGATCAAACCGTCAAACATCCTGTAAAGAAGATGTTTTGGGGATGTTTTTCGTACATGGGGACTGGATCGCTGGTGCCTATAGAAGGCATGATGAAGAGCCAGAAATATGAAGAGCTACTGGATAAGTATTTGGGAAAAGATCTAAAGAAATGTGAGCCAAACGAAGGTGCAATTTTCCAACAGGACTCAGCTCCATGCCACAAATTGAAGGTTATGATCAAATATTTCAAGGAAAAAGGAATAGCTCTCCTCGACTGGCCTGGCAAATAAGGTACACTACCCTTCATTTTAGTTCGGACACTCAAATAAATATAAAAAAAGGGAAAACAGTTAAACTAATTAATGTCAAAACTTAAAATTTCTATCGCACTATTGTTTATAGATGTTTATAAAGTATAATAATAAAAATTAAGGAAATTCTAACATTAAATAAATAAAGATATCTTAAACATTACGCTCATCGAAGAAATCCCCTTTTGCGCGTAGAACAGCCCGTACAATTCGAGGCATCCGTTTCACGAGCTTTTCAAGGACTCTATTCGATATAGTTACTATTCTATTATTCTGGTAATATGTTCAACAAGTGATTTGTTGAGGTAGAATACACTTTCCGGACCCCTCCTGTGAAGATCTGCACCTTTTAATTTTCTTTTTACCATAGTAACAGAAATTTTTCTTGCACGGTCGCAATTCATTACTACGGCGATTTCTGGTGCTGTCAGTCTCCTATTTCGTTTACTCAGTAATTTTATACGCTCATCGTCGGCGTGAGATGTTATTCGCTCACGACCTAAACGTGTGCCGGATCTCTTAAACTACCCGTGCGTTGATGTCACCGAATGATATCACTGACGGTCGGTTTATTAACAAGTATCAGGAATTACCTCAGTGAGTCATAAAATATAATAGTTATTTGTAGGTGCTCTAATAGATATATTAGCCTGCAATTGTTTATAAACTCGTAAAGGACTTAATGTAAATATATTATTTACATTTAAACGCAATTATATTATTTTTTAAAAGAGTTTACTAAACTCCACTAGCTGTCCGAACTAATATGGATGGTAGTGTACATATACACTTGCGTGCATAGAAATCGGCCCACTGTAAACTTTTAACTTAAACTATATATTTTTTCAAAATTATTCATCAGATTAAAAAAAAGAAATATGCTGTTTTAACTACATATATATATACAATATATAGTAGAAAAATATATAGTTTACAGTGGGCCGATTTCTATGCACGCAAGTTTATATTAATTCGCGATTTTTAATATAATACCAAATGTTTTTTATCTCCTTACTCTGATTTCAGCTTTTCCAATTATTAGCCAGTCACTCAAGTTATAATTCTATAACTAATAGTTTTAATAAAACTGTAATATTCTAGCAAATGACCTTGCAGATTCTATATTACTTTTGCATCCGAATTACACTAAAACATTTATACTTAATTTTTATACAAAAATAATATGTCAGATTACCAATACATGGTTTTAGCAGTAACATATGCTTCATTAATAATGTTTTTATAATGCATATAAGCAAGCATTAAATTAAATTCATTCCCCAGGTGTGTACATTTGAAAGAAGACTTCCAATACGTTGAATAAAATTACAAATATTAACAACGATAAACATAATTATAGTAAATGAATTACAAATTTAACCACAGACGCTTCTTATTCTGGTAAATATTAAAAAAAAACTTAGAAGACACCTCTGTTAAACTTAATGTTTTCCAATCTAGGTGTCATCCGATATACTTGTTCTTTTCAGGTATCACTATCACTATACCTGTCTTTTTTTGTGACAACCCAACCGAACGTGTTAAATTGCTTCAATGAACAGATCATTCCCATTAACAAGATACCACTTGAAAACGGGCAGTTTTATGAATTAGGCATAAATTATAAAAGTGTTTTAAGTTTAGATTCAAACAGATATACATATTTATTAATGCAAATATAAGTTATACATTTTAAAATTAACATGTTAAGAGTGCATATGTGTATGTAAAGAAATGTGAAACTGCCATCTATCTTCCAACATAAAATGATTAATTGCGAATCGAATATACATGCACAGGGTTTATTATTTTGAAGTCAATAAAATATGAAATATAATATGAAAATTAAAGCCAGTAATAATGTGCTTTTTCTAAAGTTGTTTCTTAGAGATCTTTATGCACTAATTCATTTACGGTTATTTAGAATATTTCTTTCGTAAATTTATCAGATAAATATATCTGACTTTTCAATTGTTTATTTATGACGCAGTATACGGTGTGAGCATTGAAATTCCATATGCTGATAATCCTGCATACGTGACCAGTAGACTTTTGAAGCAGCTGGGGACTGCTATTCCATTGTCTGGCATCCTGGGTAGCATAAATAATAACGCATTTGCATATGCTTCAACGAAATTTATTAGTAATATTCGTGTTTATATATTAAATATTGGGTTCTCGGAAAAGCCATAATGTATCTTTTTGTTTTTCATAGATCTTTACTTATATACAAAAAGAATCAATCAATTATATATTGCCTATTCTCTTTAGTAACTGTTTATCATCAGTGATCATAAGCCTCCTTCATAAAGAAACCCATCTTTATCGGCATAAAGCTTTACCAAATGTTTTTTCATAAACTCATTTGAGTCGACCATTACACCGTGCAAGAAGATTTGAAGAGAACGAAACAAGTGCAGGTCTGAAGGCACAAGGTCCGGCGAATATGATAGGTCTTATTCAAAATTCAATAATTCTCAGCGGATAATCAAACTTATGTACAATTTCACGTCATCGTGTCCACTACGACTGAGCTCTGGACGTTTCTAGGTCATGAATTCGTTCAATCTGTTTAATTGCTGACAGTACACACTTGTATTATTTGTTTCGTCCCCTCGAAAACTCAGCACCTTTATAACACCTTGTTCTAAAAAATTCTGCTTTCGATGATGTTTGAGGCAAATTTTTAGGTCAGAATCAAGATTTTTATCGCATCATATTATTGCAAATAATCGATTACCCATCATCAGTTTTCAATACCTTTAAAAAGGATCGCTTTCATTACATTTAAGACGCATATCGCAGATGTTAATACGCGTCGTCAAGTGAATCTCTTTGAACTCCTGAGAAATCCAAATGTCAATCTTGCTGGCGTATTATAGCTTCTTCATGTAGTCGCGAAATCTTGAATGATAGATCTGTAACGTTTCTGCAATCTCTTATGTTGTATGCCATGGACTTCGCAGGGTTACCGCCCTAATTTTGTCGTCACCAGTGGGCCCCCCTGACTGATGAGCGTCTTTAAAATTAGAATTACCAGCATGGAATTTTATAAGCGTTGGTATTGACGTTGTTGTAAAGCACTGTCACTGTGAATTTTACACAACTTTTCATAAGCTAGATACGCGTTTATTCCAATACGAACGTAAAAGAATAATAAAATGAACACTTTAGCTTTCCATTTCCAACTTTTTATAAAATTTCAAACACTCAACACTCATTTGGCTTGGACTTCCACAATCGTTACTTTATCTATACCTCCGCGCTAAAACCGCACCCTCGATACTTCTGTTGCTGACGTTTTATCTTCAGAGCTAACTGCTCCTACTACTGTCGTTGTGATACTGAAACTAACATAAATCTATTGCAGGAGGGTTTATATAGAATTGCTGTTTGTCACGAGTCATTGGAGCATTGCGTTGTTTGGAGGTAAAGGATTGCCAGGCAATCTATAGGGCATAACTGTCATCACACTTTAGGTTATTGGACCGCTTTAAGATTTCTATTCTCACACGGATTTTGCAGTCCTAGTAATGACTAGTTCGGAATAAGATTTTGGTAGAAATGAATTCGATATGATGCCCGGTTTCAAGCCTATACTCGGCACGTACAGAACCAGTTACGCGCAGCAACCCAGTATAACACTCAAAGAATCCTGTACACCTAGAGATTCAGTCTTTTATTGAAAAGGGATCTGAAAGTTTCGGATAGGGTTTGAAGATGGTTTTAATGATGTTTTTAAGGATTCTACCGATGTGGTCGGAATTGCTTCGTATCTGTAGTAAACGAGCTTTAGAAAGGAGGAATAATATTTGCTGAGTATTAGATTATGGAGCTTTAAGATTAAGACATCGATCTGTGGTCTGTTGAATATTACAATTGGAAAAATTGTTATTTATGGTGACATGCTTTTGGGCGGGACGATGGGAAAGGAGGTTAAGATATCGACCAATGCGTGCAGGTTTGCGATAAACCGAATGTGCTAGTGAACCATCAAGGCGACGATCCAGCAAGACGTCTAGGAAAAGAAGGGAACCTCCTGATTCGAGTTTTGTGATAAAACTTAATTAGTTAGTCAAGATAAAATAATTCGACGCCCATTTTTTTCGGAAACGAAAGCACCGTCAGACAGATATGATCGACACTTACAAAAATGAACTGACACCATCTGTTTGCAAGAGTGTGTCATTACTTTCCTACAATCTAATTGTTCACTGTTTAATAATTTCAGTATAACTGCATTAGAATTGTCCGTTGTAAATGTTATCTACAAGTATTAATTTAGGTTCATACTATCTGCTTCTGGGCTTCCGGGTTGAAACCGCGTCACTAGTATAACTGCCGACGTTTCGTACCCACTCGTATAGGACATCTTCAGGGCTCAGGGTAGTTGAGCCCTGAAGATGTTCCATACGAGTGGGTACGAAACGTCGGCAGTTATACCAGTGACGCCCATTTTTTTCGGAAACGAAAGCACTGTCAGACAGATATGATCAACACTTACGAAAATGAACTGACGCCATCTGTTTGCGAGAGTGCGTCATTACTTTCGTACAATCTAATTGTTCACTGTTTAATAATTTCAACTACCCTGAGCCCTGAAGATGTCCTATACGAGTGGGTACGAAACGTCGGCAGTTATACCAGTGACGCGGTTCCAGCCCGGAAGCCCAGAAGCAGATAGAATGAACCACGACCGCGGAAGTCTACGTACCAGATTAATTTAGGTTTGTTATTTTCGTGCACATCACTGTATATATATATGCAGAAGGTGATATCACTAGTATTCGAACTCAAAAGCAAAATTCCTATTACTTTCCTTCCTTGAACAAAACAATTCCAATTTTAATGAATAAATTACCTACTCCACCAACACATGAACAAATGTGCAAACAGCCCATTAGACTTTACATAAGCCGCTTCGTTTCAAATCGGTAATTAAATTTATATTTCCGAAAGTTTTTCTTTCAATGTGTTTCAACGTTATCAGAACATGTACATGCCGTTAGAGAAACGCGGCACATTTTACTTTCATTAATTAAAAAGTTGAAATTGTATAGGTGAAATAAAATATTAATGGAAAGGTAGTATCTAAATGAGTCCGACCCTGATAGGAGGTGCGAGCCTAGGGAGACATTCATTAATCTGTTGTGACAGCGCAGTGTTAACTACACGCTATACCAGTAATTACAGATGACGGACCGCAACATGACATGTGAGACTCATCTCGTTTTACTATATCTAAGTACATAAATAAATATTGTATATATTTTATATATAGTGATACATTGTTTGTATTAAAATTAACAAGTTAATTACAAATTTAGCTAAAATACAACGCACAACAAAACTTTCTGTGATGCACGTAAAAACAGGTTAATTTCTAGAAAAAAATTCGTATGTACTTTATTTAGATCTTCCAAACCACAAATAAATAAAAGAAATTTATTCATTTGTTGAATCAAATTCAAAATAATCATATTCCACTATCAAACAATATTTTTAAAAAACCTTAGAAACAATTTTTTCAATTTTTTTTTATTTGTATTTTGTCTCTAACGTGATTATACAAGGAAAACTCTCATTGCATAAAGCTTAAAAGGTTTCAATCAATAATGTTGAGAAAACACGTAAACAATATCTATAAAAACTATACAAAATCTTTTATTATTTAAATTATTTAAAAAAATGAAACAACACAAATGAAAAAACTTTCTGCGAGCTTGTTATTTACTGCCATTAACTGCACTAAAGACTTCAAGGTCTATCCTGTTTCGTTCAAAATTTATGAATTCTAATCTACAGTGGTGCCTGTGTTTATTCGAAATTATATACAAATAATTGTCATAAAATATTTCTGCAAAAGAATTAATGCAAAAAATTCGCACTGAATGATACAACATAAGCACCCCGTTTGCACTTATGGACCCTTTTTAACGGTCGTATTTTCTAGGAAGTCAAAGAGGCATGTTTCGGACCCTTATTTGTGTTTAAAATATGGTTTTTATTTTTTGCAATGAATATGCTTTCATAGCTATCTAATTCACGGTACTTGTTTATATTTTTAATTAAATGTAAACAAGCCACGATTACACTATGATTTTCTAGCACGTATTTCGCTAAACTGGTTTCCTTAGGTCGATTAAACTTGATGTGCGTCATATATTTTGTATACCGGCTTCCTATCGAACGTTTAGTCTAACCGATGTATTATTTATTACAGCCTAGGTATTCATTTCGTAAATCCCCGATTTCTAATTTAACTCGGTTTTATCTTTCGCATTTCTTAGAAATAAAAATAGTTTCTGAACCGAAATGTAACCTGAAATTCGCTCTCTTCAGGTTACATTTCAGTAACCGCGAATTATCAACATGTAATCAAAAATATAAATAATCACCGTAAACTCGAATGCTATGAAATCATATTTAAAGCAAGAATAAAAATCATATACTAAACACGGATAAGGGTGCTATAACATATTCTTTCCTCTTTTACTTCCTAGAAAAAGCGATCGTTAAAAGGGGTTCATAAGTGGAAGTGGAATGTACTTTAGTATAAGTGTTAGATTTAAGACTAGGAAACGTTTTAAGCTGTGTGAAATAAATCAGTGTGTATTTGATGGTTGTGCTGTAATATTCAGTGCGAGTTTTACCGCGTATTCAGGTGCAACACTGTGATATATTATCTGCTGATAATTACAACTTTATTGTCGGAGTACGTATACTGAATTCGAGCGTTGATGTTGTAAAGCGTTTTATTTACCTTCTTTTGATTAATTCCTAAGGTTACCCAAGGAAACGTAACAAAATTGAGCCACTACTAGGTATATCGTATAGTTAGTCATATGATAAGAATGTGTGATTGGTACAATAATGAAGTACCTTAAAAAAATTCTCTGTACTTTTTCAATCATGTAGAATACTTTACATAGCATGGATTCCACACTAAAAAGCAATATTCAACTTTAGATCTAATGAATGCTTCGTAAAAATTGATGATTGCTTCATTTCCGTGACATTTAATATTTCTTGTGAGAATTCAAGTATTTTAAATGACTAAAATCAAAGGTTAGCTTTGTTTCAAATGCCACACCTACATTATTAAACAACTCACACCTGTCCAGAGTCATAAGTCGCCCCGAATCATAAATTGTATACCGAAATATTTTGAGACTCTGTTTCCTTGTATAACTCATTACTTCACATTTATCTGAATAATAAAATATTATCTAAACTCCAACGTTCAATGCATGTTAGATTGTTTTATAAAATTGCACTATTATAAAATAAACAAAATAAATTTTACTTTTTTCAACCCAGGGCTATTTTATATTTTCCAGAGGCCAGCCCAATTAAATACCAAACTTAGATACGTTGTAACTACGTCCTTGAAAGACCCATATAATTGGAAGCATTACATTTAACGATTTCGCCCCGGTCTCTGCAGAAATACACACCAATATGGTGCACATAGTCGTTAACGTGTTAATATCTACGATTTTAGCAGCAGATATTTCATTTCGAACACAAAAGAACTATCACAGTTCTTATTTTTATAAATACAAGCTCGAAATATTTTTACAATCGTGAACAAATAATTCGTGAAATGCCGTGTACTATAACTTGTCTCAAAACAACGCAGTTAATTTCGAAAACCTTACCTGCATATTTAAAGCATTTTTATAATATAATTGTTAAAATCATGTTATTGTAATAAACCTTAAAATAACTGAGAATATTGGAAAAATCTCGAGGATAATTTAACACTATATTATGTAAGTTAATGCAAATTTTGTAGATATTCTACTAGGACTAAAATAGTATTTAAAAATTATATTATGTGACATAAAAAGAATCACCCAGTAAAAGTATATATTTTGTACAAATGTTTACTCTGTTAAAAATAATAAATTATTAAATTTTCATTGAAAAATCCGTATCCTTTACAGAGAAAATTTATTTAATGAGTTGCCCCTACATTTAAACGTTTCATTTTGTTATTCACCCGGGCATGCTTCTAATAAGATTTTCTTAAAACTTTTGTGAAACCTAATTCCAAGCAATTTCTATATTTTGAACTCACGTAGCTGTTGTAAATTCTTTAGAAGTTTAGGAAGCATACCAACGCTTCGACCTATCATATTCTGAACATCTTCTATGAGTGATAGGTCTGGTGACGCTACGAGCCAATTGAAAATATTAATCTTGACCTCTTGCAAGAATCGTAATGTAATAACTGTAACATACATCGACTTGATGGAATTTGGCATTATTTAGTCCTTGCTTATATTGTAAAGCGAAGTTCGTAGATCTTGTGTAGAGCATTTAAACGTCTTCGAAGGAATACCATAGAAGATCTACTTCCTATGCTAATTCCGACCCAAATTATAAATCCTCTAATAAATGCATTCTCACGTTCTAGGGAAAAATTAAAAGCCATGCCTCTTTCCTCTTGGACATCGAAATCGTCTACCACCATCATTGACGCAAGAACAAAGACTTGACGTCAAGAAATTAACGAAAAAACAATTTTGTTAAACTCTTCATCTTAATCTACCCGTACATTACGCAATTATAATCGAAGAACCGACTAACGAGAAGCTGTATTAGTCTCGGATGGTAAAAAATTAACCCAGACGAACGAATACCACGATATGTGTAACGCATTTTTATTCTATAGCCTATCTCTGCCAAAATGCATTCCCACATAACTGGAGATATTAAGCCGATTCTAAGGGCAAATCTAAGTCTTCTATCTTCCCGTTCGGTAATACTTTTACAATTCCAGAGCCTTTTCTACGATGTTGTCTTCCTTCTCGAGACAAATCTTTCCAGCAGCGAATAACTGTACCAACATTTATTTTCAATTACCTAGCGATTTCACGAAATATAAGACCCGCCTCATGTTGTCCAACGACACGACTCCTTTCAAAATTGCTTAGTTGATAATTTGGTTGTCTTCGAACTCGAAATTTTAATACAGTAATTCACAACTATAAACTATTACAATCGATTAAGCAAATCAAACTGATCCAAACTAAAGAAAAGAAAAACGAATTTTTTCGTTAAAGTTCAGCAAAAAACAACACAAAAGTTGTGTTGCTTTCTTGCTACTTTTTCTATCATTTATTATCCTCAATACAGTAACCATTTGTTCAGAATTTCGTTTAAATATATATACATATATAGTTCTACTGGATGATTGGTTTTTTTTGTCACATTAGTATATATTTTTTTATAAATTTTCTATAAATATATGCTGTAACAATAATGAACATAATACCTTAAACTTCATATTTATTTCTATATGTCGATTTTA
Source organism: Dermolepida albohirtum (assembly GCA_031893035.1). NCBI lineage: Eukaryota > Metazoa > Arthropoda > Insecta > Coleoptera > Scarabaeidae > Dermolepida > Dermolepida albohirtum. The sequence goes on from JAVIWB010002550.1 coordinate 80,606, forward strand.
CCATATTTTTCGTCATAGTTCTTGTATATATGACGGCTACTATTTACGTACGTACACTCAAAAATACAGATATGTTCATACAAGTACAAAATATTGTCTATTTTGAGTAATGCGTCATTTTGTCATTTTATTATTTGTACGTATATCGTGTCATATAAATAACCAGCCCAGATAAAATTTTGTACCTCTGGAAAAGATATACATCTCTATAAAATTGAAAGTCATTGCTTATAATTACATTAATGAATTTTTCTTTCCTTTTTTTTTGTTTTATGTTGAACTAACGACAACGCTGACAACGCTAATTTTTTTGTTCTTATTTTCAGAAGCTGTTAAATTGTTTGAAGACCGTAATAGGTTTCTAGCAAATATGGGTAATTAATTTTTTTTCTTCTAATCAACTAACGTATTGTATAAGTTTTCCTAAATAATATATTTAACCATTACCATTAATTATAATTCATCATCGTCAACTCTATTAGGTAGTATAATACAGAATAACATACAGACTAAAGGGAGGGGGAGGGCTTTTTAAATAGATAGAAAATACCCATACTAATAGACAATATTAGCCTTATATTCCATAGAACAGAACTAATTATAATAAATTTAAAATTGTTCAGAAAATTTGGCAAAAGTTGTGGGAATTGAATTAAGAGAAAGCTTCGTAATGTAAAATTATGTTTCGAGAGTGGGTTGAAAAATCCGTGGATCCGTGGAATGACTAATGGCACAGCTTCGAACTGTTTTTATAGAGCGCTAGCAACTTGTTTCCTTTACAACGTCTACTATCAAGTTTCAAATCGCTACATTAATTTATAGTTTCCTTGTGACGACTGTTTAATTAAAAGCGTTTCGAAGTTTTCGATGTAATGAATAATGTTTAAACTTCTTCTGTCATTATGTACTTTTCGTTGAAAGCGTTATCAACAACCAATATTTATAATGAGGTGAAGCATGGACTGAAGAACCCAACTGCTACATTTTCCACCGTTGAAAAAAGGCTTTGTGGGTTCAAATGTGCTAGTACAATTATTAATGATGCACTATCTAGTGGATATCCAAATCTACGATTGTACCAAAAATTATTCGAATATCGAAAAAGTTCGTGCAATATGTATGTGGATATGTGGATATTGTAAACATATCTAAAGAACGCCCAGCATACATTTTTAATGAAGGATTGGCAATGAAGAATCTGTCCGTGTGGTGAGTGCCACGACTGCTCGTGTTTATTAGAAATTACTGCGAATTCAAATTTTTTATATTTTCGAAAAAATAGATTTTATGCGTCCATTTATCACCATTAATAAGACTTCAAAGTTATACCCTCGAAACAAAAAATAATCTAAGCAATAGTGTCAAAGTGTTCTACTCTCCCAACGGTTTTATCCTCAGACTCTTTTAGGTAAATTAAAGCAAAAAAATAATGAAAACTGAGAAAAAAACATATTACACCAAGAGAATTCAGGGTCTGTACGTGTTCTAGATCTTGTTAAAGCGATATTTCCCATTTTAGTAGCTAGCAAAAGATTAGAAAAGTGCACTGGTGAAGCAATTATGAAGGTAATACTGGACACGTTAAATTAAATTCAAATTTTGACAGACCAACTGGAGGCAGTTCCCTTCAAATACAAAAAGACACTTTTTGAAATCTCTCAAACGAATTTGAAAATTCCACAAGCGGTGCCCCAATATCCCTGAGCTGCCAGAGTCAATTCCCACACGTTGGGAAACTTGGAGAATATAGTCGAAATCGGCATTCTATTATTGTGAGAATTTCAAAACAAATAAAATCTGTGATTCTACAATTCAAACTTAAAAAAACTGCAGTAATTATGCAAAGTCAGAAAAAATTTGAAAAGACTTCCGTGAAACCAATTTAAAACAAATTTACGAAAATTATAATGGTGTATTTGACTCAATTGAAAAATTACAAAACACTGGCTTGTTGTTAGTGAAGTCAGTGCAAATTGTGAACGATGTATACACACTGTTGTGTGCTACAAGTGTCATAAAAATATGTGTGTCGTAGAAAGGTTCGAGAGTGTTATAAACAAAGATTTCGATTTTATCAGATTAACACAGACTTGTGATGGTGCGTATATAGATCTGTTATCTATATTCGAAGATTATTTTAATTACGCATGTAGTACATCCGTAGATGCCGAACGATCATTTTCTAAATAAAATCTTTTCAACACGGCGTACGCTGCTCTCCGAGACAAACGTGGAAACCTACGCCATACTGCTAACATTTTGTAAGTCTTCTCCACTTTGGGCTACGCAACAAGAACGGCGTATAATGTGTGTTATTTATAAAACAAAACATAAGCGATATAAATAACGCATGCATGACAAGGTAGTCCGTTTGTTCGTACGCTCGCCTTGTTTACGATCCTGGCCCGCGGTAAAAATATTCCAACAAAATATCCTATTTGAATATAAAGTATATATTAAGAAAACAATGAAATTAGGTGAAACGCTAGTTTTCATTTATTCTACCCTATCAAAACTTCATGTTCATACACTTGAAATGAGTAAAGTAAATACATTCGTTCAAATTTCATATATAGAAATGACACTGAAATCAAAATAAGGATGAATTTTTACTTCTTATTGACCATTCTTTTTACAATTGCAGTATGAAAGAATTTAATCGAATTATTACAAATATCTGTTACTTGGTTCACGACAGCTATTGTCCATCTCTCGTTTAATTGGGAAATGTGATTATTGGCTAACCGCAAATAAAAAATTACTTAGAAACGTATAAAACTTAAAAAAAATAGGAAGCGCATGGGTTATCATCCGCCTCATTCAGATCTGTATACTAATTCTTATATTCTAAAGTCAACCAATTGAATTTTGAAGTTCCAACAAGAAATCAGAAAAAATAACAAATTTTGAAAAACTTTCCGTTCTTCGAGCGAGTCTTGAATCTGCTATCTCATGCTGACCGTGAATGTGTTTTCACTCTTAAACCACGGGGAACGGTGATTTCGAGTCTTCTAATGTACCATAAATGGCTTTACGGAAACAGATATTAAATGGAACCCACGATAGATATTTGATTGCGTGTAATTATGTACTTTTACGATGTGAAACTGATAAATTCTAATTTTTACCGCTTTCTACATCGTATATGTACATAATGTAGGAATTTTCAGTTTCCTATTTTGAACATTTTATAATCTCTGAAATGAAGGTAGAACTGTCAGCTGTCATCTGGCATAGCATGAAGATAAATGCGATAACTCTTAACACCTGCGAAAATGAACAATGGCATTTGTTGCAAAAAGGCGTCATGAATTTCCGACACGCATACGTATACTTCTACTAGTTGTTATATACAACTGTTTTATATATTTGTGTCTTGATTTTATATTTATTATAATTTCAATCCTATTTATATTAGCTCTCACATCAAAATATAAAAATATTATAGAATACATTATGAGGTATGGCAATTAAATAACGAGACTGTGCTCCTTCCACCACGCATCCGCATCGAGCGAGACTGTAATTGGAATGTCATTGACCTTGATACTTCCCAAGCAACAACCCGTAGTTTCGTCTCTCTGTCTGCTTTACTTTACTTTTGAGCTTTAATTGTAGAGGACACTGTTACTTAGTAGTGCCGTGATTATGCTTGACATAAAAATCGAGCAGCGAAATAACCTGAAATTCCCTATCAAAGAATGTTTACAAATGTTAAAGAAGGTATTTGGTGATAATGTTATGTCACATGTGCGAGAAAAAAGCACAAATTAGCAAGTCGAAATTGAAGGCAATGCTGATCGATTTTTCGATATCAAGGGTGTGATCATGACTGACTGGGTGCACGAGGGTCTAACTGTTGATACTGCAAAAAAGTCCTAATCAAGCTGAGAGAAAGAGTAAGGAAGAAAAGACCGGATTTGTGGAAGAACGACTGGTGGTTCTGCACCAGGACAACGCACCAGCTCGTAATGCCCTATCTCTGAAGCAGTTAGAGCGAACAAGCGCATTGCTGTGCTTGATCATCATATGTATTCGTCAGATCTCGCACCGTATGACTTCTACCTGTTCCCAAAAGTAAAAAGTGCTTTAAAGGGAACATATTTTCAGTCTGTTGAACATGAAAAAGCAAAAACGCAGAGTTGTTGAAGAGTCTGGCAACTGATGACCTACAGCATTGTTTTGAACAATGGAAAACACGTATATTGCGGTGTATAGATAGGAGATGAGAGTATGTTGAAGGGGACAAAAGTTAAATATAAGTTTATTAGCAAAAAGTAACATTTCTCACACCAGTCTTGTTATTGAATTGCCATGCCTCGGTGGATGCATTGCAAATATATTGTACCAAATATTACATCAATTAATTATTAGTGAAGTTTCCGTGACTCTTCGTAGTGTTAATTCAAAAAACTTAACTCTTATTGTAAAACACTTAAATTTACAGTGGTTATAAAAATTAGCGCAATGCGTGTATTCAACTCTAGGAAGCGACCATGCGTGTTCAGTGATGTTCGCGTGCACAATTGTTGATAGAATGTCCACCGAAATGAGGTAATCAGTTGTCGCACATTTATATGGCATCCAATAAGAAGATAACACTTAGAATTCCGTGTGTACGATACCTAATGATGATTAAATCATTTCCGTGCGCTTCACGTGGTGCCTTAATCGATACAATTATGTTTTCGTTAATTTGCGCGATAACTTTCACGAATTAAACGCGCGAAGATATTTTTGGACGAAAATTTATAAATAGTTTTTGTTGGAGACAGGCAAATATTTCTTTACATTTCGTTAAATAAGGTAACATTTATATTTAATTCTAAGGTGCAGTTTAAACCCAAACATTTCTTAATTATTAAGTAAATCGTAAGAAAATCTACTTATATGTACGTGTACTACATCCTGTAAATGAATAGCTTTCCAGTGAAAGAAAAGAGACTCGATTGCTAGCACCATCTTTCGGAAAACTTAACATTACATTCCAATTCCGCCAACTTTTTTTTATGATGGCGTGAAATTTAGTTAATTTTTGAGATTTGATTTGAAAGTTATAGTAGTGTAAATAAAGTGTCTAACTGAAAAATTCTAAAAGGCAAAAACTCGTAACTTCTTGCGCAGTCTAATATGTGTATTTTAAATGACTAAGCTTATTTGAAGTTTCATTTGAGGGGCGAAAAACTTTTGGTGACAAAGATGCTTCGAAAACTTCGATTGGGCGCTGACTTGCGAAAATTTAAACATGGTGATACGAACATTAAAGATGCGTGACGAGGGTCATCAAAAATTTCAGTAACTCCGGAAATGATGTTTTGAACGGCTATACAACATTTCGACTCAATGCATATATAACATTTTACGCGTAGGCATGCCTAATTTCCAACAAGAAATATGATACAGATATGGAATTGCTATCATAAGCTTGAAAAAATTCAAATATCGAGCAATAATTTGAAAATGTTTAACAAGAAGCAAATTAATTTTTTGTAAAGGTTTATTACGGTTGATGGAACCACAATGCTCTGTGATCCCAACGGGAATTTCAACAATTGACATATATATAGATAGCCTTACCTCCAAAGAAAATCAAGAAATTTTCGTTAGCAGATAAGATAATGCCCACCATCCTTTAGAATTCGAAGATGATAATTATCGTAAATTATCTTCCAAATAACTACACTGTTAGCGAACTGCATTATACCGCTCTACTAGACAAATTAAGAAACGTAATTTCTGAAAAGCGACTTCAAATTGCTCATAAAAATAGTTCTCTTTTACCACGACAACGCGTCTCACACTGTAAATTTGCTCAATCGAGGTTTCAAGTTATGTCTCACCCCGTCTATTACCAAGGTCTATTCCCACGTAACTTTCACTCATTCCCAAAACTAAAACTATTATTTTGAGAATCTTGAAGAAGATCATAGTAAAGATGGTATAATGGCACTTAGGTATCGTTGGTCCAAATGTGTTGAAATTGGAATTGTATTGAAGAATAATCGAGAATTTAATGTTCCAAATCATTTATTTCAATTCTAATGTCAGCACTCATCAAATTAAATTGTTCTCATAAATTTATTGCTTGAAATAATCTAAGCTATCCGTCACCTTTGCTTCATGTCCTAATTTATCTTATGTATTAGAAGATATAAATGATTGTATATTACAGTTACAATAAACAGAAAACACGTTTCTTTGATCTAAAATGCCTTCTCTTGTACATTTATCAGTAAAATTTGACGTAAATTCGCGGATCTTCCTTATACCGTAATAACAGTACCATATATTTTTTCTTTATATCTACACATGGGCAACAATGTAATGCTCAATTCTGTTGCAGAAAGAAACATTTAGTGTTATCTGAAAATATTTAAACTTTATTTTTATTATTAGCAACGCCACAGAGTTTTTGTTTTTTAAATTTTCGTACAATCTATTTAAACTTCTTGGTGTCATTTTGTAAACTCTATTTATTATTCCATTACATTCCCTATAAAAGATATGTAAATATAATATTTGTGTGCTTCGTATATTATTTAATAGCTTTACTTTAGATGGATCAATTCGAAAACAGAAAAGTGTAATTTTCCTGATTTACGTTTACTTTAATTATTCATGTGCAGATACCCAACCAGGAACCAAAGTATCAAATGTCGCATAAGTAAATAAACACTCGATAAAGACACAGTAAATAAATTAACATTTCATTTAACGATTCATTTAATATGTTCAAACAACTTATAATTAATTTTAATATTAAGAGATCAAATCGCCAACATGTATTTACATTTAAATAGAGGAGCGGATATGAAAATTATAATAACGATGTTGAAACGTTTCGAATTAACATTGAACTCGTGATTACCGTGCAATTATTCCGTTACAGGTAATACCACGGCGTCCTCTGAGAACGGAACGCGTTCTCACTAAAAAAAAATACACTTCACGTAGATATGTGTGCACGTATACGTATTCGCGTAAAGTGAAAGATCTTATCGTCTCTGACATGGAAAGAACTGACATTTGTGCCTGCTTCCGGTTAACTTTACCTACCACGATCGAAACCTGTCACCTACTAAGCAGGGTCTCTAATCAAATATTCTTATTTCATTAAATTGTGCGTGCAATTCTCGTAATCTATGTAATTCGAAATTTGGGAATACTGGACAACTTTTGAATATAATAACATAAATAATTTAAGGTGGAATAAGTTAACAAAATCATTATAAAAGCGTTGGGCAGTTATTCATGTTTCCTTGTACATTTATGTGACAGGAATGGAAAATTTAGAAATTGATTATTAAAGAAAATTTTTTTCCTAGGAATATGTTACATAAGAAAAATTCAGAGGTGCCAATTTTAGGTTGAAATTCTAGAAAAATTTTACTGTACTTTTCGGATATAGAAACTTTACATTTTATTTTCCCTACTATCTGAAAAAGAAACGAACACCTTGGAAATAAGTTTTAATAATCTCTTCATGCTCTGCAAACTACTGCAAAATGTATTAGCTCGTGTACGCAGTTTAATTTTCAGTATTTTTTGAGAATGACGAAGAAGACTGGGATGAGCAAGGAGTGATAGAAGATGGAAAGTAATCGCAGAATTATAGTCTAGAAAAAGCAGTAATAATTAATTATATAAAAACAAACGAGAAGACTAAATGATCAAAGAAGCAAAAACGATAGCGTAAAAGGTGTCAATATTGCAACACTTTATACACTCCGCGCAACATGAATAGGACCGCCCAACTTGTTGCAAGCTTTCGGTGGTTTGAAAAATAATTCATTTACTAAAAATACAATGCAAGTTTGTAATGGTATGATATGGCAAATAATACGCATTATTGCGCAATAGGACCTAACGTTATGCATTGGGTGACGTAAGTACCACATACATATAAAATGCACCGCGCCGGTTGGATACGACCAGTATTTAATAGTAAGCTACCGGATGAGTGTCGAGTTACAACGTGTATCCGGATAAACAAACATCTGTAATTAAGGGTATTGTGCAACGATGGGACGACAGAAGTGCTTAAGTATGGAAGAAATTGGAAAAATTAAAGCGTTCCATCAAGAAGGGTATTCCTCAAGGGCTACTGCAAAGAAAATAAGTCGATCACACCAGGTTGTGAACAATTTTATTAGGGATCCCGAGAATTATGGAAAACGTTTTAAAGGGCGAACAACATCCGTTACAACTAAGAGAGAACGTCGAGCCATATTACGCGAAGCATCGAATTCGGCATTAACGGCAAGACAAATCGCGAATAACGTTGGAACGAATGCATCGGTAAGAACTGTACAGAAGTTACTGAAGACCTGTCCGCATTTAAAACGTTTGAAAATTAAACGACGGCCTCCTTTAAGGGAATTTCAGCGCACTGCACGTCTTCAGTTTGCTCGAGCAAAAATGGGGTGGGCAAGAGAATGGCAAACTGTTATTTTCAGTGACGAGAAGAAGTTTAATTTAGATGGCCCGGATGGGTTTTCTTATTACTTCCACGATTTACGTAAAGATGAAGTGATTCAGTCACGAAGGCGAGCCGATGTTGGTTCAGTCATGGTATGGGGAGCTGTTTCCTATAACGGACCTGTTGATTTAGTAATAGTGAAGGGCAGACAGAATTCGGAAAAGTACGTCCAGCTGCTGCAACAGGTGAAAGACAAATTTTCCAACGTTATGGCAGGTGGGCCATTTATTTTCCAACAGGATAATGCCAGTATTCACACCGCGCGCATTGTTCGACGCTGGTTTCAAGAACAAGGCATGGAGGTTCTCGATTGGCCATCGCTCTCCCCCGACCTGAACATCATAGAAAATGTTTGGGGATGGTTGTCGCGTAAATTGTACTCCAATGCTACCCAATTCAGTTGCGCTGACGAACTAGAGCAGGCGCTGAAACGAAGTTGGGCGGAACTTTCCGTTGACTACTTGAGAACCCTGTATAATTCCATTCCATCCCGACTATTTGAGGTTATAAGAAATAATGGCAAAAGTACTCGTTATTGAACAATAAAGTATTTTGTTATTGCAAACGAATCTTTTATTTTGTAGATTGGTCGTATTCAAGTGGCGTTTAATTACTCTACTTATTGTCATTAGTAACGTACATTTGCACTGACTTTTACAAAAATTATATTTGGTACCTACATACATCTTTTTATCAACCCTCTTATTTTCGAAAATAACAATTCCAGGGCGCTACAATGTTTATACCAACTACAAATGTCATATATGCAGTTGGTCCTATTCATGTTGCGCGGAGTGTATGTACAAAAAACGAGCGAACAGTGTACTCTTCATAGAAGAATGTATAACCGCCCCATAGAAAAAGTACTACTAATCTTTTCTTCCAATTACAAAAATAGATTTTCTACTAAATAACCATCGGTTGTGACAAAAATATCTACCCACAAAGGTATCGAAATCTAAAAGACATTGTGTGAGGATGTATTCAAATGAAAACATTAAAAATGCAATAAAATCCTGAAAAGTTATAGAATTGATTTGATATGTAGCCATAGTGTTCCTCAAGTTTCACAAAGTGAGTTCTATAATACAACTAGCATTTACTTTAGCTTAATTATATTGTGGATAGAAAATACATATTACTAACCTCTAACATTAATATTTTAATGGGTTGTTGATGTTTTAATAACCACATGCATATGAATTGAATTTCCATTTCTTTCGTGTATTTATTTTTTTTTATTTACGTTGCAGTAAATTTTTTAGCAAAGTGTAAAATCATATACGTATGTTACTATTGTAACATGTCACTTTATTAAAGTCGCCCAGTTTATTTAGATGGTGGAAAAATAGAGCGCGGATAAACCGGGATTATTAGCGGCAATATCTTCATGGTTTTTAAGTAGGTCGGTAAAGTAGATATTTCACCAATGTTCTGTAAAAATATCATAACATTTGTATCATTAGAAGCAGACAAATTGCCCATAAAGTAACAGTGTGTATTTGACATTGGACGAAAAATGAATTTTGAACAAAGAGCAAATATATCAAGTTCTGTTTTAAACTCGATAAATCGTTTACTGAAACATTTAATTTGATGAAACAAGTGTGTGGTGATGCGTCTTTATCACGTACGAGTGCGTATAAGTGGCATAAACGAATTAAAACGGTCGTACGGACATAAATGACGACGAACATCCTGGTGCAAAAAAAATCTATAGTTACGGAACTCGCGCGTGAATTCGTCAGAAATGGAATTAAATATTTTCAAAGGTTCAATTCATCGCATTTTGGTACAGTATTTTAAACTGAGTAAGATTTGTGCAAGGTTTATACCACACAAGCTAACTGAATTTCACATTGTACAGACTTGATTAAAGACCCAAAAAAGAGATGAAAACTTCAGGAATTGTATTGAATTGGCGATGAGACGTGGTATTTTCAATATGATCCAGAGACCTAGCGTCAAAGCTCTGAATGAAAGCATAGACCGAAAGAAAGCCGTTCAGAGAAGTCAAAAGTGAAGACGATGTTGATTTGTTTTTATGTTTCGAAAGGCATAATGCACAAAGAGCTGGCACCAGCTAGTAAAATAGTCAATCCTGTATATTACCTTGGTGTTATGAAGCCTCTATTGGCACGTATTCGTCGTGCGTGCCCTCAATATCGTGAAAATGGTAGCTGGCGTTTGTTACATGATAATGTACCTCATTGCTCGACATTTATCACTAATTTTCTAACTATAAATTGCATTTTAACCATCAACCATTCACAGTATTCACCGACTTTTACCCCCTGTGATTTCTATCTATTCTCCAAACTACAATTGCTGATGAAAGGACAGCGTTATGCCGACGTGGAAGCCATTAAAAAGGCGTCGACAGCGATCTTGAAGGACATCTCTAAAGATGAACTTAAAAATTCATTCGACATGTTAATTGACCGTGAAAAACGTTGTAGTTATTGAAACCGAAGGCGACTACTTTCAATAAAATAGATAAATGTTACCAAAATAATAAGCTTTTGTTTTTATTTTAAAAAAGTTCAGTTCTCTCTGCGATAGATTCTTTATATACCATTGCAGTTGTTGCAAGGTATACTGTATACTACATATAGATTTATATATATATAGGTATATATCACCACAGATTGAAAGACATTTAATTACCGATTAGTAGTCAGTTAATGTTCTACCATCTCTGCCATCTCTAAATTTATATTGTTTACTTACCAAATATATCGAACTTCATATATACAAAATTGTCGGAAATAAACAATTTCACATTTAAATAATGTTTATTATATCTCAGTAAGAAAAGTACCAACTAGATTCATCCTACTAAAAATTAAATCGGTATAGAATAACGTATCAACTGTATATACATATGTTTGTATAATGTTGTATATTATATGCAATGTATATATAGCAAAATATTGCATATTCAAATTGAAATTAATGTTTATGCAATGTGGCGTTATATGAACATTATTCGCAGTAGTCAAACAGTGCTCTTGTGCAATGTTTGCGTTAAAATTTTTCCCCATATTATCGTTGTCTTCGTTGGCTTAATCCATCCTAAATCAATATACTTTTCAACGTTGGCGGTTTTAAATTTCACATTTTTCTAATGGACCTCCGACTTACCGAACTTGTCATCACGTTATTACTTTTACGTTTTGAACGGCATGCTTTTAAAGTAATAAGATCACAAGGTTCTTATACTTCATTTCATCACGTTGTACAGAAATTATCAACTTCGGCTATTCTTGGACATATGGTCGTGGCACTGAGTTTTCGACTTGTGCTAAGTCGGGGAAGAAGATGAATTGCGAAAAGAATTGAATTAACGGTGTATGTGAGTCGGAATTCTTTGCGCTAATAAGAGACTCGATCTGTCTTCCTTTATTAGTTCTCATCCTAATTCCGGTTAAGTATATATTGTCATCCCTCTTTTTTGCGATTCAAGCGCTTCTTTAATCTACTTATACTTATTATTAAAGTTGATGTTGTGCATGGAAATTTCTTAGTTAATGTAACAATTGCTAATTAACGAAATTCTAAATTTATCGTATGAACAAACTTAACAGAAAATATTCTAGATATTGTCAATAATATCGTTAACATGCACAAAAGTACTCGTGTGCATATTTTACAAAATGATTGCACATAAATTTATTTAAAAAAGAAATTATTATTATAAAGGGTTTTCCAATAGGGACTTGACAACGTTTAATTCAATTTGTGAACGCACCCTTTCACTAATCATCGAACTGTCACTGTCGATTTATTCAGTAAACTTAACATTTTCATCATGGTAAAGTACACGAACGAACAACGTCTACAAATTATAAAAAATTACTACAGAAATTCGGAGTCGGTGACCGCTACTTTAAGAGAGTTAACTCCGATTTTCGGTCGTAATTCTCGCCCTAGTAGACAGGCAGTAACAAATTTAGTGCAAAAATTTGAGTCTACATATTCGTTGTGTGATATTGCCGTGCCAGTGAGACAATGGGTTGGTCGAAGTGTCGAAAATATCGCTGCCGTTGAAACGTCCGTAGCAAATGATCCAAATCAGTCAATTCCACGGCGTTCTCAAGAGTTGGGCATCGCCCAGACCACTTTATGGCGAATTTTGCGTAAGGATCTTGGTTTACACCCATACAAGATCAAGCTGACTAAAGAATTGAAGCCGATGGACCATTTGAAACAACGTACGTTCTCCGACTGGGCTCTGGAAAAGATGCGCCAAGATGATCAATTTCATCGCAAAATCATTTTCAGTGACGAAGCTCATTTTTGGCTCAATGGGTTCATCAATAAGCAAAATATGCGTTATTGATCGGGTGAAAATCCACATGTGCTTCATGAAACACCACTTCATCCACAAAAAATAACTGTTTGGTGCGGTTTGCATGCTGGCGGCGTCATAGGGCCATATTTTTTCGTCGACGATAATGATCGTCACGTTACTGTGAATGGTAATCGTTATCGCGCCATGATTACCGATTATTTATGGCCCGAATTGGAACATATGGACTTGGACAACATGTGGTTTCAGCAGGATGGTACCACAAGCCACACAGCACACGTTACAATCGATTTATTGAAGAGTAAGTTTGATGAGCGTGTTATCTCAAGAAATGGACCAGTCGATTGGCCGCCTCGTTCGTGCGATTTAACGCCTCTAGACTTTTTTCTTTGGGGCTACGTCAAGTCATTGGTCTATGTCAACAAGCCGACAACGTTGGAAGAGTTCAGAGCCAACATTGAACCCGAAATAGCAGCCATTTCGGCCGAATTGTGTGGCCGAGTCATCGAAAAAACGTGCCCGCGGTGGCCATATGAACGAAGTCGAGTTGCATTCATAAATGTTTTGATTGTACTTCAATCCGATAATAAAGTTTTTGAAATATCTCAAATGGTCTGCATTTTATTTTGAAAAAAAGTTGTCAAGTCCTTATTGGAAAACCCTTTATTATATCAATAGATGATACGAGAATGATTAGAAGAAAAGTTAGACACGAAATGAAACAAGTGAGTTACGGCATTAAGTTTTTTATTATTTTATTTCCCTTCAAATTCAACCTACTTGCTGAAGCACCATTGTGATTTTACAATGATCTTCCTCAAATTATTCCTCCATTACTACAATAAGTTTTCATCCAAACTTGTGTCTACCATAAAAAAGTTTGGGTTGGAAACATAAATAGAAGTCCGTTTGCACTAAAACTAGTGAATAGGTTGAGTGGAATTTTTTCATAAAGAATTTGGTTGGTATTTCAAAGCTCCTTATCGTTAAAAAGATAACTTTTCTAGAGACCATTCCATATCTTTGAAATTACTTTCTTCAATTTGTCTAATAGAGGCATAATATGATCCGTTAAAAGTTTGGTCCTTTATGAAATTATCACTTTCGAATTCCAAAAAATCGTAGACATTACCTTACTCGCTGATGAAAGTGCCTTGCCTTCTCAGAAGGAAAGCTAATGTGATGTACTCACTATATCGGAATGGCCTTTGAAGTAAGAAACATAGCGGTGAAACTAGAATTCACAACCGTAACAAGTCTTTTATAAAAACCAAGACAATTCAAAATTCGCAACACTCACACTGCTGACAACTTAAACATGTCCAACCCTACGTCTAAAATATGATATACGCGTTCAGTCGATATACTCACAATTCTTCACTTGTTCAAAATAGTATCATTAATCTTACTGATAGTTTCCAGAGTTGCTGCAGCTTTCGAATGTGCTAGTCGCACATCCTCTCCAATGCTCATATAACCATGTTTAAATTGTGCAACCGAGCAATAAATCATGGCTTTTTGTTGCTCTCTTGATATGTCTTCACCCCTTGACCACAGAGAATGGTGAATTTAAGTCCTCTAGCGTGTCATAAATTACATTATGGAAACAGACATTAAATGAAACCCATGGTAGATTTGTTTTTAATTGACGTGAAACTGAAAAAGTCTCAGTTTTAATCACTTTTTACATCGTATATGAAATAATGCAGAAATTTTTAGAAAAATTCCACCTCTATGCGCGAGACCCAAACCCCTGATCTAATGCTAACCGGGCACGTGTTTTCACCCTTAGACGGTTTTTTTACTTTTTCGTATTATCATATTTATTTTCTTTCTATTGTATTTGTGATTTATTTTTGTTTTTATTTGATTGTTTTAGACATACTTTTTCAATGATTAATTTATATTGTATTGTACATATGCTCCTAATTTATGCACCGTCCTGTAATTAGGTGTTTCCTGTTGAATAATAAAGAATTTTATAAATATAATATACATAATCTCAACTTTTTAAATAAACAAAATTTTCATTTGTCCTACATCTTCATTTCTTATTTTATTACACTATTTACATATGTTGTTATTCGAACTATGTTTTACAGTTTTAATTAATTTTATATTAATTTATTATTGACAAAACAAATTATATTAACATCTTTTAAAAGACTTACATCCATCTTGATCTTAGACTGCTTCCTTCTAATGTTTTTTTTAGTAGAAGTTATGCTACATAATGATTACCACTAAATTTTACATCTAGCACGTTATCAACCTAACTTCAAGTATATCATTAGTAATAAATGCTTTACCTTTTTTAAAATATTTATACTTACTATTTTAACGCATAAATTGCCTTTATGAAAAAGGGTTGAAATTTATTCCCACCCCAGCGTATTATACAGACTTAATCCGACAGCTGGTCAAGCACTGGACACAGCAGATTAACGGCACGAAAACAATTGCATCAGATTTTTCCATTATGACTAATATACAGCACGTTAAATTCGGCACGAAATGAAACGCCAAATGTAGCAATCAATTCTCAGTACATTCGCATTCCCCCAAAAGCTTAAATCTGTGTTATATTAAAATGAAACAGCACAAATATATGTATTTCTAAAGAATTAGAATCTTTGTTATATACAGTACTAAATAAAAAAATATATATTTTAGTTAGAATTTATTTAATAATAGTAACAATAATAATCTTTACTTCACGCAATAAATCCCAATTATAACTGTATTTGCTCATGTTATTTTGTCCCAAGAAAAATTATATGGCAAACTGTTAAATTTCTTAGTTCATCTTGGCTTACAGATTAGAACCGCGTCCTTCGTACTTCTACTGCCGACGTTTCGTCTTTACTTACTTGAGACATCTTCACCACTTAACTGCTGGTATTATTATTGTTGTTACATTTAAACTGGTATATCTGTTGAGGGGTGTTGTTGGTCATGGCGAAAATCTGATGTAGTTGGAAATAAAACGTCGGCAGCAGAAGTACCGAGGAGGCGGTTCTAATTCGAAATCTAAGATGAAGAAACCATAGACAATGACCTCGGAAGCCTACACGCCAGATGGTTGAATTGTTTCTTTGAAAAGATCTGTCTGCTTTGGAATATTAAGAAAGTTCAATTATTACTCAAGCTATATATGATATAGCTGCTACTCTTGAAGCCAAGAAGCAGTTAAAATACTACGACACAAAGTCTATTAAGAAAAGACTGTTGAAAGTGCTGGAAAATAAAGAGAGTATAGACAGGCCAAGAAAGGCGAAAGGAAGTAGCAGATAAGTTATATATATATACAGAGCAAACAAAAGTAAAAATAATAATATAAACTAAAAATAATTAACTACATAAAGGTATTAAAAATAAACAATGCAATCAACTAGAAACAAGAAACGCAATACAATTAATAAGAAGAAAATCGTGAGATTAACAAGTGAAACTTAAGGCTACGGACATGAATATTGTTAAAATAGGTCTCTAAATAAGGCATTAGCAATTCTGCTCATACAAATTAAAGGAGCTTCATATAAAATATTCATTCTAACTCTTGATCCCAAAAAAAAGGTCATTTGTTCGACTTGAACCTCACGAAACCACACGAAAGTTAACCTGCGACAAAATGGAGGGAAAATCGTTACTGACTAGTTTATTTAAAAATTTAGCAATGAGTAACTCGTGTCTAGGATTAAAGCCCTAAAGTCATCTGTGTATATATCTAATTAATTTCTTTATGTAACTAAAATTTAGAATCAATTTTACCTTATGGATAACAAGCGTCTCCCTCTGTCGTCCACTATACTGAACGACAAATCGAGAAACGCGTCTATCTCGCTTGTCGATAACTACGTGATTAGAGCGTATAAGACAGACGCATTACGTAACGGCTATTTGCCAATTAAAAGAATGTTAAAACATATGTAGTAGATAGGGTGTTATTAATAATAGAATGATTCCTTTTAACATACTTTGCCTTATAACAAATATACATCATATTTTAATCTACGTAGCACTTAAACGCAGGGATAGTGCACTGGTAAGTGTGCTTCATTACGAAACAGTTATCAAGGGAAGTCGGCAGTTCGAACTTCATCCGTAGTCGATACACTCTTTATTATTGAGAAGATGTTAAATCAACTACCCGTTTTAAGACAAGGAGGGTTTAATAACAAATCTGTAGAACACTTTACACACACACACACACAATAAAAATAACACTCTAGCTCCCGTGATACTGATAAGTCTAAAAGCCTTATGATTCAGTTGAGCAGTCACCACAAAAAAAATATGCCATGTATTTTTAGAAATTTTTTTCAAAAATCCAATTTATCGTTTGAACTCACTAAATATAAATAATGGAACAATAAATTTGTGTGTATAAATAAACTATTAGGTGCGCAACTAAGGTCTCGCTGTTTTTGTTTTTTTTGATGAAAATGCAACTTTATTGTGAAAAAATGTTTACAAATGAATCATTCAAAATATTGCCCATCGCTAGCGACAACTTTTTCCCATCTTTCTGGCAGAACTTAAATAACGTCACGGTAGAAGTGTTCGTCTTTTGATGCTATCCACGAATCAAGCCATTTTGAGATGTCTTCATATGAGCGGAACTGCTGATTAGCCAGACCATGTGCCATCGAACGGAACAAGTAATAATCGGACGGCGCAATATCTGGGGAATATCGCGGGTGGGGTAGGACCTCCCATTTGAGCATTTCTAAGTAGGTTTTAACGGGTTTGGCAACGTGAGGCCGAGCGTTGTCATGCTGTAGAATCACTTTTTCGTGCCTCTGCTCGTATTGTGGCCGCTTTTCGCGCAGTGCTCGGCTCAGTCGCATCTGTTGAGTTCAATACCGTTCCCCAGTGATGGCTTCGTTCGGTTTCAACAGCTCATAATAAATAACACCGTCCTGGTCCCACAAAATACACAACAAAACCTTCGGCCGAACCGACGACGTAGAAGCATAACCGGGCAGTCCCCATGATTTTGTTCTCTTTGGGTTGCTGTATGAATTCATTTTTCATCACCCGTAACGATGCGATGAAGAAAACCCTTCCTTTTATGCCGCTGGAGCAGTTGTTCACAGGCGAAAAAACGACGCTCAACGTCTCTTGGCTTCAAATCATAAGGAACCCAAGTTCCTTGTTTTTCATTCCCAACGCACGCAATCGCTGCGAAATGACTTGGCGGGTAACTCCTAATGCTGAAGCAAGCTCTTTTTGCGTTTGGCACGGATCCTCATCGAGCAATGCCTCCAATTCAGCGTCTTCGAAGGTTTTTGGTCTTCCTTCACGCGATCGTTCGTCAACATCGAAATCACCGTCTTTGAAGCGACGGAACCAATCACGGCACGTTGTTTCACTGCGTAAACTTTTTGGAGTTCTCGATGCGCTTCAACCGCCGTTTTCTTCGAATGGAAGAAGAAAAGCGACACTTCCCGCAAATGACCATTATTTAGCACAAAATCAGACATTTTCACACAACCAAAAGTATATGACGCAAAAACAAAATCACTAATGTGTCAAAGCGGTTTGTTTACCATATGTCTGACGTTTTGGTTATGTCACAATCGACCAGCACTTACTACTGGAGCCATCTCTTGAAAAACAGCGAGAATTTAGTTGCGCACCTAACATTTTTAGAAATTTGCTTCAAAAATCCAATTTATCATTTGAACTCACTAAATGTAAATAATGGAACAATAAATTTGTGTGTATAAATAAAATAATACTTTTACTTAAAATCATATTTGTGTTGCAATAATAGTTGATTTATTTTGTTGCAGCTCCAAAAATACCATCCCAAACAATCACGGATTTCACGTCAACCAGCGCTGGAACAAATTTAGATTCTAATAACCAGGCCAATAGAAATTCATGTTTAGGATCCAATACAAGTCTTACTTCGAGTATGCTGGGTTTAAACTGTTTGAATACTGGTCGAACGAACTTCACTAACAAGCAACTAACCGAATTGGAAAAGGAATTTCATTTTAACAAATACCTGACGAGAGCGAGGCGCATTGAAATCGCGAGCGCCCTACAATTGAACGAAACGCAAGTTAAAATATGGTTTCAAAATAGACGCATGAAACAAAAGAAAAGAATGAAAGAAGGTCTTATACCTCCGGAGCCAACTAACAGTTCTTCTTCTGGAAATATGAACTCGTTAAGTCAATCGGAGAGCGCTCTACCGGGAAGTAGTGAAAATAGTAGAGAATCTAATTAACTTCTCTTTTACGATGATCCAAATGCTAGGTTTATATGTACTTACCGCCAAAGAAACAAACTATTATAATAGTAAAGTACATAGATATAAAAAATCTTTATAATAATTTGTTAAATTTATTTCGTTATTTTTTTAAAGAAAAATATACAATAAAGTACATATAATAATGAAAAAACTTAGAATAGATCGTACGTAAATGTATTTATTTTTAATATGTATAGTTATTGTACAGTCGTATTAAGAAAAGTATTTAACTTTAAATTCAGAAGCATCTAAAAATCATTTACATCAAGTTTAATAACAATCAAAATGAGTATTTGATAAACATAGATCGCCTAAATTCGAAAATAAATTATTTTTCCTTTAATAAATTATGTATTCAGAAACAGTACTCAATATAGCATTTCTCTGACATATAAAATAGTATGTTTTATGACTATCGGCATTCAGCAACATCTGAAGGGACATACATCTTAAAACTTATTAAAATATTTTTAGTAGATACATATTAACATTACATATACATACGTATATGACCATTACAAAATAACATCTTTCTAGTTAGTCAAGTAATACTATAACTGGAATATTTCAATTATCAGTTACATCAATTTATAAATTAAACTTTTAAACCTATGCTGAGGTTTATAAAGAGATACCACACCATAAACATTAGTCTGATAACACTATATCGCTGCATCCTACGACAAACAACTGTTTCACTGTAGAGTTGCTATATAAACTTAAAAAATTGTTCGAAATAATAATAATAATACTAATAGAAGTAATAATAGTAAAAATAATAAAATTGGCCCATGGTACAAGTACAAACCTTAAACAGTTCTGGAAATTTCGCAAGATACGAAGCGTGATTTTTAAGTAAGAGCAGTTTGAAAATAAAAACCAAACGAAAGTAAGTTTTTTAGATTCTACATATATTTCTCTATTTCTCAACATAGCCGCCAAATTTGTTTAAACACTTATCAAACCTACAACTAGATTTTAAATACCCTCTTCATAGAAACTTGCTAGCTGCTCCGATAACCAACAGGTCATGGCCGTTTTCACGTCTTTGTCATCTTTGTAGTGGTTGCCGCCGAGATGATATTTGAGATAGCGGAAATGATGGAAATCGCTCAGCGCAAGGTCGGGGCTATAGGGAGGGTGGTCCAAAGCTTCCCACCCAAAGGAGTTCAATAAAGCTCAGGTTTGAGCGGTGTGAGGCCTTGCATTATCATGGAGTAGCAAAATTCCCTCAACCAGCATGCCGCCTCTTTTGTTTTGCTCGTAGTTTTCGCAGGGTTTGGCGGTAGACTACTGCATTTATGGTGGTTCCGCGTTGCATGAAATCGACCAACAAAAAACACCATGCCTATCCTAAAACACGGACACTATAATCTTTCACTTGGACAGGGTCTGTTTGGCCTTGACCCTTACAGGAGTGTGTGTGCGTCTCCATTCTATGCTCTGTTGCTTCGATTCGAGCGTGCGACATGTAAAAACCACGTTTCGTCTCCCGTTAAGATACGACTCAACATGGCGTCACCTTCTTCGTTATAACGAGTCAAAAATTCAGCGAACACTCATATCTTTTGTTTTTGTGATCCTCCATTAGGAATTCAAGGACTCAACAGGAACACAGTTTCTTAAACTATAACTTTTCAGAAACAATCTTGTACAGCACTGACCTCCACATTTCAGAAAAGTCGTTTGAAAAAGTGCTTATGGTGAAGCGTCTGTTCTGAAGCATTTTTGCTTCAACTGAAGCCACCATATCGTCTGTGATCACAGATGGGCGACCGCAACGGGACTCATTATGGACGTCGTCGCTGCCAGCTTTGAAGTCTCTGACCCACTTACGCACTTTGCCTTCACACATGGCAGTGGCTCCGTAAATTTCACAAATCTGCCGGTGAATATCTACAGCAGACCTGTTTCTTGTCGACAAAAAACGTATCACTGACCGTACCTCGCACGGAGCGGACGATTCGATAATCTTAAACACGGAACAGACCGTACAGGTTACCTACACAGCTGCAACTAGGCACAGTTGTTCCCAAGGAATGCCGGCACACGACACTTACTTAAAAAACACGCCTCGTATATTATTCTGGAACAAAAACAGTATCACAGATCACACGATAACACAATAGACCAAACATTACTCTAACTAAAACTAAAAATATGCATTTCTATGCATGTACATAACCTTCAGACCTTCTAATAGAGAGTAAATACATCAATTTTGGCATCCGAAAATTATACCAATTATAATTACAATTCCTATGACTGAAGTAATTCCCCAACAACTACAACTTATAGAACTTGTTCTTAATCCAAAACCTAATTTCATCTGCATTTAAATACAAAGACAAAAATAAGTGAGCGCGGACATTAATAATAATAATAATAACCATTCTTCGTATGGAGATACAAAGCATCAAAGTTTATATTAATTTATCGTTTTACGATGCATAACAGCACCGCGCTCAAACCTGTAGATTTATGAGTTGAGTGATAATATTCCAACGTTAGGCTGAAATACGAGCAAAATGTACGCTATAATAATAATAATCTTTATTACCCAACTCATAACGGTACAATACAATAATATATAACAAATAGAGTACAAATAAATATAATTTAACCTTGAAACGTATTCATACATGTACAAAAAAAGGAATTTATTAATAACTAAGCAATAAGACAGTCGAGGGAATGATAAATATTTAATAATTAGTGGATTGATTGGTATCTAGATGCTAGAGGGAAGTGAAAAAGATTAAAGCATAATTTATTAACGTTTCTTGCTATGTAATTAAGGGATGCATTGGCGAAGATGTTAGTTCTAGCTTTGGTAAAATAGAAATCATGATTCTATCGTGTACCGATTTAGGGAGTACAATATTCACGATTGAGAGTCGATTTGGAGCATCAATTTTGTTGTTCGCTAGTTTCATCATAATACTAGCAGTCTCTTTGTGTACACAAAGAAGGAAGTCTAAAACAATAAACTCTAGATGATTTAAATACAAGATATTTAAAAATCTTCTTTGAATTTTCTCTAGTAACAGAGGTCGTTAAAGATTGCAGGAGTACCAAATTACTGATCCATATCAAAGCATCGGAAGTATTATTCTAAGAAAAATGTGAAAATGAAAATTTATATAATTTTATAACGAAAGTAAGTGTGCGTGAGGCGGTGCTGCAAATATAGTAGATGCTCAGAAAACTGCCCGTTGATCAAACAAATTGCACAAAGTCTTTCACATCAGTTCGTCTAAGGTTTGATCCAAATTATATCAAAATATCAGCAAACTTTTTCAAGTACTATAAGTGACGACAGCACATTTAATAATATTAAGCTGTATTTTATTCTTGGACCACCAATTATTAACTGAACTTAAATTATTCTGCAGTGCTTCGCAATCAGATATAGATGAAATTCTCGCAAATATTTTTAAATCGCTAGTAAGGGTACGGCAACAGATAAAAGAGATTGTTGATGTACATGTTGAACATTCATGGATTTAAGACAAAAGAAATTGCTTTAAACAAAAAACAAAGTACTTTTTTCTTATTTTAAAAATATAAATTTGAAAAGTAACTTCCAATATCTTCTGATAAAGATGCATTGTAGCTGAAGACATTTTTTGAGCTGTTATACAAATTTCGTTTTTTCATATATTAAATTTTAAGTATGTTTCATAAAGCTGGCTATCATACGTATTCCCAAACATGAATCTACATTTAATTACTTCTGATTCTAATGAATGTTATCGTTTAAAACTAGTTTCCGAATATTTTAGTATTCATTAATACTTACACTGATAGTTTCTTCTAGACTTCCGAACTGGAACCGTTGGTACTGCTGCTGAAACAGAACGCGTAATTTTTTCTTTTGGTTTTTCAGAAACATACCATAAGGCTCTGAAAGAATACGTTGCTTCCTTTAATTTTAAATCATCTTTTAAAATTTAATCACTTATGTCACCAAATTACATTTTCTGCAAAAAAAAAGCTTGACCACGTAAGACCAACCTATAGATACTCTATCTCTGAAATTATACCTTAACCTTATCGGTAATTAAATTAGCATGAACTTTTCACTAAACCCAAGACAAACATATTTTTTTAGTTAAATAACAAAATTTTCATTTTTGAGAATTGTTTATATGCTACTGAAATTCGATTTTTAATAACACTAGTAAGTCTGGTACGTAGACTTCCGCGATCGTGGTCCATGCTATCTGCTTCTGGGCTTCCGGGCTGGAACTCAGTTTCAGTGCAGTAGTTCAGCCCTGAAGATGTCCCATACAAATGGGTACGAAACGTCGGCAGATATACAAGTGACGCGGTTCCAGCCCGGAAGCCCAGAAGCAGACAACACTAGTAAGTGATAAAAATATTTTGGAGTTTATAAATTTTGCTTTGCATTTCGCCTCATCATACTTACATTGGACTCCTTAATTTGCAGAAATAATATACCTATACCATAGATCATTGTAGAGGACGTACGTTTTGTATATATTTTATTTCTCGCCAATACATTTTACAGCTCAATTCAAACTATAATCTAACCTTCAGCCAAGTCTTTAATTTACAAGAAATACATATATATGTATCTCTTTATAAACTTGATTATTCACCTACATTAATTAAAAAAAGACAAGAATTTTAATTAACAATATATAATATAAATTTATTGAAGTTGTTATTTTATTAATCGATCACTATAATGTTGATTTTCAATGTTAAAATATTCCATAATAAAAAATGAAGGAAGAAATCATGCAATGTATGTATTAATAATGGTTTTTTAATAATTTAAGTTTACAAATTATCTTTTAATGACTTACAATCTCTCGAACTAAAACAGTTGGAACTTTGATTACTGTCTATAGACATGTAATAGAATAGTCCAATGAAATCGTCCTTTTCTTTTAACTACAATTCAACAAATATAATTGATGTTGAGCTATTCGACATTTGCAAGTTTAAAAATCATAAAACCAAACTTTACTTCTACTACTAATATATTATGTTAAGTTGTGGTATAACTTTTATGGTTCCTCCGACCTCGAATGAAATACAAACTTATTGTTTTCAGTTATTTAGTCAATTTTTAAATTTACTTGATTACTAACAACATAGAAGCTTTAAGAGTTGTGTTCGAAGAATCCTTTTAATGTCGTCCAAGAAATCGACTCTTTTTCAATGCAGGTGATTTCGAAGCGATTAGAACATGGTGTTCTCTATGAAACTTCCTATTCTAAGCTTTTCGATATATACTTGATCACTAAAGACTGTATGCGTCATGTCATATTTGTGAAAGATTTCTTATTTACTAATTCCGCTCACACCTTTAACACTGTGCCTGTTTCAGTTTTTCCTGCTGAGTATGGCCTTTCCAATTTCACCAGACACTTAGCAATGCCTTTTCAAAATACAAGTTTGTCTTGGTGATTGATTCCTACAAGCGCTTCCTACTTAGTGGTATTGTTAATCATTCATTTCTAGTCTTCCTTGATTATTCAGAAAGAGATTCAAATATTATTAACCAACCTGCAAATCGTTCTATCTTGGCGAAACTGAATATTTCTTTTTTCTATGACACCAAAGCTTTTCAGTCCCTTTGCAACAATTGAATGGTAGATTTAGAAAAGTTACAAAATTATTGGCTTTGTTAAATGACGTTAGATAATAACTACAACCAGATTTTGCCATCGTCAAACATGATTGAATAACCTATATGAACATAATTCTTGAGATCCAGGTTTCCAGAACGAAAGCGAACAAACTATCCAAAATAGGTGGCAGCGTATATAACCAAGGCACCGTACATGCTTGGTACTTCACATTGAGCCTTTGTAACTTGTGTGACTCCTGTATTTTTCCATTCTAATCGTATATCGCACTTGTGTTCAATAAAAATAAAATTTCGCATAAATTTTGAAGATAGTCTTCTCCAATCTTCAAAATCCGGCTTTCCAGTCTTTAAAATTTAAACACATGGTTGATATAACTCATAGTAAACACGTGTTATTTATTTAAACTTAATACTTATTCCACAACCCAATACTTGAAGATAATTAAATTAATTTTATTGATTCTACTTCATTATTATCGAAGAATATTTTCGCTTTCGATGTATGTTACTGCCTGGTCATTCAAAAGCAGAAATAGTTAATATAGTTAAATATAATTTAAGAAAATAAATCCATCACTCTTGATTTTTTCAGGAATCGAAAGAAAATTATGTATGCAGTCGGAAAACTAAAGTGATACACGCGAAATTTTGTATATAACCAGATCATTCATTATTGATGATTTTTCTTATAGTTTATTCGACATATACTTTTCATCCTCACCACATTTTATTAACAAATATTTGTATAATTTTTACATTAAAATTAGATACAAATCTGGCCTTGATAGAAACTTCGTAATATCTCAAAATCTTGATTTATACGGAAAAATAATTGCTTTCGTAGTACCTACTAAATCATATTATCATAAGTACAATGTTTGAACTATTTATCTCTGTACTCCTTGGGGTTAAGTATTACATAGGTGTTAATAATTTGAAAAACTTTTTATGTAAATAATATTTAATTTTACAGTTATCTATGGATAATCTTTATATTTATTAACTTCAACTAAATTATCGAGTAACCATTACGGTCTTTGCGAAACATCCAATCCGTTAGATTTCGATTTATTTTTTGTATAAATTAAAAACTTTATACCTACCAAACAGTAATCATAACTATATGTACATTCATATGTATATTATTTAATTTTTGAAATTTAATTCTCGACGAAACATTATTTGAGTTATGGAAGAAAATAAAAACACTGTCAATTTTACTTAAATTTATTCTTTGCTGTTATACATATTTGTTTGTGTAGAACTATTTATAATATGTAAAATATGTACATAAATGTGTGTCTTAGTTGAGTTTGCTCAGGGATGTAAGTGAATGTACCCCAAAATATGTATTACAATAACAAAATACTTCTAATAAATTATTGTACCGTACATATTTGTTTCATTTTTTGTATTGAACACTTCAAATGTTTACTCACTTATATGTAAACATTATTACGAAAAGTACATGACTACAAATAAAATAAATGGCAATTTTAAAGTGAAAATGTAGCTTGTGGATGCAGCATTCCAACCACACTCTATATCTATCTTAAGTATTTCTATTAAGCTTTGATTTCTTTTATTAATGCACTGTGCAGATCTTAGATCATCTTCAGCATGTCTACACATATAATCAGCTCTTTTAGCTGTGTAAGGAGTGCTCGGACTATTTCCGCATAGATACTGGCGGCGTTTACGTTGCCAAACTTCTACCCATCTGAAATAGAAAATGAACTAATATAGTCATGCAATACAACTGAAAATGAGTTCAGTTTCAAATTAATCTCTGTTAAAATTACATGTTTTTACTAGAAAATTCAGGTCGCATTTAACTTTTTATTGTTAAACATGAACTAACAAATTTATATTACATATTTTAAGTTTACTTTACCAAATTTTGTATCAATTGGAAGAAAAAAGAGTATTTTAAGATTAAGGATCATTTGAGGTGGTTATAAAGCTCATTCCACTGCAAACTTTTCAAATCTATTGTGATATTCATGTCTCTCTGGAGTTTCTTAGCCTCTTCGCAGATGCGTGTTAACAGGTTAAGTGCCGTGACAGACGCCTGTGTCTGCTAGGCAACCATCTCCCTAAGCCTTGGCAAATACCGATGTCTGCTGCATCTTTGTCGTCGTCATCAGACTCAGACATAGATAAACACTTACTGCTTCTAGTTGAATCTTCAAGTTCTCTAGTACTCGAGGAAATTTCTTCATCATTTTCTGCCATTATCCTACGACGCTTTGTTTCAGAAGAGCAAGCCGGGGTCGTTTTCGTTAGGTAAAAATACAAATTTATTTTTATATTTTTTGTTACAACTCAGGTCATCGGAATCATCAGACAAGCGGATGGAATTATCGTTGGACGCGTATGAAGGATCTCAATTGGAATCGCTCGAAAAAAGTTCTCTTGACACCGGTGTTTGCTACGCAACGATTCACAGCAGATACTGGTGTCTGTTCACGTTTTGCTGGGCCAAAGCAAACGCCGATGTCTGCTTTTTTTGGAAAAACCACAATAACAAAAAATTTAATTCCGAACAGAAATAGTATGATATACTAGAAACTACAGGAATTTGTCAAAAAACTGTTTTGGTGCATGGGGAAGTTATAGTGAAAACTGTTTGGCGCTTAACCTGTTAAGCGCCAAACCTGGTGATTACAATTCTTGTAGCTTTATGTATTCTTAGCCCTGTTTTACTAGTTATTGCATTTTAGCCTTAGAAATTCCAGAGCATTTAATCGATTGAGCTTCCAGTTGGACATCGGATCCAAATCCACTTCTTCTACGCTATTGGCAATCATAGCTTAATGTTTTTTATCCATGTAAATTAAGCTAGTTCATCATTGTCTTTCTAGCTCTCGCATATTCTTTTCTAGTTTTATTTTGCTTTTCGATTCTCACGAGCAGGGAAGTGACATAGACCCACTTGACATGGTAAGGCTAAAAAGTTTGTGACTGGTGACCGTTGGGAAACGTTAGCTACCGCGCTTTCCTGCGACTACGCAACTCTCGATACGTTACTTTGCATTTTAGTTTGGGTTCAGCTCAGACTTTCCAGTAGCGTTACTTTCCGTACTTACACACTAGTTGTGAGTCCCTGAGAGGTGACGCGACACTAGCAAAACTGTTGTAGATAATCAATTGCATATTGTAGTGAAACGATCAATATATATATATATATATATATATATATATATATATATATGTATAATGAGCAACTACCGTTCGATAGCCTTCAATCAGCGAACAATTAGTATTAATAAATGGGTGTCTGGAAATATATAACACCACATCTTAAGACATGTTCAGATACATTAACAAAATAAACTCAACCATAAGTGACCTGACTTTTCTAGAAAACATTACCCTTGAAAAATGGCAAAATTACAGCTTAATTTTTTCTTTATCCTATAATATAATATTTACACTTTATCGTTAATAATATTTACATTTTATCATTACTCATTTTAAAATATTTATTTTAAGTACATGTACTTAATATTATATACAGTTTTCATTTATTTATTTATGACTATGAAGTTTAGAAGTACAATTATCTTATATATATATTTATTAGTCAAGCAGAATTTTTTCAAGCACCTATGAAGCAAAATTAAATATAAATACAAGATGAAAGAAAGGAAAATTTTGACATAATAGTCAATGCTTTTTTTTTAAGTTCTGAAATAGATCCGCTTTATATTTCCTAAAGTGCAGTTTCACGAAAAAATTCAAAATCTACATTTCTACTTTTCGAAGTCGCACTCGTCAAGGACCATCATGAGCCCACAAATAAAAATGAAATTCGTCTAAAAAAAACTCTTCATGCCTATTATTGAGAGGCAGTATTGGATTCCGACGATAGGAAATCAACTCAAACGAATGTATACGGCCTATGTCTGCCAAAGAAACCATTTCCCAGAGACATA
Organism: Dermolepida albohirtum; assembly: GCA_031893035.1. Taxonomy (NCBI): domain Eukaryota; kingdom Metazoa; phylum Arthropoda; class Insecta; order Coleoptera; family Scarabaeidae; genus Dermolepida; species Dermolepida albohirtum. The sequence goes on from JAVIWB010002550.1 coordinate 109,226, forward strand.
ATACCTCAATATTATGCCGACTTCTAAGGGCAAGCAATCTTAGCCTTCTATCTTTCTGTTCAGTAGCAATATTTCTCTGAATCCGCCTCGCGATTTCACGAAATGCAATACCTGCCTCGTGTAGTCCAAGAAACGATCGCCTTCAAAATCGCTTAATTGGTGATAATTTAGTTGTTTTTGAACACTTGGCATTTGAATACACTAATTAACAACCACAGACTATTACAGTCGAATAACCAAACTAAACTCATCCAGAATAAAGAAAAGAAAAACGAAATTTTTCGCTAGAATTCGCCAAAGAATCATTGCTTTCTCGCTAATTTTTCGTCATTTACTGGAAGGGCTTGGTTTTAATACACCTAATTCAGTATATTTATAAGAATCACCAAAAACATAACACGTTTGGCGACATATTTAAATAATGACAGAAAAGAGTTAGAGAAATTTTAAAAATATAATAAATACTAATGTTGCCATAAAACTATGTCGCAATGAAACTAAAAACTCGTAAAATTAGTCAAAGACACCAAACGTGCGGTCGTACGTTGTGAAACTAGTTTTTCCTTTAATAAAAATTGCATAATAACTTCGCTACTGTATTTTTAGAAAAATCAGCACTTCCTGAAACATTTAAACTTTGCCTACTCTATAACAGAGTCTTTAAAAGAAATGTGTCATACTAAGAAAGCATTTAAAATTTACAAAAACAAAATAACTGATTACCTCAACTAATGCTGGTAAATATCTAAAATTGTTGTAGAAAAGACCAAGTAAATATTGCTAATAATATATTAAATCATAATTAATGAAAAATTACAGTTAAAAAGGCACTGACTATTACGTATTTCGTTCATTCAGAACTCATCAGGTAGCTTCACTTTGTCAACTATATATAGATCACCTAATAGGTGTTCAACCGAATAGCAATAAACGAGTAGATGAGAAAATTATACTTCCATCTTTCGGACAAAAAAAAATTCATCCAGTAAATGAAGGTACAGTGAAGAGCCTTGTATTGCTTTAAACTACAATGAATAGTATTAACAATTACGCGTTTCGTTCATTCAGCACTCGTCAAGTAAAGTAGCCTTTTAAGGATAAATGAGAAAGTGAGAAAACCGTACTTCCATCTCTCGGACAGAAAAGAAAACTATCCAATAAGTGAAATTACAGTGAACAGTACCATATCACTTTAATCCTTTAAATCATATCTTAGACGTATCTACATATTAAAAAAAAAGGAAATAAAAGGGATCATTTAGTTTTTTCTTTCCATCTTGTATATATTGTAGTATAAATAAAAATAAATAATAAATATTATTTTTCTTTCAAGAGTATAAATAGTCGCGTAAATATGAACTAACTCACTGAATAAGTGCATATAAATTTCCAATTAATTTCAATTATCTAACTAAACGTAATACACTTAAACATTTTGGAAATATTATATGTATATGAACAACGCATCTTGAAATTCGGAGTGAAGACGTTATCTTAATTAAACAACTCTTTGCAAAGCTCTGCAAAATAAAATACGATTACATTTCCAACACAAACAGGCATGTGCTCTTAATCATATATATTTATGCAAATGTAGTAAGATTACGTTACCCCAGTGAGCAATCGCATGTCCACTTGGTGTCACCAAGTTTTAAATTAATCAAAAAAGGCTCATTTCCAGGCTTTTCGGCTGTAAATGTTTTAGGGATCGATCTAAGATTTTCGTTGTCTCTGACGTCTAAACTAAGGTTTTTTATTCCACCCATACGCGAAAAAAAGCTAGCTGGAATCTTGTTTATGCTGGTATTTCTTAGGCAAAATGTAAATGAAGGACTTCGAACTCCCTACGAATAAGAAATATTTCTAAATCTTTTAATTTGTTTAAAGCCAACCTGAAGCATGTTCAAGTCCAACGACTTTAGCCCAGAACCAGTTAAAGTAATGACTTTCAACTTAGATGGGTAAGCTCCACTAACCATACTATTTAAATCGGGTGTCTCCTTATGAACCTGAAAATATTATAGTTTCGGTTTAATTGTATGTCCTTTTTAATCAACTTACCTGAATTTCCAAATTTCGTAATCCCGCATTGTACTCTAATAATCTTGGAATATTGAAATTTTTTATGTTATCATAGATACTGATTTTTAATTTACGCAATGCATACATTTTACATAAAACACCGTTCTGAAAATAATATATTGCAAAACACCCAAAAATCAGTCGTTACATACCTCCAAAATGTTTAAATCGAAATCCGTAATATCCAACTCCTCCAAATGATCAGCAACTCCCAAAAGACTGGTGTTACTTAACGCAGTAATTGGATTCGCCGACATTGAGAGTTGTCTAAGTTGAGTAAGTGAATGTGTAACTACTGGTACAGCTGACAAGTCATTATAATCTAGATTTAGTCGTTGTAATGAACTTATATTAGCTGCAATTTCCGGTGGTACCGTCGGTAGTGTATTGTATGCTAGTGACAGTGATATTAAATTTGGCAGTGGCAATTCCGGTACCTAAAACCTTAAATTTATTGATTCTATCTTAGTAATGACATAAAAACTAACGTATGTTAAAGATACATTGTCAAGTCCTAAATGAAGTAATGTATCTTCAATTCCCTCAAAAGTTCTTCCAGTTTCCAAAATTAATTGAGAGTTGTGACTCAAATTCAGACTGGACAAATGAGAGAGTGAACTAAACACGGCATCATCTAATTGTATTAATCGATTATAAGAAAGGTCAAGCCATGATAAACTCTAGAAAATGAATAATTTAGTAACTAATAAAATTTCAACACACTTCAATCAAATTTGTCACTTAATTCTAATGAAAACGACAAAAGTTTCGGGCAAACCAATAACTAATTTTGTTTTGATTGATCAAAATTCAAAAACTAATTTTTACAAATTGATATTTACTTCACATCTACAAAAATTTTCTGTAAATATTTGAAGGACGAAAACTATTTAATACCACAAAAAATCAAAAACTACAGCCCAAAGAAGACTTAAAAATTAATACAATTCAATTAATTCTACTTGATGGAAAGTTCTATACTTTCTATATTTTGAAATCGCTTTTTGATAACTGGAGGGGTCGATGAAGGCAAAAGACGACCGGCCAACATCGACAGCAAGAAACGATCAATACCTATCCCAAAAATCGTGCTCTTAATGCAACCCAGATTTGAAGTGAGTTTGCTACTACCATTGGAAGCCTACTATTAACACAAATAATAAAAAATCGTTTAAATCGTCGCATAGCTTATGTACCCAAAGACCGTTGGTTTGCATTTCTCTTCCTGCAGAGTATAAAGAAGTCCACAGAATATGGAAAAATAAGCATATCCACTAGGGTCTTAATAGATGTGGGCGAGTATTATTTAGTGATGAAGACAGATTTATATTGCAGCCAAATAATAGTCGTATTCGGATTGCCATGACCTTAACACACGAAATAGCTCTTAATTTTTTCCAGAAGGTGTCTCAGTATAATGGTGGTGGGGAAATGATATAGTCCTACATAAGCACTAGAGGGTACGATGATCTTTACTTCATAGGAAGCGGAACTTTTATTGACCAGACATATTTAAATGAGATTTTATGACCCATTTTGTTCTTCCGTGTACAACAGTGGTGAGAAAATAAATTATGTATACTATAATGCTCAACCCTATGAAGCAAACATCGTGAACGACTGAACGAATAGAGTTCGTGTAGAAAGAATGAGAATTGCGTGCGCAGCCAATACCCCAAATGGTAATCCAATAGAATGTGCATGGGATATTAGTGCTGCACAAAATACGCCACAAACAACCCTTCAGACATTACGAATTGCTGTCAGGGAAAAGTGAGATGTGATTCCCCAAGAAATGTTCGCAATGCTAATCCATGCCATTGAATTGCTAATGCTTGTGGAGATCATAATGCACATAGTTAAATAAACGAATGAAAAATTAGTGCAACTGGTCAAAAGGAAACCAGTCTTACGCAAGTAGCAAGAAAGCAAAAAATTTGATGACCGAGGCATATGGCCAGGATGTCTGAAAACAAATTAGTCAAAAAAGTTCTATGAAGAGAGGTGGTTGGAGGAGGTTAAGAAGAATCTACGGGAAATATGAGTAACGGACTGGAAGAACGACGCCTATCACAAAAAAAAGAATCTTATTTAAGAATAACAAAAACCAAAAGGTCACTAAAATAATACATATATAAAAGAAATGAATACACCATTCGGTCGCTGTTATTTCTTTCGAGAAATCGAGAATAACATTTAATAATAGTGATCAATAAAGAATTGAACAAGAAATTCTATGAAAAAGAGCTTTCATTGAAACTAGATTACCTAAAAATTGTATAAATTCCTTAATTTGCTTACACGCAATCAAACAAATGTATATATTCTAATTCAAACTTATTTAGCTTAACTATATCATTTATTTAGTAATCAAAATTTGCTACATTTAAACTCAATATTTACTCCAAAATACTTAAATTTCTCTTTAACCAAATACCTTAAACTTTGCAAATGCATCTCCATGCGATATTGAGGATATACTATTCCATGACAAATCTAATTCACATAACGTTGCCGCCGCTGCTAATGACATGGACGATAAATGAAGCCGATTTAATTCATTATGAGACAGATCTAAATGTTCCAAGCCCTCTTCCTTAAACAAATTCTCTGGTATGGATCTTAACTTGTTATGGGAAATATCTACAATTCTCAAATTAGATAAAAATCGAAATAGATCATTAGACACTTCGGTGATTTTGTTATGCGACAAATGAAGAATCTGGAACAATATATCAATTAATATGAAGTATTAGACAACTGCAAAGAAATGGTTATTCGTAAGTTATTTTGATTGAATACATTGAGAATTATTAAAAGTTATATAAGCTTGTTATGCATTTAAATTGCGTAGTGCAAAACGAATAGAGAATTAAGTCGGAGACTGTGATATAATGTGTACAATAAGTACAAATAAATCAATTAATGTACCTTTACAACTATAAGATATAAAATACTTGCTCATACTTCGACAACTAAGTTGTTGTATAAAATAGGAAATAAGACAGTATTTTATTATACTATTGTATATAGATCGACTTTATACCTAGTCAAGTCAATACTGGTACACAACTGAACGCACTCATTACGAATGCAACACTGGGCGCATCCATTTCGTATTGTTTGCGATTTGACAGTTGACATTTATGCTTCATTGTGACGTAAAAAGTTTTTGACATTAATTGTTTACAATCATGGAATGGGGCGACATCGAAAATCGTATTGTTGTAGTTGGCCTACTAAAATACAACATGGAAAAAGACGATATCTTTAGGACGTCGCGGCCGCTTGGAATCACTCGCAATTTTGGGTATCGTGCTGTGAAGTTGTTTGAGGATACTGGTGAAGTACGAGACAGTCAAAGATCCGGTCGTCCGCGCCCTGTGAGAACTCCGAAAGCGATCAAAGCCGTGAAGAAATGAATCGACCGAAAACCGCTGCGAAAACAGAAAATCTTGTCACGGGAAATGCAAATTTCGCAAAAATCTATGTCTCGCATTATCAAAGAAGATTTAGGACTCAGCGCGTACAAGTGACACACTGGACACCTGCTCACGGCCGCATTGAAGGAAAACCGCAAACGAAAATCGAAAGGGTTACTCAGCCGGTACGCGAAGAACGCTCACAGACAAATTCTGTTTACTGATGAGAAAATCTTCACCGTAGGACAATCGTTCAATAAACCGAACGATCGTGTGTATGCTCGGTCATCCAGAGAAGCATCCCAACTCATCCCGAGGGTTCAAAGAGGCCACCATCCCGCGTATGTAATAGTATGGTGGGGAGTGACCTACGATGGCGTTACCAAGCTCCACTTTTGCGAGAAAGGAGTAAAAACATCGGCCAAAGTATATCAATCGACCGTCTTGGAACCCATTATGAACCCTCTCAACCAATCAATATTCACCAATAAGCCATGGACTTTCCAGCAAGACTCTGCTACAGCTCACGAAGAAAGAACGACTCAACTATGGCTCAAAAACAACGTTCCGGACGTCATATCAACGGATGATTGGCCAGCTAGTAGTCCAGACCTCAACCCGTTGGATTACAAATTGTGTTCCGTATTTGAGGGTATGCCTTGCTCTACTCGACACCCAAATATTAAGTCGTTGAAGCGAGCCTTGTCCGTGCAGTGGACAATTTCCCCATGCATAAAATGCGTCTCACGATCGATGAATAGCCACATCGTCTCAAGTCGTGCTGGAAGGTAAATGGAAGTCATTTCTAACAAGTTGTTCTAAGATTTGTAGCCATTGAATAATCCAATAAAAACAAAAAAAAAATTTTTTTTAATATTAATTCGTTTTCATTTGGCGTCGATTTTTCTGTGTACCAGTATTTATGACTTGACGATATATATATATATATATATATATATATATATATATATATATATATAACTATCCAACAAATTATATTAAAAAATAAATAGGTCGTTGTTAAAATTAAATAATTTTTCTATATGCAAAATACTTTTTAAATTTCGTTTTTTATTTAAAGAATTTTATAACAAAAACCAAACACACCTGTAATTTTTTAGTATTCCTAAATGTATCGAAATCTATTTCCATTAGTTGATTATGTGAAATGTCCAATACTTGTAAATGTGGCATATTTCCGAAAACATCCTTAGTGGCATTGATTATTTTGTTATTACCTAGGTATAAGTGCGTTAAAGATAAGATTGCTGGTTGAAAATACTGCTTGCTAATCGATGTTATGTTATTGTAAGACAGGTCCAAAACTTTTATGTTTGAATGGAGCCCACCAACACCTGGACAATATATACAAACTTCTCAAAAAGTCATATTTGTTGCATTTTTCAGTTTATTAATTAAACTGTGTCCAAGCGACGATAGTGACTAATATAGTGCTTGAAACATGGTTCTAACATTTTCAAAATTCTTATATATGCCGAAAGTACGAAATATACTGTTTTTCTTTGGTAAGTAACGTATTTTTGGAAGTGAAAGTTGACTTATTCACCTTTACAGAATAATTTAGTTTGCACAACATCCCTGTTTGAAGCGAAGGTCAAGTCAAGAATCAGAAGACCTTCATATTCGACATTACATGTTATTCGAGTTTCGGAAAGGAAGTGAGCAACGAAAACTGCAAAAGATGTTTGTAATATTTATCCAGCCGCATTAGATGTCTGTAAATACCAAAGGTCACATACGATGGCGAAAATTACGATGTCGCATCTTTATTATATAAACTTACGAATTGTTAATATAAGCAAAGGAAAATCTGAATTTCGAGCCACTGTCATCTACCCTTTAAGCTCGAATATTTTCACAGAACGAGACTCCTTGGCAGCATCATCGATAGCTGAACATTGTGATGATATTGCAGAGGTAAATCAATAATCATGCAGAATAATAACGATACTGTAGTGGCCATACCAAGCCTTTCCAAAGAGATAAGAACTGCGTTTCTCCTGTATCTAAACTAAATGCGTACTCATACTCCACAAGACATAACATTACATAATAAAACTTATAATTTTGTAAATAGTTTCCCATTCCTAGGTATAACGATCAATGACTCGCTAATTTTTACTGAACACGTCTTCAAACTAACCAAGAAACTAAGTAACATTAATTACGGTTTAACAATACTTGTCCAGAATTCAAATAAGGATATAGCTAAACTATTTCATTATTGAAATTTTTATAGTCAACTTAGATATGGGGTTATTTTTTGGGGAGCTCTTATCAGTAATTTAAAATCTGTCTTTGTAGTTCAAAAGCAAGCAGTACGAGTACTGAATAATATGAGACACAGAGATAGCTGTAGGGGTACTTTCAAACGAGAAAATATGCTAACAATTGTAGCAGTGTATATATATGAATGTATTAAATTTGTCTGGGTTCATCCAGAAATTTTTGAATCCAGAAGTGTAACATTAACTTACAATACCAGGCACGGCCTAAAATATTTATAACCTCGCCATAGACTCTCGTTATATCAACGTGGAGTATACTACTCTTGCGTGAAATTATTTAACGAATCGCCCAGGGAAATAAAATCCTTGGAAAATTACAGTGCAATGAAAGGTGAATTGTATAAATTACTTTGCAATATAGAGCCATACTCATTGGAGGAATATTACAACTATATAATGGTACAGTAGATCTAGAAATGCTTTGTTACTTTTTGACTTATTTTCGTGTACAGACTTAGAAGTTAAGTGATTGTATTGTTAGTCCACTGAAAATTAAATAAATCACTATGACTATGACTATCTATCCCAGACGACCATTTGCTGATAGAAGAAAAAATCATCAGTTGCTGATTCTTTTGTCGATGATACTTGCGCTCTTAATTTTCATGTCTCTTCAAAACAAGTTAATAAGAAAAAAAGCAACATGCTGCCGTCGTAGTAGCACCTCCTTTGAAAAGTATATTACAAGATAAAGAAGTTGAAAAGAGAGAAAAAACAAAAAAGTATATAGAAAAATTGAGAAAAGAAAGCAATGAAAAAAAATCAATCGAACGCAAGATTGTACAAGACTGATCCTTTGAAGATGAAGATAATCAGAATCTTTGGTGTGAAAACAGCAACGAAGAAATGCATGTAGATGATGAAAATTATAACAAGTGTCAACATATGCGTAGAATTCAGACGAAATCACGAACTGTAGTACAAAATCGTTGCACTACTCGTAAACGGTGGTCTCACGCTTTAGCTGGGATTCTACGGAAGCGTATATCCAGGATTTATGTGCCTAAAATTATAACTGTAATGATGATTATTAATTCTTGTAATAATTACAAAATGTACTGATCTCAATTGCTATTATATTTTTGGTCGGCATTATTCATTTGCGTGACCAAGGTTATCCACGTACATGGGCAATGCCGGCAAGTGAACTTTTTTATATAAGAATTCTAATTTTTTAAGAAAAGATTTATTTTTTGAGTTGCGTTATTGACTTTTAAAATATTTTAAGTTTGTTATTATTTTAGAATTTTTAAAATCCTGCTAAAATAGTAGATGAAATACAATTTCTTTAAGTGAACGCGATTCCCCTTTTTACCGTACGTATGTATTTTAATTTTGTATGCTTTTGTTGTTCTTTTTTGCACTCCGGTGACGTGTTGACAGTATTTAAAACTACACTGTATGACATTACCCGAATTTTTCTCAAATCAGTATTCCACAGAAATACGCACTTAACCTTAAAATAAAAAAATCTTCCGTTAAAAAACTTCCTACACATTACTAAGCAATTACAAATTCTAAAAAATAATATATGACGCTAATTTAAAGTCATAATTGTACCTTGGACACAGTTATTTTTGTGCGCTTACGACCGACAATAGATATGAAGTTTTCAAAGGAACTCACCGCTTTCATGGCTGAAAGAAAAACTGAAGTTTACACTTAATTCTGTAATTTGATTGTGACTTGCATTAACTCGCAACATCGACAAAGTTCCGACTTGATCAAATATGGAGAACTCAAAACTGTTTATGCTGTTGTATGACATATCTAGATCTTCAAGTTCAGGAAGATTCTGGAACGCCTCGTACGAAATCATTGATATGCGATTTCCTTTCAAATTAAGTCGTTTCAAATTTTCTAAATTCATGAAAGCACGTCTCTCAACATTCTCTATACGATTGTCATCTAAGTGTAGTTGTTCTAATGATATTAAATCAACGAATGTGTGCTGTTGGATAGACTTGATGTCATTGAATGAAAAATACACACTCTTTAAATTTGAATGTATGTCACCCTGAAAAGGTAGAAATTAAGAAACTTTAAAATACTCTGATAAGAGTTTTACCTGGAAGGTTCCTTTCGATATCTTTTCTATAATATTATCTTGTGCTTCTAGTATTTGAAGTCGTCTCAAGAAATGAAATGAAGTATCGGGCAATAATTTTATTTTATTATTACTAATATCTAGTTCTTCCAGATTTACCAAAAATCTAAATGGTTCCAAAGGTAGTTCTTGCACCGATTTACCAAGGGCATGTGATAATATCAATGTTGACATAGAAAAAGCTACCTAAAATGTCGATATAAATCTTAGATAAATAATGAAATTAAATTATTACATCTTCGAAAGCGTTAGGTTCAATTGTAGTTATAATATTTTCCGATAAATCCAACTTTTTTAAAGATCTAATATGCTGAAAGGCATTGTTTTTTATAGATTTCAAATCTGCTAAATTAATATGCAATTCTGTCAAATCTCTGCCAAAATTTAGAAATGCTTCGGGTGTTAGGTCTTGTTCAGAAATTCTAGATAGTGTTAAAATTCTGAGATGCCTCATCCTAAAATAGAGATAGAGGTATAACTAGATTAAACGTACCAAATTATCAGTTATTACTTTTGGAAGTCTTGTATTGACACTGGACCATTCCCTATGCCGGTTAAATCGAGATTATGCAAGGTATGCTGAAAGCTGTTCAATATTCGTGTTGGATTTAAGTCACTAATTGTATTATCCCTTAATATAAAAGTTCGAATATCATGAAATTTATGAAATACATCTTCCGTTAACGAACTTATATTGTTTCCAGACAAATCCAAAACCTGTAAAGAACTTTCGAGTCCGCCAAACGCTAGAGGTGATATTTGAGTTAGACCACATTTTCGTATATAGAGTTCTCTTATAGAAGCATGCATAAATGCGTTCTCCTAAAATAAATTTACATTGAACTTTTTCACAATTATTATCCAAATACTATATTCTATATACAAATATTTTAGTATTTCGATACTACACTGGCCTGCATCAATTTTGTTTCTAAATCTATATATATTTGCCCTGGTTGACTTTCAAAATTTCAAAATAAGAATCGTTTGCAGAAAGTATTGATTCTTGTACAAAAGAAGAGCTCTTTTTAAAGGTGTTTTGGATACTAAATTACATCGAGACGTACAAATACTTAATATAATCATTAATGTTAATTGTTTTAATTATACATGCTGCAACGTTTTCTGAGATAACATAAAGTGTGCGGTATTTATGTAAAAAAGTTATGGAGATGCAGTAAAAGAAAGATGTATGTGTGTTCTTTGTAGTATGAATGATGTTAATAAAAGTTCGAAATCATAACGACTAATGTACGTGATTTATAAATTAAGAAAACGATGTTGTGAAACTTGATTATTTATTTCAGTGTTTCTTCAGTTACAAAATTTCTCACAATAGTGATCTACTGTTTAAAAATCACCACATTCTTTCACTTCCAATTTCTTTAAAGCATACAAGTAATATAGAAGAGAAAATTGACTCCATTAACAGTTAAGAATATCGTGAGAAGTTAAACTTAAATTTAGAACACAAATAATCAAAAGCCAAGTTTCTTAATTTGTAATTGGGTCGTTATGAAAGTTATTACGTACTTCGTCTGTTTTTCATAGATGTATAAATATATATATATATATAATCAGCGATCAATCCTTTACATTGCCCGTCTATTTCGACAATCTTTTGACATCTTTCAGTGAACACTATAATTCGTCATAAACTTTGCTAGGTTCGTAGCCTCACTAGAGTCGAACATCACATCATGCAAGAGGTTTTAAAGAAAACGGAACAAGCAGAAATCTGAAGGCGTAAAGTCTGGAGAATAAGATAACAAATTCTGACGGGCAATCAAACTTGTGCGTGGTCTAATATTCTCATGATGAAATACGATTAAAGATCTCTGAATATTTCTGAATGATGGATTCGTTAAAACAAAATTGCTGACAGTACACTTTTGAAATAATTATTTCGTTCCTTGATAAAAGCTCGAAAACTATAACTTCTCCAAAATCTCCACAATGAAAGCATATTCTTCTACTCATGAATGTATGCACTCGCATTTTCGCACCACATTGTTGCAAACAAACCACTTCTCTTCACCAGTTACCAGTCAACGTTTAGTAAGCTTTTGTGAGTTCATGAGAAACCCAAACATCTAGTTGCTGACGTACCCTAGCTTTTTGATGTAGTTGTGACCACTCGAATGATTCTTCAAGCTCTCGTATCTTGTACTGTGACTTTGACACGATCAACGCCTTTATTTAGACGCTATAAGCTTTAAAGATTTAAGATTCAAATCACCAGCATGTAATTTCACTAAAGTTTTTGTGAGCACCGACACCATCTACTTTGGATAAATTTCGCAAACTTTCGCATTATCTTCATTCAAGGAAACAAATAAGTAAAGTATAGTAAAAAAGCACCCTTTGATCATGTATTTTCAACTTTTTATAAAAACTTAAATATTCAATCAAGTCGTTTAATTTTTTCCATCATGAAATTAGAATCCTCAGTTGCCATACGGAATGGCATATAGATGCGAATGACTAACACTAAAAATGAAGTAACGCCATCTATTGTAAAAATACACACACCCCGACAACCCAATATATTAAATTCGTATTATTTTAGGTGTGATGTAATAAAGACAATTTAGGTTCATCATAAGTGTCATTATTTAAATTTGTATTAATTAAAATTATTAAACCATGTGTAAACATTTGTATAAATACAAGCCAGTGTAATTTGTATTAATTTAAATATTTTAATCGAAATCAGTAAAAAAAAAGATGCAAATATAAGGCATAAAAACCTGTAATGATTACCTGAATTTGATCAAGAGCATTTCCATCTAAATAGGTTTTGTTCAAAATATCGAAATATTGGAAAGCCTCAGTTTCTATTATTGTTAACCGATTATATTCCAATTTTAACGTGTCTAAAGACAAAAGGTAGTTAAATTGTTGAACTAAATTATGAGGATCGATCTGTGGTTGCAATTTGTTGATTACATTATAGCTTAGATCCAGATATTTTAATAATTTCAGTGGTTGCAAAGCTTGATACGGTACTACGCTTAACTGATTGTCTTGCAAATAGACGTAACTTAGTTTACCCATACCATCTCTAAAAACGGATGGGTCGATATCTCTTAAGTTATTGCCACTCAAATCTAAAGTGTCAAGCTGTGGTAGACCAGAAAATGCATCGGCTGGTAAAGAGTTTATAGCATTATTTGACAAGATTAAAACTTCCAAGGATGTTTCCAAACCACGCCAACTATCAGCAGTTATCTCAATTATATCATTACCTTAAACAAGTTAATACCCAATATGACAATCCGCCCTATACTTACGAAAAACGCTTTCCATTATTGATTGCAGATACAATTTTAAAAATATAGGTTAATACAAGAATTCGTGATTTTCATTTTGAAGACAAAATGTTTATGAAAACATTAAATATAAGTACAATTGCATCTAGATACATATAAAGGGTTTTCCAATAGGAACTTGACAACTTTTAATTCAATTTATGAACGCACCCTTTCACTAATCATCGAACTGTCACTGTCAATTTATTCAGTAAATTTAACATTTTCATCATGGTAAAGTACACGAACGAACAACGTCTGCAAATTATAAAAATTTACTACAGAAATTCGGAGTCGGTGACCGCTACTTTAAGAGCGTTAACTCCGATTTTCGGTCGTAATTCTCGCCCTAGTAGACAGACAGTAACAAGTTTAGTGCAAAAATTTGAGTCTACATATTCGTTGTGTGATGTTGCCATGCCAGTGAGACAACGAGTTGGTCGAAGTGTCGAAAATATCGCTGCCGTTGAAACGTCGGTAGCAAATGATCCAAATCAGTCAATTCCACGGCGTTCTCAAGAGTTGGGCATCGCCCAGACCATTTTATGGCGAATTTTGCGTAAGGATCTTGATTTACACCCATACAAGATCAAGTTGGCTCAAGAATTGAAGGCGATGGACCATTTGAAGCGACGTACGTTCTCCGATTGGGCTCTGGAAAAGATGCGCCAAGATGATCAATTTCATCGCAAAATCATTTGCAGTGACGAAGCTCATTTTTGGCTCAATGGGTTCGTCAATAAGCAAAATATGCGTTATTGGTCGGGTGAAAATCCACATGTGCTTCATGAAACACCACTTCATCCACAAAAAATAACTGTTTGGTGCGGTTTGCATGCCGGCAGCGTCATAGGACCATATTTTTTCGTCGACGATAATGATCGTCACGTTACTGTGAATGGTAATCGTTATCGCGCCATGATTACCGATTATTTTTGGCCCGAATTGGAAGATATGGACTTGGACAACATGTGGTTTCAGCAGGACGGTGCCACAAGCCACACAGCACACGTTACAATCGATTTATTGAAGAGTAAGTTTGATAAGCGTGTTATCTCAATAAATGAACCAGTCGATTGGCCGCCTCGTTCGTGCGGTTTAACGCCTCTAGACTTTTTTCTTTGGGGCTACATTAAGTCATTTTTCTATGCCAACAAGCCGACAACGTTGGAAGAGCTCAGAGCCAACATTGAACGCGAAATAGAAACCGTTTCGGCCGAATTGTGTGGCCGAGTCATCGAAAATTGGGTCCAACGAATTGACCGCTGCAAACGTGCCTGCGGTGTTTCATTCATAAATGTTTTGATTGTATTTCAACCCGATAATAAAGTTTTTGAAATATCTCAAATGGTCTGCATTTTATTTTGAAAAAAAAGTTGTCAAGTCCTTATTGGAAAACCCTTTATAAGCTTTAGTAAAAAACCTAAAGCAAATAATTATATACTAACATCTGCTTACCACTTAACTCTAAATGTCGCAATTTTTGTAAATATCTTAGAGATTTATTAGGTATTACTGTTAGTTCATTTTCGCTTAAATCTAATTCCCACAATGACCTTTCAAGTCCAAGAAACGCTTCTTCGGGTATAGAAGAAAGTAAATTTTTCGTAATAGATAATTTGTAAAGACCTGTATGTTAAAGGCAAAAAATGTATAAAAAGCTTACAGCGAAACATACATGTACACCTACTTGTACTCTGTAAAAAATATGGTTCTATATCTCTCAGTCCTATATTTTCTAGGTACAGCATGAACACTTTCGATGTATTAATTGTTTGAGGTATAAGTGGCAAATGAATATCCTTACATCTAACTATACCAAGATCTGGAATTGCTTTGGAGCAACTACAGAGTGGATTGAAATAACATGGAGGATGTTGAGTTCCGTCCATTTCTTTTGCTTCATTCCATGAAATCCATATCATAAGTAAAATACTTACAATTACCACAGCATAGCCAAATTTAATAATACCATATAGGCCCTGTAAACATTTGAATTAAAAAAGACCATGTCTTTGGCGTAGTTACATAGTATTCAGTGTACTACTCCTATTGGACAAAATTCATTATATATATTAATTATCGAAATATAGAACATATACATGTATGTATACCAGGTGTACCGGAAAGTCATTACCAGTTTTTCTAACAGATGTCATTTTATTCTACTGACATCAAGCTTCAAAACACTCAATATATTTTGGGAAAGTAACATTGTCATAGATTTTACCTCTTTGAAAATATCGAGTTTCGTGCCTGAAAAATTGGCAACGCGCATTACTTTTCTTATTTAATAAAAAAAAAAGCCGCTGTAAGACATCGTTTGCTGGTAAAAACTTACGGTGAGCATGCTCTAACCATAAAAACATGTGAGATGTGGTTTCGACAATTCAAAAGTGGTGATTTCGATGTGTAAGACAAAGAACATTCGGGTAGACCGAAAAAGTTTGAAGATGCGAAACAGCAGGATGAAGACCCAACCCAAACTCAAAAACAAATGGCAGAAGCGTTAAATGTGGCCCTAGAAACGATTAGAGACCAATTACGAGCAATGGGAAAAAATCCAAAAGATGGGAAAATGGGTACCACATCGATTGAATGACAAGCGAATGGAAAATCGAAAAGTCATCTGTGAAATTCTGCTTCGAAGGTATGATCGGAAATCATCTCTGCACCGAATAGTGACGAGTGATGGCGACGGGTGTGGCGATGCTTCCATATATGCATATATAGGACTGATTCTTCATCGTCCTGCACCATTGGTCGTGGCGGATTCTCGCTGTAGGCTCTTATAGATGCTGAGACCGCAGCCGTCCTCGCGATTGAATTTTGGATGCTTTTCTTTCTCTAATGATTCTTCGATGGTTGTTCTTCGTGGTGTACTTCCTTTTGTCTCGTAAATAGGTTGTGCTACCACAGATTGTTCAATTTTTCATTGTGTCGCTTTGATATTGTTTAACTCATAGCAAATTCTGAAGAAGCTGGCAGTATGGACAGCCAAACATCGAGGGAAACTTCAACAACACGACCAAACCCGCAAGAAGATTTTGGCGCAATTATGTAAGTTATATATTTGATTAAATAAATTATTTTTTTTTATTAATTAAAGTCTTATTTACTATACAAAATCGTGTTTTGACTTACAAAGTTCTAATAAATACTGCAGAATTTAAATTTAATATTTATCGTCCTTAATTTTAGAAAGAAAAGGTTGCTTTTATATTGACTTTTTAAATAACATATACATATAAAACGTACGGATTAATCTAATCAAATTTTAAATTAAATATTATAAAAGCGTTTAGCAAATACAACATTAAATACCACCACTTCGATTTAAATTTAATATTCCATGCTTAGAAAATCTGTTTTTTCTGAGAATTCTAAGCGTTTAAGATTACTTTTTTTCTATTCGGAGCTTGTAAATCCATATTAATTTAAAAGCTTCCTATTTTTCATAGATTTCAATTTAATTTTAAAATTCATTGGACTTTACTTTGGCTTATATATTACGTTATCAATCTATCATTTCAAGTAAAAGTTCTTTTGACAGGAGATAAAACTTCTGAAGGTCAAACGCCTACATGAGATCTCATTTCAACAACCTCCGAAAGTTCTGAATATATTTACAGAAATTTTTCATACAACATATTTATATTTTCGAACTACAATGAACAAAAATATTGTTATAGTATATCAAATTAAGTAAAGTGCGATTTTATTAGATAAATGAATAGTAAAGCAAAAAGCACGATATAATAGCATGACGTCGAAACTACTACCTTATATTGACTTTAAAATGTGAGTTTATTAATAAGTTGTTTTATTATACATCTACTCACACTCACATCGTATTACATACACCCGTTAATAAAAAAAAAGTTATATTTACACAATCTAGCCATAAATATTGCCAATATTGCAAAGCTGTATAAAAATATGAGTGAGAATTTCACAAAAGTGTAAACGCACCCTTGAGAGTCAGTTCTTTTACCATTTACGTTACGATATGATTAGAAAATCATAATCGCATCGCTATCTTGTATTGTACCGATTTTAGTTCTTCCTTCGCCCCTTAATATTAAGTAACGCCTTGTAAATCGTCCAATTCTTCATTTTCAAGACACTAGTGGTAGTAATTGCCCCCGTGCCCGTCGTCCGCGCTCTGCAAGTACGTCAAATACTATTGAAACTGTTCGCGTAAGAATCGCTCAAAATCCACTGCGGAAGTAAACTAATCTTGTCCCGTGAAATGAACATCCCGGTCAAAACAATCTCTTGCAAACACCAGCTTTCATCGTCAGCTTTCAAAATCATAAAAACCAAAGAAACGAAGAAGTATTGCAAAATATTACTTTCGGATGCGATAATATAAGTAATACAGAGAAAAACCTGATAGAATAATATGATGAAAATTCCTTAGGAATCCAGATGGACTTGCCGCCGATTCGTGGTCCCTATCTAGCCTCAATAATGATTTATTGAGACGTCTCCTACAAAGATATATTGGTGAAAAAAATAAGTGTACCAAGAAACTGTGTTGGAAATTGTAATAAAACCTCTGGCAGACTCCTTCTCTAGAGACGAAAAATGTGGGGACGGAATAGGTGTTTCAACAACATTGAACAGCCACCCACAAAGCCAAAATCACCAATTGTAAACATTCTTGTCTCGTAAATGAACATCAAGACTTATATACGATGCCTTACAGAAAGAGCAAACACCATCTTTTATCACCAGCCCAGAAAATCATAAAAATCAAAAAACGAAGAAGTTATTAAGTCGCTACGACAAAAACCTTATTGCAAAATTTTACTTTCGAATAAGAAAATATACTGCAGAGAAAAAATTTAACCGACAGAATGATACGATGCAAATTCCTTACAAATCCAAAAGGACTCGACGCCGATTCAAGGTTACTATCCAGCCCTGATAATGATTTAGTGAGACATCTCCTACAAATATGTTTCGGTGAAAACATTGTGTGTACCAAGAAACTGTGTTGGAAATTGCTGTTAAGCCTCTATAGACTCCTTCTTTAGGGACGAGAAGGGATACAGAATAGGTGTTACAACATTGAACAGCTCTCCACAAAGCCAAAATCACCGATTGTAAACAATCTTGTCCCGTAAAATGAACATCAAGATTTATGTACGAAAACTTACAGAAGGAGCAAATACCACCCCTTATCGTCAACTCAGAAAATCATAAAATTCAAAACAACGAAGAAGTCGTTAAGTCGTTACGGCAAACAATATAATGCAGATACAAAGTTTAACCGACAGAATGATACGATGCAAATTCCTTAGAAATCCAAAAGAATTTGACAGTGATTCATGGTCACTATCCGGCCTCGATAATGATTTAGTGAGGCGTGTCCTACAAAGATACTTCGGTGAAAACATTAAAACATTGAATGTACCAAGAAACGGTGTTAGAAATTGTAGTGAAACCTCTGACAGACTCCTTATTTAGAGGCAAAACCCGCCCACAAAGCCAAAACCACCGACTGGAAGACAATGTTCCTAAGTTTATTAAGGCTCGCAATTGATCGTCTGCCAGCCCTGACCTGAACACTCTCGACTGTCGATTATTGAAACCTTCAGAGTGAAGTACTCTCGCTAAAAATAATGCGTAAATCTATAGACGAATGGCCCAATGGAAAGCCACTGTATATGGATATAGTATTTACGTGTAGATGGTGTATATAATCTACGATAAACTCTAATGTGACAAATAGAGCTTAGAAAATACTTGACAATATAGTTATCACCAAAATAAAGATTCTATGTTTATAAAAGCATGGATTTTTAATGCCTTTATTCATAATTTGCCATATGCTGACGGTTATTGAAAAAAACTATATGTATATATATATGCATGTATGTATGTATATATATTGAGAATTTTTAGTTATATATATATATATATATAACTAAAAATTCTATATATATATGTGGATATTGTTCACTGTTTTCGAAAGTACAGTGAATTAATTACCACCTAAAAACCAAATTAAAAATATCTTGAAACATCAGAAATGTTCCACAATTTCGTACTGCAGTTAAAAATAGAAGGAAATTTAACTAACATAAAATGTAAATAAAGCTTTTTTTATATCAATTTATAAATTGTTATCATTTTGTCTGATTCACATATTTTCACATTAAAACACATTTTTTTAACAATATGGTTATACTACTTACACAGTCTAACTTTCTCTATCTCTACAATTTTAACGGAGTTTTTGAAGCACGCAATAACAGTTTTTAAATTGTATCTGTGCTATGAAACAAAGTATAGTTTCAAAATTATTATTTGCATTTAAGAAAATAACTATTTTTAATCTATGTATACATAATTCTACTTACCATTGTCTAACTTGCGTCTTAACACTAATACTTATTAATGTTACAATTCCACCTTAACACAATAACAATAAACGCTTCAAAACATGTTGACAAATTACTGTACAAACTACATACTGAGGGAATTTCAGGAGACCATAAAAAGTAGCACACCACAAAGGCTTCCCGTAACAAGATTAAATTCTCCACGAATGGTAAATATCCGATCTATTTTCATCATAGAATGCAATAAAACACTCTTAAAATTATAATTGAATTTAAACAGTTTAATATCAAAACTCGGTACGATTATTGTTCGGTGCTTAGATGAACAATGTAAACGACTTATTAAAAAATATGGGGAATATTAGTTAATGACTAGGTGGGCGATAATATTAATTAATTACAATTTCTACAGCACGAATGTTTCAGCTGAGACATTAATTCGTTATTTACGTATGTAAATACATATATAAATATTGGGTCTGGGAAAAAGTTCGTGGCGTTTTTCCCGATAGATGGCATTGGTTGCCGATAACTAAAGAACAACAAGTCACAGCGACACCACCGACGGCTCGTTTTTTAGATGACCTTCCGAACGTTAGTTTGAGCGTAGAAACATTGTAATCGGTGCAGTGGTTGGAAAGTTATTCGCACTTGAAAATGGAGAAGAATAATGAGAAATTTCGCTATATTATGCAATATTATTATGATAAGGGGAAGAACGCTGCGCAGGCTTGTGATAAAATTTGTGCTGTGTACGGTGAAGGTACTTTATCGAAATCTGTTGCGCGGAAATGGTTCGCTCGCTTTCGTTCTGGAAATTTCAATGTGAAAGATGAGTCACGCTCCGGTCGTCCAATCACTGAAAAATCTGATGAAATTCTTGAAAAAGTCCAACAAGATAAGCATATCAGCAGTGTCGATATTGGCATGGAGCTAGGCATTGACCACAAAACTGTTTTGAACCATTTACACAAAGCTGGTTACAAAAAAAGCTTGACGTATGGGTTCCTCATGAGTTGAGCGTGAAAAACATGATGGACCGAATTAATATCTGTGATGCGCTGCTGAAACGGAATGAAATCGAGCCGTTTCTGAAACGTTTAATAACCGGAGATGAAAAATGGATTACGTACGATAATCGGAAGCGTAAAAGATCGTGGATAAAGGATGGTGAGCCGTCACAAGCGTTCGCTAAGCCAACATTGACGCCAAAAAAAGTGATGCTGTGTGTATGGTGGGACTGGAGGGGAATCGTCCACTACGAGCTACTTCCAACTGGTCAGACGATTGATTCTCAACTCTACTGTGCACAACTAGAGAGATTACGCCAGGCGATTGAAAGAAAACGGCCCGAATTGATTAATAGGAAAGGTGTTGTCTTCCATCATGACAACGCCCGACCACACACTTCTTTGATGACCCGTCAAAAATTGAGAGAGTTTGGTTGGGAAGTTTTGATGCACCCACCTTACAGTCCGGATATAGCACCCTCTGACTATCATCTGTTTCGATCTCTGCAGAACTCTCTCAATGGAATTAAGTTGGTTTCAAAAGAAGCTTGTGAAAACTACTTGATTCAGTTTTTCGACCAGAAACCACAGAAGTTTTTCACCGATGGGATCATGGATCTACCAAAAAAATGGCGAAACATTGTCGATAATAATGGAGCATATTCGGTTTAAATGAATTCGTCCACGCGCCATGCGGGGACCAGTTGAATTTTACTGAAAAAACGCCACGAACTTTTTCCCAGACCCAATATATAACTAAACCATGCGATTCATAACTTCTTAAAAAACCATGAACATTGTTAAACAGTACACGTAAAAATATTTGGAATATTTAATTAATTTATTAGAAACCCCGTTAACTAAAGATTTAGTATTTAATCTAAATACAGTAGTTACGAGGCCTGTGTAAACACAATCACTACCTGACATTCAGCAATACATTTTAAACAACCATCGAAAAGCACATATTACTTACTGTTAAGATATTTTTGATTTAATTAAGATCTAGACATTTTAAAGAATATTTAAAGCGACAATTTTAAACGTCATAAAAATCATTCGAATGTTAATAACACCTTGTTTGCGACGCGTTTCGAATATATTAACTCTCTTCAGGTAAACTCTGGTGTTATTAACGAAGGGCTCTTTGTGGTATTATCGCAATTCAAAATGATGAAAAAACAATACCTCTCTCTCTCTCTCTTTCTCTCTCTCTCTCTCTCTCTCTCTTTCTCTCTCTCTCTCTTTCTCTCTCTCTCTCTCTCTCTCTCTCTCTCTCTCTCTCTCTCTCGTTCAAACATACGAATGATTGAACGAAAGAATGAAACCGTGTTCGTCTCGGATAATTACGCTACCAAGATGCGTGTTCCAATGAACAGTTTATACTTGGCGAATTGCCATTAGGTGAACGTCATTAACAACACCTACTTTATGACACGTTTCAAGTATATTAGCTCTGTTGAGGTACAACAAGGTGTTATTAACATTTCAATTATTTTGTTTATTTTCATGAGAAATTCCGGTTTTTCATTCATAATTCTACTGTACTACCCAGGGGTTTTCGAACATGCTCTGGTTGATTGTGCTTATGACTGTTCAACTTAGACGCACTTTTCCAAAAAAAAGTAAAATAATTTTGGGAAGTAAATTAGGAAAACAAAGTTATAAATCTAGCCATATCAGAAACCTGAAGACAGAATTTTCTTGTGCAACCAAAACTATATTTGCTATCTACTTACTAACTCTATCTAGAGAGATAACTAGATTTTCACAAATACACTATAAAAAAAAGTGTAGTGTTTACGAGTTGACATTTTGTGCATTTGTTGAAAAATTAAATTATAGCATTCTTCGGTTAGGCTTCCCATTTGACACCTATGTTTTGCAATATACATAACGCTTCTTTCTACTTTCCCGGTTTCCTTGCACCCTCTCAGATATCGGATAAATATATACATAACGCATATTTAAAGCTATTGTATATACATTTTTGATCAACAAATTTTTCTTGATATTGAAACGTTAGTTACTGGTTTACATATTATTATTATGAACATCTAGAATTTTTAAGTGTTCTATTTACTTATATTATACTTCGCAATATTTATTATTATAGTAAAGTATATAGTTTAATTGGGAAAAAAATGAAAAATAATGTATATATTACTGAAAAAATGAAGAAAACAAAATTATAAATCTGCTCATTAAACTGACAAAATTCCAAATATTTAATATACTTACACTATGCACTAAACACACAAAAACTTCTTGCAAAAGCTAACCATGATTTTAGTCATTTATCAGATTATATTAAACGCTGCTATTGTTAAATAGATAACTTTCCACAATGCACGAAAACGTAAAACAGTTTATGCTTTCATGAAATCTCGATTGCTCCATATTTTCATGAACAACTTGTCTGTTATTACAAGGCGTTCGTTATAATTACCCATTCCGGGTATTTTATCAAAAATTGCTTTTTTCAATCTATTTTGAAAAAAATGTTGGTTCTTGTCAAACAGTTTCAAATTATAGCTTGTCGTTCCGGTTTTTTTCACGTTCTGATCATAATTCAAAATTTGCGGTGTCTATCTTGCCGACAGTTTGGAGATGCCCTATTCTAGATGTAAAATGTGATGTATGTGCACAGTTAACATGCATTATTTTTTATATTAAAATTCTTTAATTACTTAATTTTATTATGGTGTCCAATGTATTATCACTCAATGTTTGTTGCATATCATTTAAAATTACAGATGTGTTTAATCTCTTAAAAATTAAATATTCGATTACACCACAAATAAGTTTCAAATTTCCCATTTATATATTTTATTGACATTATAACTTTTTAAATGTCAAAAATTAATTAAATTTCATTTGCCCATAAAGGTGGCAGAATTATACTGTTCGCTCAAAAGATGGCGCTAATACTTGAATCCTACTTTCCGACAAATCTATAAATCTATACTTACCTAATTTTCATAATAACCCAAAAAGATTGCTAATAGAGATTTGTATGTATAAATCTTTAAAATTTGATACCTAAATAGCGTCCACTTTTATAAAGAGAAATTAAATATAATAAATACAAAATTAAAAAATGCAAAGTGGCGAAAATAAATTAGTATAAAACTATTTACAACTAATATCTAAAAGAAATGAGAATAAAATTATTTTCGAGTTTAGTTACTATAATAATTAATAAGTGTAGTCTAAATAGATATTGCACTTATTGAATAATGCAAATAATTCTACTGTTGAATTTTGAGCACAACGCAATACCATATTTATCTTACTAATAAAATTATTTCAATTTAAGTTCATTTGCTTTCTAAATATATAATAGGCTATATTAAAAAATTAAGTTCGTTATGCTTTACGCAATAATAGCAGTAAACACATTCATTATTTTCAATTATACAATATCTAGCTATAATAATATATATTAATTACAAAGTAGTCGACAATAAATTTCATATCGTAATGTGATACGTACAAATATTTCTACAATAACGCATAATACTTTGTTTACATAAAATACATAGAACATAATTGTACCTATGAGAGAACATCCATAGACTGAATAGTTTTGTCACCTAAATCTTGGTTAAACAGGAGCAACAGGCTGTAATTTATTTATGAAGCCATAAGTTGTTATTTTAATCGTTCTGCTGTGGTTGCTACAGCTTGTGTTCTTATACATTTATAATATTTGTAACTCTCTTGAAAATATCTAGAAGTGGAGTTCTTTTCAAAAAAAAAAAAATTAACTGTACAACAGTCCTGCTAGATATTGATTACCTTTGAGATAAGAACAGAATGCCCTTTTACTTTCATTAAAAATGCAGGTATATCATCTTCTTGTACTGCAGATATTCTGGAGTAATTGCCAAATTTACAACTCAGTAGATTGATGGCTATCCTAATTGTAAACAAACGATTTCTAATTATTTGAAATAATTTATGTTTTTACTTCTTTTTTTTATTACATACGTGTATTATATATCTATTAAACATACCACTCATTTATATCTTATTATTGATCTTATGTTCAATTTAATATACTCAAATTCATTGCAACTTGTTCGTCAGCTGTCATAGAAAGTTCTTTTGGTCTTGATGTATAAGTACTTGCCCTTCATTTACTCATTTGCATATAATTGTTGGGATTCTTAATTTTATCCAAATATGCTTATTTTTTCTCCTTTCATGATCTGTTAGTTTATTTCTCTATATTTTCTACTTAAGTCTTTATTAATAATTGTATTAACTCCTAATAAATTGAAAGGAAATTTACATCTTTTTTACATGTGCTTTTTAAAATTTCATCTGAAAAGTTGATTTAAATGCCATAATTTTCTACATAACTGCCTAAAATAGCAGACAGTTGTATGAATACGTACTAAACCGCACCACAAAATTCACATATAGAAAACAAACTACTTAATTACGAATTATTTCCACGTTGATAGTGATAGCATTGATTTTATTTTATCTATATTACGAACACGCATATGTAAAAAATTGAAAAACGGCCTGTTTATTAATTAATAAAACATACGTGTACGAAACTGAAATGTCTTTGATGGTTACATACATTTCACGGATTTGTAACTAGGCATAAAATTATTCGTAAATACGCATCCATAGAATTCTCTAAAGCTTAATTTCGATCTTATTTATTACAGAAAGAATATTAAAAACTTTTTACAATAATCAATTAGTAGACAGTTAATAACACTTATTTTAAAATGTTGAGATTATAATTTATAATAAAAGTTTCTATAGTTGCTGATTTCCTTAAGTTATTGATAAATCTGTAAGTTTTGGTTAAAAATTTAGTTAATTCTTTCGGATTATATTCAATTATATTATCATTCTTATGGTTTACCACTTATAAAAAAAACATAGGCAACAACGTAAACTGTAATGACACACAAACAATAAAAATCTTAAGAAAACTTTTATTTAAAAAATATATAGACATACTATATGAAAAATATCACACGTTTCTCAATTTATTAGAATTATCTAGTACGATTAAAAATTAACAAATGCATCAAATTTTCTCTGTAATATCCACCAGCTTTGCTACATAATAATTGGTTTCTTCTAAATCGTCACTAATAGGAATGTCTAAAACATTTATAAATTAGATCTAATGGTTTTTTTATTGTTATTAAATTTAAATAGTTACCATAATTATTATAAGTGCAAGAAGGAAATATGGGTTTCAAACTGTGATGGAATACAGTTGTTACAGTAGATCTATCATAAGTGGATACTAATTTTACATTCCATGTAACTGGATCCTTACTAAAAATGCAAGAACATGAAACAAGTTAGAAAAGAAAACGCAGTTAAAACCACTGACGAATAAGTTTAGATTACAAAAATGTAATTAGAAAAGAATAGACGTAAATCAAGTTGAGTTATAGCGCTATATTCTACTTTACAAGTACATGTATGCATCACATACCTCTGTAAAAATTTAACATCGTTTGATTGTAATTTAACTTTAATTTCTTGAAGCATGCTTTCCGAGGTATTTTTTGGCAACGCAACATTATCGAAATCTAATATATGTTCATTAATCGACTCTATTAAGGCATTAAAAGACTCTTGAGTTGGTAATTTAAATATATCACTCGCAATCAAGAGCTCACATGCTATATGCATTTTATGCATGTAACTAATTTTTATGGATATTTTGAAATCACCAAGTAGAGATGTTTGAGAAGTTAAGCGTAATCTTTTCAAAGTAGCTCTACCAGTATCACATTTTGTCAAACGATTATGCGCAGGTCTCTCTTGGATATTATGTTCTGGACTAAAAGAAAATATTGTTATTATGTTAAATATTATATTAATGAAACTTACCACCAATATTTATCAAATTCTTCATTATTCAAACAATCGAAATGGTTTAATATACAACAATAATCCTGCTTCAATTTCTCAATACCTAATTCTATTAAATATTCTAGCGCTTGCACTAAAGATAATGTTGGCACAGCTAGTTTTCCACATGAAATGTCATTTATGATAAGAGCAATTGAACTTTTATTGATATCCGGAACCTAAAAAAATATATTGAAGATTTTCATTACAACAGTGTTTAAAAAATCCTTATGTCGAGTAGCTATGGACTGCAAAACGCATATTTGTACTTTAAAGTACTCAATTTAAACTTACGTTGAACATCATTCAAAGTAACACAGAAAATTGTCTTCTTATGGTACAATTAATCAGTTAAAGTTAAAGAGGAATACCAGAGACAACTGAGGATACATAGAGGAAAGGGAACAGGATATCAACAGATAGAAGAGAGATGGCTAGAATACAAACAAAGTTTAATAAGGGCAGCGAAGGAAAGCTGTGGGGTTACAAAAATAACTAATGGTCCGAGAAAAAGAACAGCCTGGTGGACAGAAGAAATACAAAGAATTGTGAAAGATAAGAAACAGATGTGGAAGAGATACCTGACAGATGGATCGCAGAAAAACTATGACGAATACAAGCGGAAACGGATAGAAGCTAAAAAGGCGATAAAGGAGAGTAAAGAAAAAACATGGATAGACTTCGGCAACAAACTAACAAAAGCGTTTAAAGAAAATCAGAAGCTGTTTTACAATGCACTTAAACAAATGAGAAGGCCGAGAGCGAATATGTTGAGGAACGTAAGGGATAGAAATGGAAAAGTACTTACTAAAGAAGAGGATATTATGGGAAGATGGAGGGAATACTTCGAGGAACTATTGGAGGAGAACGAAACAGACGTTCTGAGAGACTACCAAAATAAGGAACAACAAAATATGACACAGGAAGAGAGTGGACAGACAGAAAGAATAAGGGAGGAAGAATTAATAGAAGCAATACAGAGGATGAAGATGGGTACAGCACCGGGACATGATGAAATCACGACAGAAATGATAAAATATATGAACCAGGAGAGAAGACAAGAACTTTTGGAAATTATGAATCAGGCAAGAATGGAACATAAAGTGCCTTCAGATTGGCAGATAGGCATTATAACACCGATATACAAAAAGGGGAATAGCATGGACTGTGCAAACTTTAGAGGTATAACGCTTGGTAGCGTGGTGGGAAAAATATATGCCAGAATATTGGAGCAGAGACTTAGAAGTAGTTTAGAGAACGAGCTGGAGGAGAGCCAAAGTGGGTTTAGAAAGGAAAGAGGAACAAACGACCAGATATTTGTGCTCAGGCTACTGTCAGAAAGGGCGGTTAGATCTGGAGGACAGATGCATGCCTGTTTTATTGACATGGAGAAGGCATTTGACAGAGTGAGAAGAGAAGATGTTTGGAGAATATTAAGGAGTAGAGGAATAGAAAGGGAGCTAATACAAAACATACAAAGTCTCTACGAAAAAACTGAGAGTTACATAAGAATAAGAAATGAAAAATCCAAATCATTTGCTAACAAAATTGGACTGAGACAGGGATGCATTCTGAGCCCACTACTTTTTAACTTGGTTCTAGATGAAGCAATTAAGCAGAGCAGAGGTAGACTAGAAGTATATCCAGTTGGATACTGGAGATTAAAATGTATACGCTTGACAGAACTATGTTATGCGGATGACATGGTGATAATAGGGAGAACAGAGAAACAACTGCAAAGAAATGTAACTATTATTAATGAAGAACTGAAGAAACTAAATATGAAAATAAATAAACAGAAAACTAAAACAATGATAATTGGAGCACGGAAGGAGAAGCACAGGATACAGATAGATAGCGAGATAATAGAGCAGGTGGATAGATTCACATACTTAGGCGTGATAATAAACAAGGAAGGAACCCTGGAGGACGAAATAAATGAAAGAATAGCAAAGACCGGTAGGCTATATAACAGCATAAAGAACAGCTTCCTAAGCAAGAAGGAAATACCAAGACAGGTAAAAGCGGAAATAATTAGAAAAGTGGTAAAACCGACAATGACATACGCATGCGAATCTTGGACAACAACACAGAGGCAGAGGAGTAGACTTACAAGCACAGAGATGAGATTCCTGAGAAAAATAGAGGGGAAAACGAGGATGGATAAAATTAGGAACCAGGTATTTAGGGAAAAGTTAAGCATAATCCCAATAGAAACGACGATAGAACAGGGTCAGCTAAGGTGGTTGGGTCATATAATGAGAAGGGGCGAGGAGAGGTTGATTAGGCAGGTGTTTGAGGCTAGGGAGATTGGAAAGAGGAAGAGGGGTAGACCGAGAAGAACGTGTAGGGATGAAGTGCGGGCGGCGGCTGTGAAGAGGGGAATAGGATGGGAGAACGTAAAGGCTTTGGCGAGCAACAGAGGAAAGTGGAGGGAGATATGGAGAGAGGAAGCGGAGGACTCGACTCCAGCATGACTCGACACCGAAAGGTATAAGAGTCTATAGGATTAAGTAAGTAAGTAAAGTAAGTAATTAGTTCAATAAATAAAGGTATACAAAGCACTATGTTTTAGTAAATTTATTACAGCAGATATTGAAAATGTTGACCATCAACAATTAAACATAAATTGAAACGAGGCTACATATTTTCAAAGGCATGAATAAGCATATTTTCATTCATTTGCAGACATTGTTTCGTAATATTTTTCCATAAGTAGTCTGTTGTGATATAATCTAAAAGTGTTAAATCGCACTATCTTGAAGAAAAATAAGTTGTCACTAACTTGTACAACACATAGTCTACTAGAATCTTGTTGAAATAGTCAGTTTGAAGTTCGTCATCATAAAGTTGATTTATGAGCGGTTAAAAAATGTTGCAATAGGTACAAGCAAGACCATCATATCCTTAGAAAAATCTGCGCACACTTTCGGTATTACTCGTACTCAGTCGCCAGTGTGTCGCTCGCTTCGGTGATTAGGTACATTCCCAACAGAAAGGCGCGGTTTTATTTTGTACTACGCGACGCCAAGAATAAGAATTTAGAAAATTTTTATTTATTAATATATGTTATACTGGTCCAAATGGAATGTAAATTATTAATTAATGAGGCTGCTAAGTGTTATTTAATAGTGTTCTATTGAGGATGTACTATGAAAGTAAATCTTAATATGATCAGGTAGATAATGTAATTACAAAATTTTTTAATAATACCCAGTAATTAGAAGCAAATAGCTTTATTTCAAAATGATTACATAATTACATAATAAATTACATAATAAAACACATTCACAAAGCAATGATTACTAAGTTATTCTGAATCATCGCTGAAACCAAAATCACTGTCAGATGTATCAGCACCCACGTTTATAATTAGTGACTCCGTAAGAACATCCATAAAAACTTCATTTTGTTTATATTCATCTTCGACTCTCTTCACGTGAGTGCAAAGTTTGTTCCAGTCATTTACTGTAATGCTTTTAAATTTTTCTTCCGCTAGCCTTTTAGCGTCCTCTAATTTAAATGTGACATTTTGTGATGCCACAAAATTTTTCACAGTCGCCCAAATCATTTCGATTGGATTTAGTTCAGGGTGATACGGAGGCAATCGTAAATTTGTATGACCGTGTGCCTCCAAAATTGCGTCTATTTTATATCGTAAGTGTTGTTGTTTATTATATTTTATTAACATATATAACTGGGCTTTCGTCATATCAGATGTACAGGCAATACCTTTTTCGGTCAACCAGTGTAACATTTTTTGCTTGTTTGCATTAGAATTAGGCGCTGGATTTATCTGAACATTGTGGTATGGAGCATTGTCAATAACTAGTACTGAATTTTTTGGTAAATTTGGTATTAGTTTTTCAACGAGCCATTTTTGGTAATTTTCGAAATTCATTTCGTGATGGTAATCACCGGATTTTGTTCCGGATTTAAAAAGTAACAAAGCGTTTTCTACAAATCCATGGTTCTCACCTCCAGCGTGCAACATAATTAAACGCTGTCCCTTGGAGATTGTCGAAAATAACCCATTTCTTGACTTGTCTGTCCAACTTTTCGATTTTGTATGGCCGCTATGAATATAGGATTCATCCATATAAATAGTTGGACGATTTTGCCGTCGATATACATCTATTTTTCGTAAAAAAATTGTACGAATGTTTCTGATATCTGGTTTTTCTTGTAATATCTTGCGATTGTTTTGTGTAGCA
Organism: Dermolepida albohirtum; assembly: GCA_031893035.1. Taxonomy (NCBI): domain Eukaryota; kingdom Metazoa; phylum Arthropoda; class Insecta; order Coleoptera; family Scarabaeidae; genus Dermolepida; species Dermolepida albohirtum. The sequence continues at coordinate 139,935 of JAVIWB010002550.1, forward strand.
CAGAATCTAAAACCAAGCTTCTTTATAATTTTTCTTAAGGATTCTCGGCCGCCCGGAAAATTTATATCTTCTTTAAGTTTTTGTAGTAAATTTTTAATAGTAATCCGCTGATTATTTGTCTTGTGGAAATTATAAATAATATCTTTTATTTGGTATAGGTCAATGTCGTCTATTGAATCCATTACTAAACATTTCCTCGATCTTTTCTTTTTTGGCGATTTGAAAACTGGTAGTTGTTCTGTGTTCTCTTTCTCATTTCGTTCTGGTTCTGCTTGATATTCGTTCCCCTCTTTTAAAATATTATAGACAGAAGCTCTTGAAACACCAGTTGCTCTTGCTACGTATTCCTTTAATTCGCTTTTTGTACAATTTCTTATGTCTGTTTCGTTATCTGAAATTGTCTTTAAAAACTTAAAAACATTAAACACGACTTCACGGGTTTGTGAATGCAGTCCTTTTCCACCTCCTAAGTTGGACATTATTAATTATAATAAATAAAACAAATAATAACCAATTATAATGCAAGACCTCAATTACTCACTTTGACTAACCGTAACTTAACAACTTAACCACGCAACGATCATAAGCACACTGAGGACACAAACAGCTTACCGATGACTCGGAGTGTACCACCCGGCACGCCTACGATGCGCAGTAGATTTTTGTCCAAGGATATAATGGTCGTGCTGTATCTTCGTTAATATTTTCCTATAAAATTTGTAAGGTGTAATTTGAATGTCTTTTTAAGAACAGTATGTGTTAATCCTATGCTTAAATTTAATTGTTAATATAGCCGTTGTACGGAAATAATCGGACTTTCGTTGTCGATACTTCTTACTAATTTGACTTTCGTGTCTACAGTGAAATTATTCCTTTCTTGGTATATACGGTACTATTCTTAAAACTTCAGCGGCAAAGTTGCTATTATTAATAATAAAATTTAGAAATCTTTGTCAAAATTCTTCTCTAAAATCATTCATAGAATAATACTAATTTTGTTGAACTTTTCGAAAATAACATATATTTCATTGAAAAATAAGGAAAAAAATTAATTTAATTTTAAGTTAACGTATATCAAATAGATTATAAATTTATGGCATTTAAAATAAATATAGTGCAGTAGTATATAGTGGAACTCTTACAAAAATGCATTTTCCAGTTCATAGCAGACAGGCACGTAAAAAAATTTTTGAGCACGTGTTGCATACTAACAAGTAGGTGATACAGCAAGAAAGAAATACTGGTAGTTAACAAAATTACATTATTTGGACGTTATGCTGTTAACGTTATTTTTTTTGTATATTTTGGTCATATTTAATAGCAAGTTTTGAGTTTTAAACGCATCTAAAAAGTCATTTCTTACATTATTCTATAAAAAAAATATTTACAGATGTGTAAATATCTTGTGAAGTGTTCGTGCAATCTATTATACTTGAAATATCAAAAGCCGTATTACACATAAAAAGATCAAACGTAATAATAATTATGTAAATGTGCGGATATTTTTTCCCTAATGTTCATTATAAAAATGGAATCAATTTTTCGGATAATGCAATTATATTTTTCGTGAAAACAAGTGTAAGCATAATTCATAGAAATTTGTTTACAGTTTTCTAAAGTACTGCTATAAATTTTAAATTTGCTTTTGTACTAGGCTGTGATAAAAATATGTATATTTTTTAATATTTTTTTACTTACGATAGGTTTAAGAAATTCTTTCGACACTAATTCTTCAAATAAAGAATGAAAGCATATTCTCAATTCTCCAACATTATTACAAGCTGTAAAAAAGTAAATTATTAAATTATATTATTATTTACAACACAAATGTTTTAATAAAACTTAAAAATATAGAATTAAACTTAAATTATGTATTATAGATATGCTAGAAATGAAAAATAATGAAAACTTTATTTCTAATACGCAAACAGAATATTTTGAAAGAAAAAGTTTTAACTCGTATAAGTTATTTACAACAGAATAACTTCTAGGTTTTCTGTAATCAGTTTGTAATTGGTATTTATGTTAACTATGTACAAATATATTTAATAATACTGTTTGCATCATATTCTAAAAGTCAATAAAAAAATTTAAATGCAAGTTCCAGTATTTCCATGACACGTTGATTCCCTTCTTCTGTGTTCAACATTTGTAAATAATAAGGGCCCTTTACTGATTCGATATATTCTTGTAAAATACTAATATATTCTTTCTACTACCATAGTGACTTCGATCAATTAATATTGTTCGTTGTGTTCGAGGACTTGCCGCTTCCACTTTCTCTGTTATTAAACTTGAAAGGTGTCGTCAATACATCACAGACAATATTTTAAGTTCTGCCAACTGTTCCTTATTATTTCTTTCTCGAAAGCTTTCGTAAATAAGGGTTATTTACTAGCAATGTTAAAATATATTCCCATCACTAAGAAAAGAACATATGGTCTTTACAGTCATAATTTCAATAAATTCGTTGTTAATAAATATATCATTTGGATCGATTATTGGGTTTTCTAGTAGTTCTATAAAATATTGTGAATACTTTACATAAATGGTATATTTTTTGTTAAGAAATAGGTCTAATTATAAAGCAAAAAATACAGGGGCACCAGAATAACTAATGTAAGAAAATGACAGAATCATGAATAGTAGGACGTGACATGTATATAAATACGTACGTAAAATAAACTCCAGGAATGTGAAAGTAGTAACTTAATAATATAATGCAGCAGAAAACTACAGCCAATGGACGTGAAACCTCATGTCCGAACAAATCATAAACTTTTCGCTTCAAAGAATTAATAAGCAAATAGGACAAAATCATTCTACATAATGGGAATATTAGAAAGAATAAAAAACAATGCTTTTCTACTTTGACGTTGAGGAATTAATTTTTTGGTGCATTGGTGAATACAAAAATTCAGTCAAGATGGGCAATATAAAAAGAAAATACACAAAAATTGATTATACAACAAGGAATTCACCGCAAAAGCTCTCATTCCCTCTTACAGATTGTTGCCATTAGATTAAATTAGATTATTTAAGTTGGCCACAAAGCCTATTCCACTGCAACATTTTCAGATCTATTGTGGTTCTCATGTCGCTCCGGAATCTCTAAGGTAGGCTTTTTGCATATGCCTGTTGAAGTCAATCATTTAGTTGATTGGGTTTGCCCATAGTACATCGGATCTATTTACTCTATAGTATTTATTCTCTTAGCCTTTTGCAGATGACCCTGATTGCTTTGTATTCTTAAAACCTCTCATATATTCCTTTTTACTTTTTATTTTCAGTTTTTCTCTATACCTTTATTGTATTATATCCACGAGCAGCGAGGAAAATAAGAGTCTGCTTGATCGAAGGTCCAATTGATCGAGAAGGCTAAATACAAGTGCTTATACCTCTACTTACTTACTTATACCTCTTTATGTGAAAGTGCTCTAAAACTTTCTACAATATAGATGACGTCCAAGGCATAGTGTGCAAAATGATGTTACAAAAACCTCTAATTATTACACACAAAAATTGAACATACCTATTTTGATTAATTTCAATTACCTTATATACAATATGATACGAACAACTCTAAAAGATACATTTCTTTAATAAGTTAAAAAAATTCAATAATATACTTACAAGTGAGAATATTCCAAAGTCCATCTATAAAATTATCTTGACGTAAATTTTCCATATTCAAATTGTCTTTGTCTTTTTTCTTTAAAGGAATTCCTCTAAGATCTTGTACTTCATCTACAAGACGGCAAATTTCTTTAGAAGTTTCCATGTAATCTTTAGGATCAACAGATAAAATAACATTTTCTAGATCTGCCTGACCAGTTTTTAATATCTTTGCAAAAGTTTGTAAAAGAACCAACTGTTCCCAATATGGAAACATTTTTGACTCAATGTGGCCAATAACAGTTTGCACAATCTACAAATTTAAGAGTGGTAAATCTTTATTGAGAGTCATTATTAATCGTACCATTTCGGCTGAACATACAAATCCTGGTACTTCATACTGATATACATTCCATGAAACATTGTATGATATACAAGCACTGTCTGGCGTCTTATTAGATATTTTGATATTTTTTAAATTATTCCCATATACTGTATATGTAGCAGTTATTAAAGAATTTAACTAAAAAAAAAACTGCATAATAGAGTTTAGTCTATCTATACCAAAACTTTTTAAACATATGTAAAAAAAATTCCTTTATAAAGTTATATCAAATCACTTGGTTCAATAATTGTTAGAAATTAAAACCATGGTAATAAATAATAAACCTCAGTAAATCCATGTTTAAGTTATTGAATTCAAATTCACATTTCGGTGACTCTATAATATTTATTTTGTAAAGATGACCTGGGTATTGGCAATAATCAAATTTCAATCTGGCGCTTGTATGATAAAATCGAGAAACAGCTTTTTACTTCTGCCTTCATTGAACATCTATTTGAAGATGTATTATAAGGATATTCCTTTAGTGTATGAAATTTTCCATCATTTATTCATTTTTGTTTTAAAATCCAATTACTGGTCAGTACATCATGTAATCATTTAACCTTTTTTTGGTTGATTCCTCTACTTTTTCATTAGATTGTATATTACTATGACCTTTGATCCAGTAAAATTGTGTACCTATTAATTTTTCTTTAAGGCTACCATCATATATATTTAATATAATAAGGTTGTACTTATTACACCACCTGGAATCTTACAGACTTTGCAAAATGCTAGCAAAATCGGACATCATTACAACATGACTACACTTGTCTTTAAAAACAACTTACATCTATAAATTGAAAACAACATTGGTATTCCAATAATATAAAACTTTTTTTAATAGTACATAATTTTTATAAAATCAGAATCACTAGTAAAACGATATTGTAATTAAATGGTAAACTTATATAAATAATCCCAAAAAAGTATTTTACATTGTAAATTCTGAAATATATACATACTTGACAATTTGAAATGCCTATAAAATCAAGATGTTCTTGTCTCATGTTTTCCAAACTAATTGATGCATCATGTTGTTTATAACAACCCTTGCTATAAATCTCTAGTCTGCATAAAAGTTGACTTGTCTGACGAGCACCAAGCACAATGGTGTGTTTCTTATCAGTTCCATCACAAATGCAAAATATATAATTGCTATCTCTTCCAAGGGATTTTCTAGTAAATCTATTAATTATTTTCCTACAAAATATTTCAATGTTAAATAATAAATATGAATAAACTGTAGTACCTAGCAACATTTAAAGCTATGGGATAGTGGTTGGGTTCATCGTGTATCCAATTGTCTTCTTCAGATGCTATTAAAGAAACATCACTTAAATTAATTTCTAATGGATTTCCTGTTAAGTCAAGGGTCATATCAGTATCTTCTATTTTACACTTAATATCATGTTCTTCAACTTTAGAAACTTTTTTATTTGCCTACAATTTAAAAACATATATTTATTAAATGACAGCAATATTTAACTGTTTGCCTTGTTATAAGCTAAATATATATTTTCAGAAGATTTCATAATTTCACGTATATATGATGGGGGTTCTGTAAAAATCGGTTGGATATTTATTAAAGAGCACATTTTTCAAGAATATTAAATTTTAAATTCACATCAACAGAAGCAGTTAAAAATCATTGAATTTAAAAATCAATCAACCAACATAAAAACTTTTGTAAGATGAAAACACTAACAATGTTCCTATCTTGCCTTTACTAGAAAAATTAGTTAATTAGGAAAAAATCAAATTCGACTAAGTAACCAAATCAATCTCAATTATCTAATTTCAATTAGAGGCTTTTGTAGATTTTCTATATAAATTTAAAATTTATAATGGGCATTGTTAGAGATTTTTTGATGAAGTCCTTAAGAAAATGTCATGAATAAAATTAAGTAATTTATATATTTAGTACATGATAATGTAGTATCTTGGGATTTAACGTAGATAGGAAAAAAGTATTTTTAATAAGAAACGCATGAAATAAAAATTTTTATCATCAAATTTTTTTGGTAAACAACTTTACTACATATTAACTTTGAACTTAAAACTGATAAAACATGTACATTGTTGTCAAAAAAGAATTTTAGAATTTCTATTAGCGCAATGTTATCTCATTCCTAAATGTTTAATTATTTTACATAAGCATATACAAAGCTCTCGATATTTATTTAATATAGATTTTCTAAATTATTTATTGCAATCGTATTAAGTCCAATACCTTTTTATTGTTGAGGTATGCTATAGAGCTGTAAAATTGACAAAAACAAATATTAATAACACTGAAGCTTTCAGAAACATGGACATTTCATTATACGTAAAACACATTATTTAAGATGCAGGAAGGGTAAAGAAACTTCATACAATTTACAAAATTTATTATATTTTAGACTAAGAGAAAAAAATGAAAAGAACACAAAATGAGATACATTCCAAATGCTTAAACAAAATGTATCACTAAACACTAATATTGTTACATATTAAAACAATTAACAAATAAATTCCTGTAGGAATACAAATTTTAAAGTGCTAAAATTAGTTATTTTTTTTTCTTCGTCAAGGCACATTAACAGAATAGCAGTACTTCCTTATATTTATATATAATATAGATAATTTAAACAAATTAAAGAACATCTATTTTTTAAAGTCTTATACTGCAAGTACAAATTAAAAAAATAACGTTGAAAAAATACTTTTCAACATTATGGCAGGTAATAAATGTGCCGAACAATATTAAAACACATCATTGACACATTATAATTAAAGTAATTTTTGTACAATAAATGTGAATGTATTAATTATTCTAAGCAGGCTGGGTGTGTGCCCCCTTTTTACCAATTAGTGATTTGTGAATATGCGGAATTACACCACCTCCTGCAATTGTTGCTTTAATTAAACTGTCTAACTCTTCATCACCACGAATGGCTAATTGTAAATGACGTGGGGTTATACGCTTCACTTTTAAATCCTTGGAAGCATTTCCAGCTAATTCTAGTACCTAAAAAAAAGAAAAAGAATTTAATATTTATGTATTAAAATTAATTTTTCTTAAATTTAAACATTCGACTCATCTGATAAAACTAACCTTACAAACAAAACAAACATGGCGGCCATTTTATATGCTTACCTCTGCTGTTAGATATTCAAGAATTGCGGCAGAGTAAACAGCAGCCGTAGCCCCAACTCGTCCGTGGCTTGTCGTACGATTTTTAAGATGCCTGTGGATTCTTCCAACTGGAAACTAACATCAAAATTTGGCAAACATTAATATAACCTTAACATACGTATTTTGAATTTGTAAACTACGAATGAATTATATATTAATGAAATTTTAACAACTAATTTCTAATTTAAAACATACCTGTAACCCTGCACGCGCAGAACGAGAAACGGCCTTAGCTTTGGCTTTGCCGGAATCCTTACCCGCTTTGCCGCCAGCCTAAAGAAATTAAAAAATAAATGATATTACTTTTAGGCTAGAGTTGAAAATATTTCTCTAGGAATTTATTTGGAAATTTGACGTATAAATCACAGTATTAACGAAATCGGTGTTGAATTAAATCAATCCTTACCATTTTTTTTTATTGCACTAAAACAATACGATGTAACACCAACAAACAGCTTTGAGAAAGTAAGGTACGCGCGCCAAACGGCTGCAAAATATGACTGCGCAAGCGTTCTTCTAGTCACATGACCCTAAACCACCAATAGAAACTGTAAATTCATAGTGATCAAGATGGCGATTATCGATTTTTTACTGTAAACGAAGAACACCACTGGCGTCCAGGAAAAATTGGAGGGAAAATTTCTAACGGTCACTTTCTAATTTTTTTAGCGGGATAATTTGTAAATATTCATTCACCCCATGTATTTGAAAAAAATGTAATCGTTATTTGAATGAGGATAAATAGTTCCCAATTTTATAATAGGCTGATTAAAAAATCCCAAATAACACCAATTAAAGTTATTCTTACTTTACAAAGAAAATCGCTTATGTATTTTATACGGAATTAAATTTAATTTCTTAATTTAAAACGGCTACAAAGGAAATATGCAAATTTATTGTATTCTATTTATTAATTAATTTTATGTTTCTAATTACATGAATTATAAACGTAAATATTTTTGTTGTTTAATAGAGATTACGTTTATTTAATAACTATAATTTAAAATAGACATAATGGTATCTCGATATTTCATTAATAAATTGCATTACATTTGTACGTATATAGTCAAATATCTATAAATATTTATGTTAATAGATATACAAATTTGAAGTATATTAAAATATACATTTAAGTGCTTAATATTCAATATTTCAGAAACTCCAGATCATGTATTACATTATTTTTAAAATAGAAGTATAAATTGTCTATAATTAACATTGCCTAAGAGAAAAAAAGAAATTAATTAAGCAATGTAGGTATAAATATTAATCGTTCTATCATAGAATGCTTTTAAGGGAAATTTATAGCTCATAATAACAGCCATATAGAAAATATAAATACATGACAAAATTTAAGGTTGCTTACTTAAGCGACACATATGTAGAATCAACCATATTGCATTAAATAACACGGATACTGTTTCTGAGATTCGAAAGACATTGATTTTCTGCTATAGTGAAAAATTTGTAGAAAACGTGTTTTTCCAAAAAATATCTAGGAAAGCAGCCGCCAACTATTTACAATTTCAACATTGACACTAAAAAATAGAATTCTTCACAATTTTTTGCAACTATAAAGTTTAACCATGATAAATGAAACCACAAATAAATTTCTTAAGAACATTGGCATCTGCAAACAGTCAACTTCAGAATAAGCACCAACACGTGCGGAGGTTAACCTGAGGAATGACTAGATCCATATGAAACAACCTAATATAGTCATATAAGGTTGTTTATAATAAATAATTAATTTTTTATTTTAAGAAACTAATAGTCATTGATATTACCAGATACTAGACTACTTATACGAGATTGATTTGAAGGGAAACGAGACTCGAAACGGAATGAACGAATTAGGGCATTAAGCTTTTTATAATTTGTCAACATATTCTTCTTCTCAAGATTCTCAAAATATTTCCTGATTGCTGCAATAAGTTCTTTGTCCGCTCGAAACTTCTTTCCAGCAAGGAAAAGTTTGGGTTTGGGGAATTAAGGGAAGTCGCTTGGCGTATAACGTAGATGAGACGCAACTTGAAATTTTATTTAATCTGATTTTTTCTTTAACAATTTGACTGGTGTGTGGAAGTCTGTTATTGTGATGAAAACGAATATTTTTGGGCCGTTTCTTAAAAATCGCTTTCTTCGATTTATCTAGTAAAGTGACATATTAACAATTGAGTCCTTTACAAGGTAGTTTATGAAAATTATACCCTTTGATTCCTAAAAAATCGTAGCTATTACCTTATACGTCGATAAAAATGTCTTAGCTTTTTTATGGGAGAGTTAGCATTGTGTCAACTGTTGAGATTGACGTTAAGATCAAAAATATATTGCTAAAACTACATTTTCCATCGAAACTCATTTAGTAGACAGCTTGGACATTTTAAAATGTGATACCAAAAGTATTTTAAAAAAATATCATTAATTTTATTGATCATTCCTAGAATTGTTGTAATTTTTGATGGCCCTTTTCGCACATCATCTTCAATGGTCATAAAGCCACGTTGTGCAACCCGCAAATTGTTGGTATCGAAGCAGCGTTGTCATCCAAGGTTTGCCGCATACCAAAAAAATTCAGATGTATTTACTTCTATACATGTACATATCGGATCGATCTCGAATTATATCACAAGAGTTTATACATTTTAGGATTTTTTGCAGCACCTTTTAAATCAAATGTCACCTACCACCATAAGAAAAATTACAAAATTAAAATACAAACTTCAGATAACTTTTTTTCGATTTATTTGACATTTCGTCATCTCGATGAAGACATTTAAAAAGTTATATGTGTCGGAAAACGTGCTCTACAATTAAAAGTGAAATTAAATTACAGAATAAATAAAATAGTATATCAACATAAATTATTTGTCCTGATATATTTAAGTCCAGCTTGTAATTTGTTTACTAACCCCAAGTTTATGACACATGAGACTATGTAATTAATTATTGCATATTTAGAAGGTCTATTGCTGTTTTATTTCTCTTACTTTTTGTTTTTAATTCTTATATACTATTTACAGTATATTTCCAAATTTAACATTTAAGTTTACCCCACGAATTGATAGAATTAAAAAATTATTATTAAAACTTCTACACTGGATAAAACTTTTCTTTCTTTAGAACTACATTTCATTTTCGCCATATGATTTAGACTGAATTAGATAGACTTTACTAAAAATTGCATTATTTAAGACTTTTCAAACAGAAGGGATTTTTTTTAAACTGTGTTCGCTTAAGACAGAATATTCCATACATGATCTTATTTTACTCACTTGAAGTTTTTCAATTATACGCGAATATTTTATTGCAAAATTTCTAATTTCTCACTTTATTTGTTTTTCTCTGTAAGGTTGGTATAATTTACAACTACACTTATCCCTACTCACTATGGACATACACACATCGCCATTTCTTTTTGTTTAGAGTTCAACTCTCACTACTGAAAAGAATTGGAACAAATACAGCTGTATACGAATTCACTTTCTTTTATTCTTCTAAATGTTTCTTTCTTGTTAATCAGCGTGCTTCTTACCGAGTGGTACATTCTAGATGCGCGTTCCAATCTAATTGTAATACATGCTTCAATATTTTCTTGTCTACTTATTTGCACACCAAGGTATTTCTTCCAATTTCTCTTTCAATTCAAGATTCATACTCTTATTTTGTACTCCCACCAATAGTTCTTCTAATAAATGCGTCGTTCCACATCTTTAGGTTTCGCTTTAACTCCCTTTCTACTTGGGCAAATATTACCAAATCATCCGCAACCTCACATTCACTAATACACACAGGCGACAATTCTTTGTGTCCTACATACAATTTATTTGTGCCCATTAAATATGAATAATATAAATTATTGTTGTTACTATTATTATTTCATACATAATTCGATTTAATTCTTTGTACACCCTCCTGACAAAAAATAATTTTTTTTATTTAACATAATTAATTGGATAACAGTGTACATAAAAATTATGGTTGTCGATATTAGTTCCTAAGAGGACTGCTTTATTGATTGCAATCAGATATTTTAAAAATTAGTATTTATGTTCGTCTTTCGTTTAACACTATTATTAACACGACTTTCACAATACATTAGTTTATTTATTAATTACGATAATACAAATAAATTTTGTACAAATTGACCATAAAGGCACATTAAAAATACTTATAACTATTTCAAGGAACTTTAATACTTGGGATTTCAAATTATGATTTAATTTTTGAAAGATGAATAAAATAAAAATTTTAAAAAAATAATTAGGGATTAGTATGTTTTCTCCAATATATGTATTTAATTTCAAATTGTTACAAAAGAATGCAATATACAATAATATACTTACTATATTTTTCCTAAAATATCTTACATTACATTAAAATATTTATAAGGCAGTGTTTGATATTCTTACGTCTATAAAATAACAACAAATACATATATGTTAACTACTTGTAATTACTAGTATGCATTATTTTAAAGTAGCACCTTCATATTCTGCATGTTAGACTTAAGTTCATTAAAAAATGTATACAAAAATTATATATTCTCGGAATGCGCACGTTCTATGTCTTCACATTTATCTTCTACAACGTCCTACAACGACAAAATAGAATTTTTGTTAAAATGCAAGTTGTATTTATAATGTAAAATTACCTCTTCAACTTCTAAACACTTAACCCATTCTTTCAAAGTAAGTCTGTGATTGTTATCAGGATCACAATCATCTAAAAATGGAGCTATGCAATGTTCAAGTGACATCAATGGAGCTCGAATTGGGAATAATTCATGGCGTGATACTGTCCTATAATAATATGTAAATATCTATAACTTTAGTGGCATTTATGTTTTTATATATAATAATAATCACAGAGGGAAAGTTCTGTATTAATTAACTTTTAGATAAGAAATTCATGTCCATTTAAATGTAAGAAGAATATACATCCAGAATTTACGGTAGACTGAAAAGTGTGGAAAATAACGAATAGATGGCGTAGTTTGTGGTGTATCGACAAGTTGATTCCCTAACAACGTTAACTGTCAAATTTCATATCATTACACATATTAGTTTTATTGTGACGATTGTTTAATTAAGAGCTAGGAGTTTTTGATGAGATTGATAGTGTTAAAAATTGTGCTTCTAATTAAAAAGCTTATCAACAACAAATATTGATGACATGCAAAACTCGGTTTTTTCATTTATCACTGTTGATAAATGGGTTCGTGAGTTGAAATGTAGTCGTACAAGATACACCACGTGATGGCGTCCGAAATGTGCCACTATATCGTAAATTGTTAAAAAACGTGCATTCTGTGGTATTAAAAGACGGTCATTTGAAAACGTCTGAAGTAGTAGTGGCTTTAAACATCTCTTAAGAACATACAACATACATCTTGAATGATTGCTCAGTGTTGATGAAAAATTAGTGCAAATGTCTCGTAGGTGTTTTCGAAAAAACGTGATTTTATGCGCCAAGTTATTGCCACAGACAAGACTTGGCTTCGTCATTATATGCCGGAAATAAAACAATTTATACAGTGGCGATATAGAAGTTCTGCGCCCCCAAAGAAAGCGGTGATTGTTCTATCTGCAAGAAAAGTAATGGCTTCCATTTTTTGAAATGCAAAAGGCCAAACCATGAAAGGTGTTCACGTGAATCTTTTAGACAAATTAAAGCAAAAAACTAATGAAAAGTTTCTTAGTTTGGCCAAGAAAAAAATTATTTTCCACGAAGACGCACGACCCTAGACAAGCGTTGTTGTTATAACAAAAATTAACGAGTTAGGGTTCGTTTTGCTACCGCACCTGCCTTATTCGCCGAATTTAATAACGTCGGATTATCACTCTTTCCTATGCCTAAAAAATACCTTGCAGGTTAGAAATTTTCAAGAGACAACGATAGTAAAGCTGTTGTGAAGCATATTTTAACAAACTTGGGAGTTCTGAATTTCATCATGGCTTTCAAAAGGTATTCAAGACTTTGGATCATTGCTGGTAATGTTTCGAGATAGTATATTTTATTGAAAAATAAACGTAATGTCAAAATTCTTGTCATTACTTTTTTCACGAACTTTTCAGATACTGTTATATTATTTTAAATTTGTGTTCTTTTTATTAAAAGTGTTTTAACATAACATGAAACAGAAAAAACAACTAATAATAAATCATATAATTCGAAAAAAGTTTTGATCTATAAAAAATGTTATTGAAATTAATCTTCTAAAGGCTGGTAGACAATACTAGACCTAGAATAACTATAACTAGTGAAGATCAATACATATATTAAAATAATTTGTTACGAAATCGTTGGAGGACAGTTGTAATAGTAAAACGACATGTATAAGAAGCCTGGATGAAAAACAACAAGGTAGCGTTGAAAATCGAAAACGATTTAAGATGGACGAAACGTAAAACTGGAATATAGAACAGTGGAAGCAGCAAATATGCATAATATTCTTTAAGAAATATTACTGGAACTAATAGAAATACTGCTTTTTTAATGAATAGCAAATTTAAGTAAATTTGTTTTATGTTTGTTGTAAGTAGAAGACTAAACATATTCTTTCATTCTTCATCTCAAACAAATCTTTCAAAGTTGTACACAAAACTATCGAATTTCTAAGACGATGTAAAAGAAGAAGACTAAAAGGTATAATTGTCATAGAATGCACAACAGAAATGTAGGACTGAAAGTTAGTAAAAAAGAATCACAAAATATAAGTATTAAAGCGCATCAGCAGAACAAAATCAAAGTAGAACTGAAAAGTAATAAAATAACGAAAACAGGAAGGCTACAAGGATTCTTTTATGTAAGAACTCTTGCAACAACACATCTGAAGTTAAGACCAGGGTAGTGAAGGGGGACAGATATACAGGCGATGATAATACGTTTTCAAGATCAAAATATATTCCAAGAAAAGCAATGTTGGTAGCATTTGATAAATTTGGGTATGCCTGATGCCTAAAACAAATTTATATGTACAAGTTGGGGGCGAGAAATAAGTTGTGAAAAAGAATGTTATGGATCACGGTACTTTTTGTATTATAATGTTTTATAAGTTGGAGCAGTAGGAAGATTTTGACAGATTTGGAGATATTTTCGCATCGCATTTTAATGTGACGTTCTTTTTACCTATCATGTGGATGACCATCTAAGTCACACCATTTCCAAATTACGGCATTAACCCAACGGCGGCTATGATTTGTTTGAGCTTCTTTCTCCAATTTCAAATAGCGTTCTGGCAATTCTTGACGATCGGCCAAGTCTCTCATAATGTTGAAAAGCCAATCTCGCATGCGACGAGGAAAATCGGCCATTTCCTCCCCAGTACATTCCTACGACACGCAAAATTTTAATTTAAACAGAGATCTAATTAAGGAATCGAAAAATTAATGATCTATCACTTAATTTACGACATTAAATAAATAATATATTTTACAAAATTGAAGTTATATTCACTTCTTGTTAGATGAACAAGTATACAACGTGTATTATTTCGTTTTAAAATGCCGAAACATATATACCAGAAGAATTTTTCAAAATTCTCGTAATACTAAAACGCTTAGTTTTCATGAAATCTCTAATAATTAAATGAAAGAATATTTTCTTACAGGCATCTCTCTACATTCTCCGTAGTATTCAATGTGAACATGTTTGAAGTGTTCGCCCTTACATCTTGGGTCACCAATGTCGCACCAACAACGGTGCGGATAAACAGCACAATCAGAATCCCATGTTTCATTGTGATTAGAGCAAACTTTACGACGTGGTTCATGTTCAACAGGACAGTCGGGAATACAAACACACATCGGTTCATCATCTTCGTCTAATTCACAGACCCTTCCAGCTCCACAATGTACAGTTGCACAAGGATCTACAAAATTTGGAATAATTATCAAGACTACTGGTTGGATATGTCATAAGCTTTACGTACCCACATATGGCTCTCTATTGTCAATTACATCATCGTCGTCTAGTACTGCTGGTACTTCTGCATCGACAGGAGTTTCTTCATCAACTATTTTGGAAGAATCTTCTTGAATATTAGTTTCTAGTAATTCTGGTTTCTTCGCCCTTTTTAGAACTTTTTTATGCTTCCTCTAAAAAATAGATATGAAATTGACATCAAAGAAAATATATTACAATTACTTACTGGTTTTTCGGCTAATCCATCACAAACTAGAAGAACTAGGATTAAAGTAGCGACCAACAAAGGATACTTCATTGTTAAATCTAAATACGAATTCATAAATTAATTATATATAATGATGCGTACAAATATATACGTGAGTATTTATAACACATATATATTTAAACATAAACTAATAAAAAAAGTCTCAACATTTACATGCTAACAGAAAAAAAGCAATTTCTGATTTTCACAGCATACGATTTTAAAAGTGAAATCAGAAACTAATAGTTGTAAGAGAATATATTAATTTACTAGTAAGTTTGTACAGGAAATCAGTACGATAAATTGCAACTTTAGCTCACCTAATGTGAATAAATTAATGTATGATTTAAAAATATTAATCTTGTCTGCTCACGCTACAATAGTTGTTCTCCTATATAAGTAATTGTGCCACCCACATACGTTATACTTTTATAGTACAAGTAATTCATGATTATTTTATTTATTTTTAGTTTGTTAGAAATTGCAAGTACTGATAATAAGTTTCGTTTCTTATTTTGAAAATCAATCACGAAGATATTTATTTTGTAATATTTATTATAATAATATGGTCAATTAATACGACTAACAGTGAATTTGAACGCTTCAAACAGTTAAATATTATGAAATTTGGTAAATAAGCTATGAACAAGTCCAAAGTATTTAATGATACCATTCACAACATCCAAATGATCCTAGTGGTACCAATCAGGCGATACAACTTTAAAGGGCAAATCGTTTCCACTAATGAACCCGAACTATAACTTGTATAATAATTTCTTTTTCAATTGAGTTAATCTGCTGCAATGTATGGCAAAGAACTTATATCAACGCGGATAACGAATTAGTATTTCCAAATGTAAAACAGCTTCTAATATTCTAATTTGAATCCATAGAAGAATTTCCTGAAAAAGGAATGATTGATATCGTAACTTTTCGAAGGTTTTACCGAACAATATGACGAAAGTTTTCAGTACAACCTTCTTGTGGGATTCGCCGTGTTATAAAAGTTTCCATCAACGTTTCGCTGTCCATACCACCAGCTTCTTCAGGATATACTATCAGATTGACTCTCTCCGTTGTTCTTCCTTATAGAGGGTTCGGCAGAGAAACCTGACTATTTTTAAATTTTGTTAGCGCAGTGGACTCTGTGCTATACTCTATGTTGTACATTTTTCTGTATGGCATAATATCTTTCCAGGATTAGGCCTGGCTCTCTACTCTGGCGACATTGCGATCTTTACAAGCACGTCGACCAGCGACATCTGGTCGACATGCTTATGAAAATCGCAATGTGGAGAGTCACTATTAAAGCATGAAAGTTCTGCTATCTGTTACAGCAGAGCCAAAAGAAAGAGGGCAAGTGTCAGAGTTGTAACTTACAACGAGAACATCCCTTGGGAGGAGAAGACAACGTACCTGGAGGTAACAATGAATAAGAGGCTAATCTGGAAGCAGCACACAGAGAAACTAATCACCAGTGGTATCGTCGCCATGATGTAGTTGTATCTACTTTTGCACCACAACAACAAACTCAACTTGAAGCGGCTTAAATGATCCACAGACTGCCGTCAGGCCGATGATGACGTACGCAGCACCTATCTAGGGATACGCCGCGAAGACCCGCTTGAGGAGAATACAGGTCATAGAAAATAAAATACTTAGGTTAATGACAAGTTCACCTTGGCGCCACGCTATAGAGAGATCCCCAAATTCCCATAATTTCCGACCACAGCCTCGTTCTATCACGTAAGTACTATTTCGATATCACCAATTAGGAAAACTCACTTATTTTCGACAACAATCGCCAGCAAACCTTTAGTCCTCACTATGACCCCATTCCATTCTACAGTAACCTTAGCAACGCCCATTAAGACGGCATAAACACACTACACCTTCATACTATGTAATACATATATATATTTATAACATTTCCAGGTGTACTAATAATTTCTTTTCAGAGTATTAAGTGAGTGTTTTTCAGAAACCCCAACTCACGCCTATGACAACAGAATATTTTCTTATTTAAGGTAAAACTTCGTTTTACAAAATTCTCCGGCCTGTATTAACAAGACGAACGGGTAGAGAACTAAGATCATCCCGAATGGTAAAGGCATAACGGTTTACATTGCACATGGTTGACCTAGGATGTATTGTACATATGTACATACATGTCCATCAGCTCAAAGCAATGCCATGTACGTGTTCATTTGATGTTATCATCTCCAACCAATCAAGTTTTAACGAATGTTTGCTATACCGTCTGCATTAAAAATAAACATTAAATTATTAGTTAAATGCATGTCTTACAAATATTATTCAACGAAAAGTAATAATAATAAACTGATGGGGTAGAAGTTTTATTAAGATCTTTATTGTCCGCGATATTTACGAAGCAATTTATTTTGTAATTGTCCATGTCATAAAATAATAATTGAAAAGTCAGATATTGATCGATTTACAAAATATTACAACATGATCTTTAACTGTTACACTCTTCTTTTCTAACGAAATCGTAACTATTTTTGGAACCACTTTTTATAAAACTTGTACTGTTTTAATATTAAACTGCTACACACAATGTTGATGTTGAGTGAAGGTAAATCATAGTTCATAAATATTCAAGTATTTAAAAACTAAATCTTGTTCGTTTAAGATGTACCTGGCTTTTCCACTTAAAAAATATTATAATACTCAACTCGACGAAAGTTTGAATTATATGCAATGCAGAAAGATCAAAACTAAATTGCTCTATGAATATCACAACGCGTGACGATTTTAAATGTAAATAGAAATTAATAAAATCTTTATTTTTGCTCTCAAGAATTTAACAAGTATTTGTGTTTAAATCTTCTATTATCGCATTTCATTCCTATTACTAATAAATTTCACATATATCTTACAGAAAAATTAATTATACAATAACGGGTTTCCTTCTCATCGCGACTAAATTGCACCCATTCAGTTTAAGGATGATGGCTGCATGACTTCTATTCACCCCGCCATCCATCTTGTTTGAGATACTTTAAAATGGCAGGCAGAAATACTGCGATGCAGACACCATGTCGTGATTTACTATACTCTTTTCGCTATGTGGGTATTATAAAAGGTTTCTTAATTGTTTTGCCACTATTATATACACATAGAATACAGAGGCTACATATGAAAACGAAAATATACTTTGCAATCTCCAAAATATAATTATATCTTATTAGTCTTATTTGTTAACTATTTTGCAATAATTTGCATAAAAATTATGCTGAAACATGAAATTAGTTATCAATTGCGTCTTGTCTCTAATAGAACGTAACTTTGTTTTAGTCCTGGAGGTTCAGATTTTCAAGATGACAAATCATATCCTTGCTATAAGAGTCACCGAAATCAAATCCAAATATTTTAAAGCTATGATTTTCCTGCTCTTAATATCGATGAGACATGGCAATAATGAGCTGAATCATAATTAAATTTCATGTTTGATTATATGGGTTCCTGTTTTGCAAGGACGACTTTGGTTCATTGGAGCACTTTAGCTTTGGTTCGAAAAAATTTAAAAAGTTGAACTCTCTTGGGTGTGATATTGATTTTGAACAGTAATAATAATACATTTATACACTTTATGCACAGCTTCGGTATGTCTAAAAATTGTTTTCTCCCTAATAAGACTTGTAAGTTATTAGAACAAGTTTTCAATATAATGTTAATTGTCTATTGGATTTATTAAATCATAATTTTCGTTTGAACTAGGTAACCCTTTACAAAAATTGTTTGAATATAAACGTTTATTTAACAATACCAATAAGTATAGCTAAATTTGTTTGTGCGCTACAGATGTCTAGAGACAAGTCGGGGGACTGAGAAAAAAATAATATAAAATATTCTTACACTACTTCAATGCTTTTTTACCCTTCAGAGACTGTGAAATCATAGGAAATAATGTATATTGGACGGAATACATTCTGTCAAACAAAGCTCTTTTCCACTCTGTAAAATGTTGATAAAATTATTAAAAAAAAGACTGCGGAAAATATGCCA
The DNA here is from genome assembly GCA_031893035.1 of Dermolepida albohirtum. Taxonomy (NCBI): domain Eukaryota; kingdom Metazoa; phylum Arthropoda; class Insecta; order Coleoptera; family Scarabaeidae; genus Dermolepida; species Dermolepida albohirtum. Next base: position 159,315 of record JAVIWB010002550.1, read on the forward strand.
AGCTAAAAGTCGCTGCATACGACTTATAATTAAGGTTTTGCTTTACGTGATATTATTCTATTACACCTGACTTTTCCGAATATTGCCTCCATTGCACTCATAAGGAGGAAGACTATATTAAAAAATGAAGAAATGTAATTTTTGATTCATTTGTTAATTTTTGTACAATTATTGAATTATAATTTAAATTTCTACGTTCCTAATATGTTAAAGTTATAGTAAGTAAAACAAAATGTTCTCCACACTGAGCTGCTTAAGAGAACCGGATATGTATTTAAAACTTTTAATTTTTTTTCTTATTTAATGTCAAAAAAACTTTGAAAAGTAAGCCAAACGATTTCCTAATTTATTATTTTCTATATGAATCTATTCGATTATGTATGTATGTACGTATAAATATAAAACACAATTTCTGCAGATATAAATTTTTTAAACTTTAAAATTAAATATTTATGATACTTTCCTTGTGCTTTAATATAAATTTGTTTGTTTAAATTTAAAAAGAGGTCAAACAAAAATGCGATAGGGACTATCTAAAATAATTTATACACACATGATGGAGCCGACAAGTAGTTCTTCAGCCGGTATTCTAATTCTAAATTTGCTCTATATTTTACTCAATAAATGTATAAACATATTCGTTAGTTATTGATGACAAATTACAATTGCAATTTCTATTTTGAGAGTGCTTTATTGACCATATGCTGTAAGCAAACGGTTTATACATTTCCCGGTCGAATGACATCACTACTTATTTCAAGTCATGGTCGCTAAAATCTGCGGTCCAATATGTAACTTTGTGTATGTACGTCTCATTTTAGAGACGGGATACAATGCGATATCTTTTTCGACAGAATTCAGTCTGTTCTGTAATAAATTATATCATTTCCTTGTTTAATACGTATATGTATACATAAAAAATTAGTTCACTTTAGTTCACTAATCGCAAAATATAAACAATTTTATACTAAATACCGGATATATATATATACATACACACATACACAATACCCCACAAAGTTCAATTTCATATTTTAAGAGCGTGTGTACATACACTATAAATGTGTATGTTACAGTTAATGTTTATTTACTTAAGGAGTCTGCTGTGATTGCAAGTGTTTGGATTCTAGGAAAGGAATATGTATTTCTTTCCTAGAATTCAGACAGCACATAATAAAGGGAACTGTCCTACTGTTAGGGTTGTAGAAGAACCGAAATATATTTATAATAAGTCTTCATTTATGTTTTCCACATTTTAAATAGATTGATTTTACTTTTAATAAAGACGATAATAAATAGTTAATAAATAAAAATATTTTCTCATTACGTTATAATTATTTCTATCTTGAACATGTAGTTTAGTAACATTATCAACAACTTTGTTAAATTTATGTTTTATACGAAAAAACGAACGTACTTTAAAGTCCAAAAAGCGTTAAACGTATGCAACTAGGTAGACATCTTAATGAGATTGTGTGTATACAATATAATACTGCATACGTTGAAGACTTTTTTTGTAATTATTTTATGTTATATAATTTAAATAAACTGAATTTGTTTAGAGTTATTTTCTAAATCAGAAAGTGTACAAATTACACTAACGTTAGCAAAAGTTATTATATGACTATTTGAAGAAAACAAATCGTCAGAAACCCTTAACAAGTAAAAAGGATACATGCCTAAATGAAATTCATTAAGGAGTAATTGTATAAGACAAAAGACATCTAAAATATCGTATCATCTTATTTACTGACGGCTCAAAAATATATTTGTGTATATATAATATAAATAATAAAGTCGTAGTGTGAAGAATATGAATCGAAAATCTACAATCCAAGATAAATATTTATAATATAAGGAGTGAGCCACAATGATTGACCTGATCTTTTACTACTTTCCGCACGCCCCATATCAGTACTTACTTCCTTTTTTTTCTATCTGAAGTTAGCAGTTTACTAATTTCTAGTGAGTTTTCCTACTCTATGTTTATGTCATTAACCTTTCATTGACGTGCAGTGTACAGAACTTGTTTTGTGATTAATATCCATTATTTATACTTATATGCTAGCCTTCATCAGTCTTTCTAAAGTCTTCAGTTCACATATACGCGGCGAAAATGCCGTTTTCACAGTAGTGTTTGTTGTTTACATAGTAGCTAGCATATTTTTATTAGAATTGCGTGAGACACTGTCTAATTTCACTTTTAAGAGGAAGTAAATATTGAGGTGATATGTATGGAAAGAAGTGTAGGATCAGGTCACTCATTGTTGCTCACACTGTATACGTAATAGGGATCACTTAACTATGTGAATCTAGATGTCATGTTCAAATATTGGCATTTTGAAAGTAAACTGTGAATATTAAGAAATGATCTTAAAAAAAGATTATTGGAAGAGTAATGCAATATTGTGTCCTAATATACAAGAAGTTAAGTCTATACCACTTGAGCTAAAAGAAGTTTTTGAATCCAATAGAGACCTTATAAAATATTAAATTGTAAAATACATTATTATCTTTTGTTTGTTCTATAGCGCATCATATTATTATCATTATATTTGTTTTTATAGTATTACACGAATTATTACTTTCTTTTTAGATATTTAGGCACGCGTCAAATTTCTTTTTCCACTCTTTAACTTTAACTTGTTTGTCGAAACTACACTACATGCGTAATTTTATTCGAAAATAACTATAATAGTTTTGCTTTTAATAGACAGAGATAAAAAATCCGCGAAGACGATAGAATACTAAAAAAATAAAAACAAAAGTAATGGCCTCAGTCTAAATTAGAGATGTAAAGAATCTGGATAATATTTGTTCTCACATTGATCATCATATGTTACAGAGATGTTATTATTAAAATTTATGTACAACAAAATTTAATTCTAATGAAAGAGAGTAACAACCGAGTTTGTTTCGAAATAAATTAAATAAAAACCTAGTACTATAGAAGATACGCTCTTTTATCACTAAAGGGATCCTAAAAATGTTGAAGAACAGACATATATTCTATGCCACTTACAGAATAAGAACCATCACATTTAAATGAAAGACATTTCAAGAAACGTTCCCGCCTTATGCTGATTTTTATAGTGAATACATGATTTAGGTATAATGGAACTAGCAGGAAAGAGGCACTGAGAACATATTTGACAAAGATAACTAAACAACAAGTGCAAAAATTACCTAGTTTTTGGTAGAATAATGATTAAAATTTGATACTACCTTACACAATTGGTAATCATTCTCTTTAGCATTACTGTAGTCATATTGATTGCTATAAATTATTTAATCATTTAAGGTTGATATGTAACCCCTTTCCACATTAATTAATAATGCCGTCGAAAGCCAAAACGCACGCTGTGTACGTTTTGACTTTCGACAGTACATATGGTGTACGGAATTTGTTTCTTGCGAGTTTTTGCAGATACTGTTTAATTATCTGCTGAAGATGACAACTTAGTTGTCGGAATACGAAAATTAATGTGGAAAGCGGTTATATATTAACCTTAAATCATCCAACAAAATTAACTACAAATGTCCGAAAAATATATTATAAATATGTATACGATGAAAAGAGAAGAACTGATATCGTATGTACATAATTGTAACTTTATAATATGGGGTAGTAGCAACAATATTTTTAAGAATCATGCTTGGTAATTATTTTTTTTAATTTTAAAATGTGTTCTTTTAAAACAGTTTGGTATGGTGTATGAATATTTCATTTTACGAAGAATAGCAACTACTATTAAAACACTGACGTTGCTATAAATACGTCGCTTTTCTTGCAATTGTGCAGATTAAGATTTGTTTGGACAAGTCGACATTCTCGGTGCCTCTATACAAATACATCTACATACACACTTCTCATTTACCTTTACGATTATCCGCGAAAGCTAAAATTATCGAAGTTAAGCAACGTATACGAAGTTATTATAAACGAACAAACATAGCATATAAACTTATTACGCATATTAAGAAAAAACGAGCACACATGTTCTATCTGCTTTTACATACACGCGTACATATATGTCTGCGTGTATGTATGTTATTTACATACGACAGAAAAAATTGATGACTAAATACATATACATAAAATTACTTATTATGTATCCTCACACATGTTTAATAATTAATAAAATAATATTAATCTAACAGTTTTTCAGATTTAACGTTAATATAGAAATAGAATAAGAATATTTTAAGTGTCTACATTTCGTAAAAAATTATTTTAAATTATTTAAACAGTATATTAAGTAGAATCATGTTATGTGTTAGTTGAATCCTATTCTGTAATCGATTGCATAAGCAAATTTTGTTAGATGAATCAACGAGGACTCTAATAAAGACGTAAAGTTATATTCCAATGTATATAGAAGAATAACGTTGTTAATAGGTCAACCAAGTCAGTCGTATACAAACAAGCATAACTTTATAAAAATACATATATGTATGTATGTATAATGTATGTGTATATATATATATATATATATATGTATGTATTTTGCCAATATATATATATATATATAGAAGAAATATTTACTATTTTATGGAAACTCATAATATGACAATATTAACATCATAGATGTTAAAAAATTTTAAAATAATTCCTATCGAAATTTAAGTATAAACATGCTGAATTTTCATCTTAAATCTTGTAATAAGCATAAACATAATGTAAATATTATTACACATAATCTTTAAAGATACAAAAAAAGAACTACAAAACAAAAAGAATTGCTCCAATATCAACGTTTCGTGACCTAGATGTTAATGTTTCTTCCATTTTTAGTTCATTCAAATTTGAACTTTATAAAGAACTCAAATTGCTTCTAAATAGAACAAGTTCAAATAACTATTTCAATCATAAAACTAATTTTAATATAATTAAATAATCATATTTAAATATCAGTGATCTTAAAAATAAGTCCACTAAGTTCAATAACATTAGTTTTTCAAGATTTAAACGTGTTTTTCTTTTGAGTGTTGAGTCAAAATCCGTTGTTGATAATTTTTTCAAATTTTCAAAATTTGATTGATTAGTGTACAGAGAGATGAAGATATTGAACATTTGAACACCACAAACGTCCTTAAAAAAGATACAACTAAAATCTAAAATATTGATATATGTTTTTCATTCAATTTTTGAAATAATATTCATTAAGCTTTAGTTTTGATTATACATCTGTAAATACTATAATATAAACTATAAAAATGTTCTTACTTATATATTATCTTTCATTTTACATTTACTATTTATGTACGTATATACGCATAATTTTATCAATTCTATACTTATATACATATCTGTCATGTACATTTCCTTAATTTCTTTTATATCAAACGGATAGAGTACATGTTCCTCTGATATTTTATTATCATATGATATGTGCACTATTAAACAATCTCTGTAATGATTAATGTATTTTTTTCTTAATTAAATTTGAACATAATTCTAAATTTACATAAAAAAATGCCTCTCCGATAAACATTATTGTGTTAATATTCTCCTTTTTGTTATTCTAAAAAATTTTAAATAAAAAAAACGACAGTTTTAGAATGCGTTAATTGTGTTAATAAAAGAAACTCTTACCAGCTGGTCAGCCACTTCTCTTCGAGAGAGGGAAACTGTACTAACTATTTAAACTTTATTTCAGTTGCCGCTACTCGCTACCAAAGATCCCGTCAAGGTTCGAGAAGTATCTGAAGCTTTCGTAAATACGAACAGAAGCTGTACATTCATACATATTTGCATCAAATAAATTTTCCTTCGTCGTACATGTATCATCTCTTTCTACCTTATCAAACATCTTCAAGTAAAAATTTGAAGAAATGTATATTGTGTTTTGGTTTAAACACGAATGCCATAGTAACCCAATTGCTTTCGATTTATTTTATGACCCGTATCGAGAATATCAAGCACGAGATTTATTATGTTAAAATTAGATCAAAAGTTAAATAACTAGTTGAGCTCGTTCCCTATAAATTGCAAAAAATATACTGTCGCAATGAAGAGAAAAGTTTTATATTAATTTATAATTTTATGAAATAAATTTGAAAATTTTTTTTATTATAATGCAATATGTAAATTATATGTTTATAAATTTTATACATTCTTAAATACCTCTAAAAAAAACTTGCAATTCCTAATATGTGTCATAATTATAATAAATAATTAATAATATGTATGTCTGTAAATATATTTTAAAAATAACTTTTTCGTTTAAAGAAAAGACGGTTACTTTTACTTTTCAATTTCAATATTCCAAGTGTTGTGACAAACTGAAGTAATTAACACAGTGTATTTCTATATAGCAGTTCTATTTTGTGGCTATTCGCAAAACCCTAACGAAATAAAAGATTTAAAACTAAAAAAGATTGGTTATTTTAACAGACTTTAACCTATATTTTTAAGAACGTTTGATATGACATGTTTCGGCAGATAAATATATCTTCTATGTTAAATATTAATATAATATATATATATATATATATATATCTTTAAATTTGATTCGTTATGAAATAAAAAGCATTATAACTACAAAAAAAAAAACAAAGCTCTGAGACGTATTGGTATGAAACACCACCTTCTATTAAACTTGGAGTGCATTGATTTTTTATTATACTACGTTTTAAAATCGTAGTTTTTGATATTATTGCAGATTATTAATTATTACCATGATTTCTATTTTTACAGTCTGTTAAAGTAATAAAACATCAAACTCGTTTTTATAAGGCAACAATAACAAAAAAAATCCCAATTTACTCTTTTCATCGAAATCTTTTACTGTTTTTTATTCGATAAATTTATTTATGTATTCAGTCAAATCATTAGTTTCATTTTTTGTAATCTTTAATCTACTACTTTTTTATATTAATCCTTACAACATATTCGCCATCCATGTCTATTATATTTTTTCTAAATATTATAGGGAATGTGATTTTGAAAAATTTATTATTAAAATATATTCAAAAATACTGAAACGTATAAAACAATCATCAAAAAAATTGCTCTTGAAATGTTTATGATTTTGTAAAAAGTATGCACTGTATTCTAAATAAACAAGTTCTTTTAGCTAAATCCTATCAAGTTTTTTTTGCATATATAATATTAGCTATTAAAACGTAATTGAAGATTGTCAGTCTTTCAGTAAGTACCTACACGAGTACATATTGGGTACGTGCCAAGTGTTTTAAATTATCAGAACGCTATCGCTAATTTCGCTACTACGTATGTAAGGAAACTTGAGGAAGCTAATGAAAGGATGTTTTTTGTACGGAGGGGTCATTATACTATCTGTACCTTAACGCAGCTTAAACGTAAATACAAAAAAATTATAAATAGTAATTACTACAAAATTTATTATCATAAGGATTGTAATTTAAATTGTCTTCATTGAAAATAAAATACTATTAAACACTCAAAATTTGCAAAAAAGACTTCGTAATTCTCAAATTACATCAACTTAATAAAAAAAAATTCATTTTCATTAATTACTAATTTTCAAATTGTCGATTGTTATAGTTGTTCATTATTATTTTGCCTACTACATAATCAATATTAGCACATTCAGGACAATACCATCTAAGAGTAAGCGCTCAATAGTATTTTAAATATAAAGAAGCAATTTTTTTGTATTAGGTTCTCAAAAAATGCAAACTAAAATATAAATAAATTTTTTTAAAAAAAAGTACATTTAACTTAACATTCGTATGTCATTAATATGGAAAATTAAAATATTTTTTTAATATGAACTTGTCTTAGCCTACTCTTAGTAGTAGTTCGTCGTAACAGCAGTACTATTCCCAAGAGTGCCTATGTAATTTAATTACAAAAATCAATCACACGCATTTAAAGCACTGTATCCAGTCTCCTCTGGTGAATCTACAAATTCGTTGCATCCTGAACGAATCTTCCTTTTGAATTGTTTGAGATCTATTCTTCCGTACGTTTTCAAATTTTTTACTGTGCTTTCTCGTAGATGGTAAGAATTTTGATCTTTGTGTTGTCTTAGTGTCTTGATATTGTATTTGCCTTTTGGCATTCCTTCGCCTCTTCAAAACCTTTTCTTTTGTTGACGATACTGCTTCTTCAAGGGTGCTTTGAAGGGGAATGCTGGTTAAGATTTCTAAGCATTCTTCTTCAAATACCACTACACTCAATTTTGGATAATGGCCTTGCTACCTACGGTGACACGTTTTAACATATGCGATCTTCTTTTAATTTCTCTTCAAGAATTAGTTGACCTTGGTGCTTTAACTAGATGTACTAGATCCATATCAACAGCAATTGGTGTTTCAAGGGTAAAAATGTACTCGACATATTTGATTTTCTGAGAATCTCAATTGAATATCATTGCTAGTCCTAAATGTTTCGAAAGGTTTCATTTGGTACTAGAACCGCTGACTACCCATTCTTAAATTGTTTTTGGGATTCAAAATTTAATTCGTCATTTGCAGTAGATTGTGGACACATTTTGATAAGGAATATACAGGTCCGTCATCTTTAGTTAAATGTTTTGAAATAAAACTATGCGCACTCTTAGGATAATCAAACTTGATTAAGTCGAGTTCATGTTACATCAAGGGCATGAACAAAAATATATAAAATCACATAAAATAATTAAATTAAATGTATTCAGATAGAGTAAAAAATATTACATAATAATCCAGATTACACAGAGAACTGCGTATCAGCTTATTCTCAGCAGTAATAAAATCATATCCAAGACACCGATTCTCTACGACACAATATAAAAATGTATATATGTTTACAAACTATATTATAAACAAATATAACACCACATAAAGTACTTCAAGCTCTACAAATTAATCGTTGGATTACACTCTATTAAATTATATTTTTAAATATTCAAACTTCTGCACTCTTAGGTAGTTGAAAATGTATTTTGAATGTGGTAGAAGCAATAGAAACATATAAAAACTACATTGTAATTTGAATATAAACAGAGTCCCTGCAATCACTGCACTGATAAATACGTCTTCTTGAGTACTCCAAACATTAAAGTGTGAATAGGACTAATACTAATGTTACGTTAGGACCAAATCCATCTGTATAAACCCACCATTAGTCTAAGTCAGCATAATTATATAAACATGAGATAAGAGCATATTCACTGTTTTCTATACATTTTCTCAATTCATTTACGTATTTTACCTTTTTAAAACACCCTTAACTGGGATTGACAGACTTATGTTCTTAGTGTAATGAATTGCTTACTTATACTTCTCATAACATTCACTAAATACTTTGAAAAGTATTTCCTTTAAGTGTTGTCATGTTCGCTTAAATGCTCTGATGTGACATGTAAAAAATATATTTTTTTATAAAGTATATGTGGCATCTATTCATTTTTATGCAAGTTTATTTAAATTAGAAATTTATTTGAAATACAAATTTTATTATTTCCATGGAAATAACAAAAATAAAAGTTTATTGCTATTTTAATTAGAAAATTAAATTTTAAATTTACTGTTAGACTTAGTACAAACTTCCAGAACCATAGGTTTTGTTCCATCTCATATATTGCTCAAGATCATTAGGAGCTACACTGGATTTAACTCTTGTCAATGCTTTTCTAAAATCGTCCATGTTGACAGGTCTTACCTAAAACAATCAAATTCAGCAATCCAACTTAAAAATTAGTATTAAATTAACATCAAATCTGTGTATATTGACCAAATGTCCCCAAACACTATTTATTATTTTCGAAATTTCTTTATTAGTTAAAAAAGAACCATTATATATATAAAGGGTTTTCCAATAAGGACTTGACAACTTTTTTTCAAAATAAAATGCAGACCATTTGAGATATTTCAAAAAATTTATTATCGGGTTGAAGTACAATCAAAACATTTATGAATGGAACTCGACTTCATTCATATGGCCACCGCGGGCACGTTTGCAGCGGTCGATTCGTTGGACCCAATTTTCGATGACTCGGCCACATAATTCGGCCGAAACGGCTGCTATTTCGCGTTCAATGTTGGCTCTGAGCTCTTCCAACGTTGTCGGCTTGTTGGCATAGACCAATGACTTGACGTAGCCCCAAAGAAAAAAGTCTAGAGGCGTTAAATCGCACGAACGAGGCGGCCAATCGACTGGTCCATTTCTTGAAATAACACGCTCATCAAACTTACTCTTCAATAAATCGATTGTAACGTGTGCTGTGTGGCTTGTGGCACCGTCCTGCTGAAACCACATGTTGTCCAAGTCCATATCTTCCAATTCGGGCCATAAATAATCGGTAATCATGGCGCGATAACGATTACCATTCACAGTAACGTGACGAGCATTATCGTCGACGAAAAAATATGGCCCTATGACGCCGCCGGCATGCAAACCGCACCAAACAGTTATTTTTTGTGGATAAAGTGGTGTTTCATGAAGCACATGTGGATTTTCACCCGACCAATAACGCACATTTTGCTTATTGACGAACCCATTGAGCCAAAAATGAGCTTCGTCACTGAAAATGATTTTGCGATGAAATTGATCAGCTTGGCGCATCTTTTCCAGAGCCCAATCGGAGAACGTACGTCGCTTTAAATGCTCCATCGACTTCAATTCTTGAGTCAGCTTGATCTTATATTGGTGTAAACCAAGATCCTTACGCAAAATTCGCCATAAAGTGGTCTGGGCGATGCCCAACTCTTGAGAACGCCGTGGAATTGACTGATTTGGATCGTTTGCTACGGACGTTTCAACGGCAGCGATATTTTCGACACTTCGACCAACCCGTTGTCTCACTGGCACGGCAACATCACACAACTAAAATTTAGACTCAAATTTTTGCATTAAACTTGTTACTGCCTGTCTACCAGGGCGAGAATTACGACCGAAAATCGGAGTTAACGCTCTTAAAGTAACGGTCACCGACTCCGAATTTCTGTAGTACATTTTTATAATTTGCAAACGTTGTTCGTTCGTGTACTTTACCATGATGAAAATGTTAAGTTTACTGAATAAATTGACAGTGACAGTTCGATGATTAGTGAAAGGGTGCGTTCACAAATTGAATTAAAAGTTGTCAAGTCCCTATTGGAAAACCCCTTATTACCAATGCTAATATTAATAAAATGATATACGAAATTCATTCATAATTAATTTCATACCTGTGTTGTTTGTATACTACTGATTAAACCAATATCGAGAGATCGAATAGGACCCATCGAAGCATCAGCACATAAGTTTCTTAAATCTGCACCAGAATATCCTTCAGTTAATTTAGCAATTTCTGTTATATTTTCTTCATCTAATTTATGTTTCTCATTTGACATTAATCGTTCTACTAGCTCATGTCTTGCCTTAAAACAGAAAAATGTTTAATAAATACTCAAAACTTTTTTAAAAATACTTTAGTTTCTGGCAATGGAATATATAGGCGTTTCACAAATCTTCTTCTAGCAGCCTCATCCAATTCTTGCGGACGATTAGTAGCACCAATAACCAACAATTTTTCATCACTATCTGTTGTAGCACCATCTAATTGAACTAGAAATTCAGTTTTTATTCGTCTGGAACTTTCATGTTCTGTATCAGTGCGTTGTGAAAGCAATGAATCTATTTCATCAATAAAAATCACCTGTACAATATCATATAATAAAATATACATTTATGTTGTTTTGTTTAAACATACAGCTGGTTGATGACACCTGGCTACAGTAAATAAGGCTCGTACCATCTTTTCACCATCTCCCACCCACTTTGAAGTAAGGGATGATGCGGAAATACTAAAGAAAGTTGACTTACTTTGAGAAGCCACACATTTACCTATAAAGTAACACATTATAGTAATAAATAACACTGAATAATACGGTTTTCATCAGAAACTGTCTTCAGTCCCTTACTGAATTTAGTTTTTCATCTACTAAAGCAAGTTAATTTTTAAATAATAAAAACTTTATAAATGTGAAATTCCTATGACTAATTTGCCGTATACATATGAAACAATTTTAATATTAAAAATTTTTTAATTAGTAATGTAGTGTTACATACCTATTAATGTTTTTCCCGTGCCAGGTGGGCCGAACAGCAAAATACCTTTTGGAGGTCTTCGCAAGCCAGTAAATATATCAGGTCTTAACATTGGCCATACCACTGCTTCTTGGATAGCAGTTTTTGCAAAATCTAATCCTGTTATATCTTTCCAATCTATCGGTGGACAACTATCCATAATTTCAGACTTTATTAATTCAATCATTCGAGGTTCAATATTTTTTAAGCGATCATCTTCAATTTGATCAACCCATTCTTGGCTTTTTGATGATGTGTCCTCATTACTTAAAAATTTTATCTTACTAAAAAGCATTATAAAAATAACTCGCGTACCTTTCATTAGATAACATTGGAGAAACAAATTTACAACCGACTCCTCTTCGAGCACCTAATTTCCTTTTTTGTCTTCCTGTATTTGTAAAGGAATTATTTTGCTTATTCTGAGCTATGAACTCTACTGCAGCAGTTTTAAAACAAGAACTTTTCTTGACACCTAGATTAGAATCATGTGTGTTCATAGCATCATTATTTTCAATGTTATCATATACTTTTGCATTTTCTCTAATTTGTCTTATAGAGCGGCGATCCTTTACATTGCAACTTTGTGATACAAAACGCTTTGCACATGTTTGTGAGCTTTGTTCGGTCCCATTACTGCCACAACGGTTCTCATTAAAAAGAACAAGGAATTCTTCAAATTGTTTCTCAGTAACATTCTCAGATTTTTCACAAACGAATTTGCATGAATCTGATAAATTTTTAATTGGATAATCTATTTCATTATGATCTATACTAAATTGTCTTTTAGAAGAATTATTTCTTGTACAAGCTTTGTATAGATCATCGGATATAATTTTACTAGTAATTTTCTTAAAATTATAATTTAACAATGAACTGATACTCCTATTATCTAGCCTGAAAATTATGCAAGGTAAATGTTTTGAAATATGGGTATAAAATTTAATGTGCAATATTTACGAATTTATAGCAAAAGAATATTTTAAAACGGTTATTTTTCTTGCTATATTAATTTCATTATTATTTTCTCTAGTAATTTCATTGTAGAGATTTAGAAGATCTTCGTCTTTCAAATCAGTCATTTATTACAAAAATTCAAATATTTTAACCAATATAACCAATTATAATAACTGACTACAAAATAAATCTATCATCTCTTGATTTCCCGCTAGAAGCTATTATAGCGACATCCAATAACAAAAAGAAATATCACACTGGAAATTTTTATCTTTCACTTCATAAACAAATTGGAATAAGTTGCATATACTCCATAATTTGTTCTTTTTTTCCTGTTCTATATTTTTAATTACAGGATTCGAATTATTAATAAGATATTTTTGTTCCTTTTTCCATTTTTAAACATTTTATTACAATTCTTTAGATATTTTGTCGATCACTTTTCTTAATTTCTACTATAATATGTATGACAAATATTATATATTAATTGATTTTTTTATTTTAAAACAATGGAAATATTTAATACTAAATTCTATAGTTTTAATACTGTTCCAAAAAGAAAGTGATAAGGTTCTGAACCAAATGACAACTTATACATAATCCATTTTATTTCAATTTAATGTATATTGCGATATCTCTACATATATTTTGAAATTATAACCCAGAATTTACGGCATTATCACTACTCTGTGCGACATCTATGTTCTAGGATTAAACTACTTGCTTGTTTAATAATTATTAGATCAAATGCTTTATAATAATTTAAGAAATATTCTCAATAACTAAATTTTGCAATAAATCCTACATTGAAACTAAATAATAAAATATTTTTTCAATTACGGTGAATTTTGGTATAAATCTTATTCTTTTGTATTTCCTACATCATCATTACTTTCTTCTTCATATTCGGTATTATTTTCCATATCAATAATGCTTTCTACCATACTAAGTTCCAGAACATCACTATCATCTATTCCAATCATTTCTAAAGCGTAAATTCTATCTAATAATTCGAAATTATGTTCCTTTCTTAATACAACACCCATTTTCACTTATATCACTAACTTAAACTGTTATAGAAATAAAACCAGCACCGGTTTATAAACTTCTTATCGAAAAGCTACTACCTTAATTTAGACATAAAAACGACCTTGACATTGAATTGACCTCGACCTTGAAATAACCTTGACATTGAAACGACTTCGACCTCGAAGCGCCCTTGACATTGAAACGACCGTGACATTGGAACGACCTCGACATTGAAACCGCCTCGGGCTCAGCCGATTCTAGAACCTCCTCGTTGACCTTGACCGTTCCAACATGCATTGTGGTCAAGGTCAATGAGGAGGTTCGAGAATCGGCCGAGTCCCTCTACTTCCGGTGTCATTATTATTCACCACATGGCTTAAATTCTTTAAGATATGCATGCTTTCATACGTGTCTAATTCTCAATAATTATACACGTTCTTTATCAAATGTAAACAATCCATTTAACACTGTGGTTATTTTCTAATACGTGCCTTGCTATACCCGATTTTTCTGGTCGGTTGAATTTTATGTGCGAAAGGTGTTCTTTATACCGGGTTTCGATCGATCTTTTAGTTTGGCCGATGTATTGTTTACTGCAATCTAAACATTCAATTCGGTAGATTCCCGACTTTTTATTTTCTTCGATTTTGTCTTTTGCATTTTCTAAAAGCATTTTAATTGAATTATTGGAGCGAAAACAAACTTGAAAACCGCGCTCTTTAAAAAAATACTATTTAGATTTTTTGTCATACGATGATAAGGTAAACAAACTGCTTTTCCCGATTGCTCTGTGGTGATAGACATGTGGTGTAACGGATTGTTTTTCTTATGTTAGCCTTTCTAATTAATCCATTGATTATTTCCGAATCAAAACCATTGTATCTCGCGATATTCTTAATGACGTTCAATTCTCTTTCATATCTCACATTTGTTAGTGGGAAATTAATCAAACGATTAATAAGAAAGTTGAATGAAGCCATCTTTTGTTGCATGCTATGATTTAAGGCCGCCGTGATGAATTTATTGACATTGGTTTCTTTTCGGAAAGTTATTAGTTATTAGGAATAACCTCAAAATAGAAATTGATATTATATTAGTTTTTTTTACTATTTAATATCACCCATTTTGTTAAGTTGTATTATATTTGTATAAGATTGTGAAAGTTTAGTATAGCTGTTACTTCCTTTTTCTTTTAGGTACTCATGATTTTAGACAGAAATTCTCATGTAATGCAACAGTTTTTCAATTTGACATCATACTAAATTCTTCTTGACAGAATATATCTATAAAGTGATTATAATAATGAAAGATTAGCAGAAAAAAGTTTATTAATAAAAAATAATTGCAAACAAATTTACTTCTCTGGCTGGACAGACTCTTGACAAATTATTATATCATATAACAAATATTAACGCCTATAAATGTTATAGGTATAAAACAAAAAAAAAGGTTAGATAATTTATCCATTACAAGTCAACGAATAAACCATAAATTTGTGAAATATATGTTAACGGAATAATTTATCTATCCTTAAAAATGATTAAACTAATTGAAGTACAATATTATGCGGCATTAAAAAACAAAAATGAAACAGAAACGACATATATCTTACATATATTTGCAGTTCCACGATGATATCACATATTCAACGTTTGTTTCATTAGTTTTTTAAATTAGGGGTTATATAGAAAAAGTCATTAAAGTAACAAGTTTTTTTTAATGAATATCAGTTTTAACAATTTCACATTTTTAGTATATGAAGACAAAAAACTTTTGAACACTGTTTTGTGAACTAGTGGAACCTGCACATTTCTTCAGCTAATAATAACGATAGAACATGAGAAGAAAGGGTAAAAACACATTTCACTAAGAGTGAAATTTTAAGGTAAATATCACAGGATAAAAGAATAAATACTGTCCATTTGATAAATCCGAAGACCAGAAATTAGGGGTAAAGCTAAATAAAAAATAATATAAGAAAAACACTCCACTTTTAGTCTATAACACTAAAATGAGAACCTATAAAATTAAAAAACACTCTCACACTGTTAATTGAAAATTGTATTTATTATAAAAGAAACAATTTTTCAGCCTTAATGTTTATTTCATTTACTCTTAACTTGAACTCAAATTCATATCATAATTTATTTTTGAATAAAATTAATAGATACACTATAAAAATAAGTGCAAGCTAAAAATAAATGTTATTAAATTAACATTCTAGACATTGAATCTATCAGAACCTTGATACATATTCCTTTTGTTTAATAGTAAAGGCCTTCTGAAAAGTACAGATGTCACCTGATTCGGTCAATTAGTATTTAGTGAAAGAATTTGTGTTAATAACAATAAAACTTTGAACACTGCATAATAAAAAAAATTAAATATCACTGATAAAATAATGTATATTACAAAAAAAGAATAAATAGTAGCAGTGATCAAAATTTTATCAAATATTATATGGTGAAAAGTAACTAATAATTTTGCCCAAAACTATGCCGATTTGTTATTTAAGAGCATGAATACATAAATAATAATACGTACTTAAAAAGGATTAGCAATGTAAAATATATCATGTTTTGACCGCTCAGTGACAAGCAGTTATTTATAATCAAACCATTGTCATGGAAGGATGGTGTAATTGGGAGTGAAGGAAATGAAAATTCACAAAATATTATACCAACAATTGCAGTACATTTTAAATAAATAAAAGAAAAACGAATAATACCCCAACATTAACACAGCCAATAAATACACTTTTCCAACTACTATTGGATATTAAACTCAGGTGGAATATACACTTAGACTGCATAACAAAAAAGGATACGGTATCAAGATCGATTTTCAAAATAATGGTTTGCATACAAATAGACTGCAAATCCGCAAAAGTCACTATTATTATTGGCACTAATGTTTCAAGTTAAAACAACTCTATTTCCTTCGGACATAAGAACACTGTACACGTCCCACGTTTTTATAATATATCGTCCACACGTTCTAGATTAAAATGTCTGTGTCCGCCTGTACCGTGGCTGAATGTTCAGACTCGGCAGGGGTAAGTGGATTGAGAAAAGAGGGTATGAGGCTAGCGGCGATTATTATATGTGTTGTTGGGGCCACGGTTTGGAGGTCCACCACCACCTCCACCTCTGTTGAAACTATTTGGCCGGTTTCCTTGCCCACCTGCAATACCTGCTCCCCCAGCTCCACCACCTCTGTTAAGACCGGCGCCACCAGGACCACGCCTCTGTCCATTATCCCGAGGTCTTGGACCGCCATTGCTGTCTCCACTAGGTCGTCCTCCCCCACCAAATGGACGGTCCTTTGTTTTCTTTTCCTCTACATTCAGTTGTAGGCCATATTGATCATTCTTCGGGAAATAATGAGGCTAAAATCATTCGTGTTATTTATTTATCAAACAATAAAATAAAATGAAAATTTATTAAGTTATTTAAATTTTATTCAAATTATCAAATTTGCTTTTTAAAACATGCTTTAACAAAATAAAAAGTTAAATATTTACTTTTGCAGCTAAACAGTTTAGCACTCCCTGCTGGGTCTCATAAGTAATGAAGCCGTAATTTGGCGGTACACGGCTTGGTGGACCAGCTTTATTATTAGGTTTACTGTGAATGCGCAAATCCACAATTTGACCAAACTCCGAAAAAATATCGCGCAATTCTTCCTCAGTGGCATAATGAGGTAAATTTCCCAAGAAGAGCTGGTAATTATCTCCGTGGGTGCTTCCTTGAGGTCTTCTTCCATCTAAAATTTTTATAGTGAGAAATATTTTAAAATATTAAAGGCAGAGAAAGTAGAATAGGTGTCTATTAAATAAAAAAAAAAGTTTTTTATTCAGTTATAAGTTAAACATCGAGAACGGTTTCATTTGGAAGCACTGCTTTTGAAAAAACCTGGACTTTGACAGGGACATTACTTAAGCACTTGATGCACATCTTAAAAAATCGTAGTTTCCTCATGGACTTGCAAACTGAACGAAGTCGTTGGAGAACTCACGAAACGTTTTTTGTTAAGATAACGTTTTAACACTTGGATAAATCGACTAGTATTTTAATAACCAACTAGAAGTTGAAGAAACTGAAGTCTCAATTATAATGACAACTTGATAATATCAACGCAAAAGTTTACCTTTGAAACGCTTGAGATGTTGATAAAGGCACTTAACATAGTTCTAATTGTGAAAATAATTTAAACCTACTTGTTTTTCGAAATCTTAAGTTTAATATTTTACATTTGATGAGTCGTAACACCTCAAAAGAACTGCAAATTCATTGAGAAGTATTGAGCATTGTCCCCCATCAAAATATCCAGAAGAAACCTAAACTATGTATTTTATTTTAAAAAATGTTGCTTAAATATAAAACAAGGTTTTCCAAAACTGTTTTCTGAAAATCGTGTGAATATAGCTAGTGGCATTTTTCTACAATTCATAATTCTGTAATATCGCATTAATCAAAACTACTTAATTGGTTATAGTCTCAGATAAGTTAATCTACTATCTAATTTGAACGAAGTTTTCAAAATATTGTCGGAAAGTTATATCCTAGAAAGCAATCAACAGCAATATCGAAGTGCTGTCTTTATATGACCATGAAATTCTATCAAGATTGGAATTTGGAACAGGCTTCTTGCAAACATCAGTAATTCACTGCTGACTAGAATGAAAAAATAAGATATCTAATTTACAGACGGTGAACAGTTCTAGCTAGTTTCAATAAGAAAACAAATTTGTACAAGGTCATAAAAAACTAACCTGTCAGTACGAAGAAGCGTCGAAATCGATCCGGATTAACTTATATTATTGCGAGAAAGAGAAACGACTAAAAATATGTATGGGTACGTGAGAGTCTGAACTTGATAAAACCATAATGTTAACTTTGCAAAATTCTCAACTGATAGATTATTTTCGTTATTTTACATTTATTTACAAATTTTTCAAACTATTGGGTTGGCAACTAAGTACTTTACAGTTTGTCGCGTGATACTAGTCACATTGACGTAACTTCAGAAGCAAGTTGTGCGTGATTTTTATTAGAGCTATTAGTTGTGGGTTTATTTTAAATGGAGTGCAGAAACGAACATTTTCGACATATTTTACTATTTTATTTCCGTAAAGGAAAGAAAGCTGCTGCGGCTCACAAAAAGATATGTGAAGTATATGGTGCTAATTGCTTAACAGAGCGCACGTGTCAGAATTGGTATAAAAAATTCCGTTCTGGAGATTTTTCCCTCAAAGATGAGCAACGTTCTGGTCGGCCTACTGAAGTTGATGATGACCAAATCAAAGTCATAATTGAAGAGGATCGTCATATAACTCTTCGAGAGGTTGTCGAGAGGTTGCCGAGAGGCTACATGTATCACACACAACAATTGAAAAACATTTAAAATGTCTTGGGCTAGTTAAGAAGCTTGATATTTGGGTATCTCACGGATTGAAAGAAATTCATTTAACACAAAGAATCAACTTTTGCGATATGCACCTTAGACGTAATGAAACCGACCCTTTCTTAAAAAGAATCGTCACTGGTGATGAAAAATGGGTCCTGTACAGTAACATAGTTCGAAAACGATCATGGAGCAAACACGATAAACGAGCTCAAACCACATCGAAAGCTGAATTGCATCCAAAAAAGATCATGCTGTCAGTTTGGTGAGATTACAAAGGTGTTGTGTTTTTTGAACTGCTTCCAAGGAACCAAACGATCAATTCTGATGTTTACTGTCAACAATTAATAAAACTGGATGAAGCAATCAAAGAAAAACGGCCAGAATTGTCAAATCGGAAAGGTGTAGTTTTCCACCAAGATAATGCAAGGCCTCACAGATCTTTGGCAACTCGTGGGAAACTATTGGAGCTTGGCTGGGAAGTGATGCCACATCCCCATACAGCCAGAGCAAAATGGAAATATATAATTGATTAAAAACTATTCTTTGTTTAAAAAAAAAAGTGTTTTATTTTATACTACAAAACCGAAAGTACTTAGTTGCCAACCCAATACGAGTAACAGCTTTGCTGATATCTCTTTTTACAAGGCCAAATTAAGTTAAATTTCAACAAAACTTTTGTAAATTTGTCTGTTTTGATGATATTTCTGTTACAGAGATAAATGGAAATTATTGAAGCCCATATAAACTATCAAAACGCGTGAGATTTAAAATGTAAAATATCAACATTAGGATATGTGACTATAATTTATTTTTTTCAATTATTTTTCCAGATTATTTAAATATTGTTTAATAAAATACAATGATTTTAATATAACAGCATATTAGTTAAACATCGAAACAAACATTTTTTTCTTACAAGCTGGAGATATACAAAACGTCGACTGGGGAGAAAATATTTAATAATATAATAAAATAAAAGAAGTAACGATAAAAAATATAAATAAATAAATATATATTTATATATTTTTAAATTCTGACCATAATTCTACATTTTGATATCAATTAACACTAATAGAATTTTATGCATTTCTAATTTTAGATTGGAAAAATGAAGGATTAAATAAAAAATTTTAATAAAATATACAGACATGTGATTGCATTAGAAAATGAAACTAAAATTGAATCGATGTATGTATATAATATTGAATATACTTTCATTGAAAGATTTCTGTACTGTAATGAAATAATATTAACGTAAATTATTTGTTTATTACACTGTTTAATTACTATTTAAAAAATATATAACCTATCATCTTTTATAATTCAAAAACAATTTCTTTGTCAAGCTTTTGCAATATATAAAAAGGGAAGATGATTACATACATTTCTGCCAGAAATATTAAGAAGCATTTTACAAATTGAAAGTGTTTAAAAGAATACTGTACCTTCTTCATTCAAACTGATTCTTCCTGGACCACCTCGGGAATCCTGTCGTGGTGCTCTCGTTTGATTGCCGCGCGGGTTATTATTTCGATTCATGCTATTGCGTTGACCTAAAGGAAGTGTTTGATTTGATTGATTTGGAGTCATTTCACGACCTTCGAAATGATTGGAAGAGGGGGGCTGTGAAATAAATTAAGTTATCATTAAGGAACGAACATTTTTCGAAAAATATCTTACTGGTGATATAGATGGTTGTGCCGAAATATTAGCGATTTGTGAAGAGGCATTGAAACTGGAAACATTGTTGCCTGATTTTAAGAGAGTTGCATAAGTTTTGGGTTCATTCGATATAGCTGCTGCAATAAAAAAGAAAAATACATAAATGTTAATCTACAATATATAAATATTAAATTTGGTACGTAGACTTCCGCGGTCGTGGTCCATGCTATCTGCTTCTGGGTTTCCGGGCTGGAACCGCGTCACTAGTATATCTGCCGACGTTTCGTACCCATTTGTATGGGATATCTTCAGGGCTGAACTACTGCACTGAAACTGACTACTAGTGACGCGGTTCCAGCCCGGAAACCCAGAAGCAGATAAATATTAAAGTTTAAAAGTATTGTTTTATACTAATAAAAATAATTGTGAATACAAATTTGCAGTTTTGAAATTCATTGATAGCATAAATTACATATTTATGCTGGATATATGGAGATATGGATTATAATCGTGTTTTCCTATTCAACAGTAATTAACAAATCTTCAATAAAATGCATTGCTTAAAGTTATCGTTCAGTATTAATGAAAAAATTGAAAATTGCAAAAAATAAACGTGAGATCCAAATAAGGAGAGTTTAAAAAATGGCATGTATTGAAAGTTGTACTGAATAATTATAAACATCTTGAATAAGCAAGCATTTAACAATCTCTTAATCTTATACCAACGAGAATTGTGAATGTTTCGTTATTTTTGTTTCAATCAAAACAGATGATGACGTATTAATTATTACAGTAATTTAAAAGACTTTCTGATATCCATGAATTCTTGAAACTTCTTACTCTGTGTGACTTTTATCACATATACTTCAAAAACTTTAATGTACATACCAGGTTCTTGTACAACCTCTTGTGTTTCTTCCGGAACTTGTTCGTCCTGATAAATATTTTCCGCCCCTTCAGCTCCCTCATCAACAGGTTGTGGTTGCTGCTGCGGCCTTTCGTCTACAGGAATTGGGACCACAATTGGTAACTGTGGCATTGTCGGCTGTAATCCCGGTAAAGGAGTTCCCATGACGGGTGCAGCCGGAGTAGAAGTTACATGTGGTGGAACTTGAGCAGCTTTAATAGAATTTTTCGCAATTAAAGTAAAAAATTAACCTTGCAAATATGAGTTTACTTACAAGGCATTACATTCATTTCATCGGGGTGTATAGCGCCATTAACTGTCGGCACAGGAGTTGGTTGAGGTTGCGGTGGCAAAACATGTTGAGGGGGTTGGGTGTGATGATGAGGAGGTACTTGAGGTATAGTTCCTGGAATTGGTGCGGCATTTGGACTATAGAATGGAACTGGCTGTTGACTTATTGGTTGCATGTCACCAAGTGCTGGGCGCTCTTGATTAATTTCATCTTCGACATCAGAACGAGATTCGGGTTCACACTCTTCCTCAGATATTATCTCATCCTGAAGAAAACAAATTTACGTACTTTAATAAAATCTTAATTTTTATTTCACTCTTTTTATATAGTTAATAGTTATACTGGTATACACTCATATTTAAGATTAGTTCTACTGACTGATGCTTGAGAACTACATACTTGAACTTTGTCAGAGATTGATTGCATGAAGAAGTTCGTCATTGCATATGTATTGAATAGCGACGCAATAACAAGGTTCACTCTCTACAACTGATGAAAATTTATAACTAAAAATTGTTCTTTAAATAAATACTAAGCAGTTGTATTTTCTAATTTACATACTGAAATGTTTTTTTTTAATTTCAATAAATTATAAATATGTGGGTAACCTTCATATCATAAAGAGTAACCAAATTAAAATACTGATGATCAGTGACAAAATGTTTAGTGTTTGGAATTAAAAAAGTATTACAAAATGTATTTAGTATTTTGCTGATGTTTTCTAAACAACAAATTAAAAGTAGTGACATATGTTTAGAATATGTCTGCATCATTCTGTAAGTCATGTTTTGCCTCTTTTTTTAGTGTATTAAATACTATATTTCCAGACAATATTATAGATTACGGAATTGTAAAATTATAAGGTTAATAATTCTCCAAATATTTACAGCTTCTATTTTGTTCTATTTTCTTTGTAACATACAAATATGACTCTCTAACTGAACGAACTGTTCTTCATACAGACAATTCCTTATTAAATGCAAATGTTGAAGCCTTTTTTGTTTTCTGCATAATAATTGTCTAATAACAGTGGCTTGTAATCGATGCAAGTGAAAAATCTGCAGCAGGTAGTTAAAAAATTATTTTTTCAAGCTTTTTCCACCTAACAAAACAATTACAGCGCCAACTGAAAAATTGTCGTTCATCATGCCGATGCCAGTTACTCTTAACAGACGCTGCGGAAACTCAAGTAGTTAAATAGGGAATTCATCAGTGTTCACCATATTTTCACAGTACTCATATCTTTGATGTTTGATCAGTGCCAGTTTTTGCAGAATGACTTAAATGACAAAAACTATAGTTGCGTAGAAGTCACTATAAACTACATTACGGGCTATTTTCAAGAAAAAATTTTCTATGAAAAGAAATCAATTGTCTTGTAAATCGTTGAACTATTATACTAAATGACAGTGTCTATATTTGAATTTGATGGAGCCTGTGGTTGATTGACTTGATCAATAAGGTTGATATATAACCCCTTTTCCACAATTAACTATTTGTAAAATTCTGTATACGTATTTCGACAACTAAGTTGTCATCATCAGCAGGTAATTTCAAAGTGTCGCACCTGGTAAAACACGGCGAAAAAATTGTACGAAAAATAAACTCCGTACGCGATACACACCGTTGAAAACCAAGATGTGCATGTATATATAAAATCACCAATTGAGATCAAATTTTAAGAAGTATCTAGGGTATTATCTGTTATGATTAACTATCCCTTTTTATCGATTTAAATTATATTTTGCTTACATAACCGTTGTTATCTATATTTGCTAAAATATTTCCATATTTCTCCAAATTTTATTACTTGTTTTTATGCCACTAACAAATCTTTATTACTTCTGCATAGCTAATTATTAATGAATGTCTGTCTTGGTCAACCGACTGTGTAATATGATTAAAATATGTACGAATACTACCAACGATATGATAACTAAACCATCAGACAAGCCACATTCACCAGCTATTCTGGAAATTAAAGAAATATTAAATTGAAATAGCAGAAATTACCTGGTAACGAAAGATGTCATTGTGTACATAATACTTCTTAGGACTCTGAGCTGCCAAGACGAAGGTTTGAGTAAATCTGCGCATAGGCTGACCGGCATTAGACAATTCTCCTGTTACTTGAACAACGACTCCATTTCCTAAAGTAGCTTGGGCATCGACTTGCGCAATTTTAGCATGACAATCGCGGAAATTTAATTGTTGGATTTTCTGGTGAATTTGCTTCTGTCCAATCATGGGACTAGTCTCACGATTAGGAGGATCTAAACCACCATGAACAAAGGACGATTGGTTGTTATAAAATCTGTAAATGATCGAAAAATTTATGAAACATCAATTATCTGAAATTATTAAATTTATTATTTAGAGATAATAAAGTACGTTGATTAATTAAATTTTTGTTTTTCCATCAACACAATGCAATATGAATAAATCACGTATATCTTTGTCTACATTCAATTAATCCATAGATACGTATAAGCTATACAATATAATATTTGTTACTTTACTTAGAGCTGTTAATGATTTGTAAATAATAAAATTATACATTAAAGAAAAATGACACGAAATATATAATAATAATAATTACTTATATAAACTTATTTATTATGACATCTATTTTTACTTAAATAAAGTGAACATAATTTGATCTATACAATCACCCAACAACATCAATCAATACTACCGAATTGCTATGGGACGAGGGAACATTGTTACAATCAAAAAATAAGTGTTATTTACTCAGCATAATACTTATTGTTATGTTTTTAATAGCGTTAATTTTTATCTGAGTGTATACATTCTGTAACGTTCTCTTATAATTTTTCTAGCGATCCCTCATTTATGACCGGTTAGTGTATACTCATATGGTATTTCTAAATTACGAATACAAAACAATACTATTCATTACTTTGCACACACCAAGGTCATAAATTTATAATCAGGTTTTCAAGAGAATAATAAGAGTGGAAAATGGTACCATACTTTGCTTACTATGAGTTTTAGCTAGTTGGGCCACAAATATGTGCAGGCAATCTCAATGCGAACATCACAAACTATTATAGAAAATTTATTATGTTGAACAATTCATTTATGTGACTTGCATGACAAGAAAATTTATATAATTGTTGATGAAATCAGAAATGGCAAGAATAAAAAGTATATTCCTCAACGTTTGAAAAAAAGGAGCACAAAGAAGTACAACAAAAAATCAGTAAAAATTAGTAGAAACAAATGAATACTGTATTATCGACTAATAGTACAATATCTTCTAAAATTTTACATCTGAAAATAATGTTTCTTTAGAATAAACACTATTTGATTTTACAATTTAATTTTGTAAATTTTATATTACGTTATATAAATAAGATGGTAACTAAATCAGTCTAGCATCAGATTTTTAATAGAATGAATGCTTCGGAGCAATTAAATTTATAATTTTGTGAATCCATGAAGAAGACCGAACATATTACTTAATGAACAGCAACAATTTTTAAATCAATATTGCAAATTAGCAAATGAAGAGCGAGAAATAGAAAAAAAACCCAGAAGAATTGAAAAAATATTGACAGTGAATTTAAATAGTTTGAGGAGAATTGTGTGAATGTTTTAAGTTGGCCAGGACAGTCACCAAATTTGAACCTCATAGGAAAATTTTTGAAAGAATGTAAAGGATTCATTGTTGAGTAAAATACTTGAAAATAAGACAAACTGTGGAAAATTATCAAGAAAAGCTGGTATGATATATTCAAGAATAAAGGCTGTACGAGTATATTTTGTAATAATAATGAGTTTTGTTTAAAAAAAATATTTTAACCTATTATATCCAAGCTCCGATTACATTAGTTTTCTTTTTAGATACTACAAAATAAATGCTTCGTTTTAATATAATGAATTATTTTATTTTATGTAATTAAAATAAAATAATTCATTATATTAAAGCTAAAAGAATTTTATTTTGTAGTATCTAAAAAGCAAATCAAATAAAACAAAAATTTAATAAATTGTAGAAGAATTTCCGGAATATTCTCAAAATACCTACTCTTTTTGTCTACCACTGTATATAAGTAGACCTATAACTTGTTTTATTTATTCTCTTTGTCTAAATGATCATTGTGACTATTTAAATTTACTAATTTGTATTCTTAATTTCATTTAACATACTTTAAGTTATGGACAAAAATCTTATTTTAACTTTTGGATATATTTTTATTTTTGATAGGTATGTTAAAAAGCTGCGGAAGTTCTCCGTACTTCCTCTAAATATGTGGGATTTAATTTCCACTAATCTAGACTATGCCATTTGAATGAAACTTTCTACTTAATTGTATGAAATTACAACATTAGACGTAACAAGCACTATCTTTTGGCATTCCCGAGAATTAATTCCTAATAACGAGTTATACCGTGAATATATTTTATAATGCAACATGCACGTACATACATAACGTAATAATGAAATTACAGCAATGTATTTTAGCGTGTATTTTATTTTGCAACATAGGATGTGGAATACAGTAGTTGAACAAAATTTAAAAACTAATTTAATAAATTTTCAAAAATGTCACCATTGACGGCCAGACAGTATCCTAAGCGATTGTAGAATTCATTTATTGTATTTTGTATCTGCTCTGGAGTTATTTCTCTTGCAGCAACTCGTATTCTATTTTTTAATTGGTCAATATTGTTTAGAGGTTCTCCATGAAAAACTTTATTTCTGATACATGACCAAAGAAAGAAATCGTTTGGAGACAGGTCTGGTGACCTTGCGGACCATTCTACTTCTCCTCCACGGCCTATCCAACGGTTTGGAAATCTTTGAAGATGAGCCTACAGCTCTCGGATTTCTTATGAAGAAAGCTTCTTCTAAGAAGAAAATGTTAATAACGAGTGCGAGTCTGAAGTAGAACCTATAGCTCTCAGATTTCTTATGAAGAAAGCTTCTTCTAAGAAGATGTTAATAACGAGTGCGAGTCCGAAAATGAGGCTATAGTTCTCAGATTTCTTATGAAGAAAGCTTCTTCTAAGAAGAAAATGTTAATAACGAGCGTGAGTCTGAAGATGAACCTATAGCTCTCAGATTTCTTATGAAGAAAGCTTCTTCTAAGGTATATATACATGTCAAACGTATGAATAAAAGTGTCGGAATAATAAAAAAAATATGTGTTTCCTAACTTAAAACGTATCTTTCTTAATACATTTTTCAAAACAGTACAATTAATCTTGGCTTAATTAATCTTAGCTTGTGTTAATATAATTGTGCTTTATTGTTAAAATTACAACTAATAACTTATTTTCAATGAAAAACATTTTCCATAATTTCGTAATTATTGTTTAAATCTTAAAATATGTATATAAATATATATATTAAACACAAAGTATCTATTTTTTCAGATAATTTAAAAGACAATTATAAAGTTACCTATGAAAGAAAATAAGTTTTTTGTTGTGTATATGCAAAAACTGGTTTTTTTTTTGCACCACCACAGGAAACTAACTGCTTAAACTGCAGTTGTATTTATAATTTTCGGAAAAGGAGTTTGTAAGCAGCTAGCAAATAGTGGACATTATAATCCTAGACATAATTTAAAATACATTCCATGGAAGGTAATCGGATTGTAAGGGGTAGAACCTCCACAATTACTGCCTAATGACTATTTCAGTATTTGTCTCAGCAGGTATAAAGGACCATATTTAGAAATTCCCCATGTCCAGATAATTTTCTAGTTTCTCTACACAATTGTTAAGAGTTTTAGGAACTAAATATTGGGATCTAAATTAATAATACATTCAAATTGCACGTAGTTTACGAATTGAAATAATTTGAATAAACGGACTTTTTTAACTACAACTATTCTTATACTCGTAGATTTTTTTATCATGAGTACAATTGTAGAACAATACACTATTTTTCTTATTTATTATATCATTTGTAATAATAATTGTGATTGTATTAACTAAACTAAAAGAATAAATTAAAAATATTTTCTCGAGTACGGAAATTCTTTTGATCCAGTGTAAGCGTGAATTATAGTTATATGTAAGTATGATGAAATGAAATATTGATAGATTTTTAAATTGTCAAGTGAATCATAAACAAATGGCAATAGATTTTTACCCTAGCATCTAATATCAGATATACAATACCTAGTATTGTTTAAAAGTTGAACAAAACTTATATTTAAATCATGGATCTCAAAAAATTTATAGCGTGGGTGCAACAAATTATATATTATAATTCTAAACACTATCATTTCAAATAGATTCCAAGAAAGGTAAACAGATTATAATGGTTCAAATATTAGCAATTAGTTTTAATGACTATTTAAATATTTGTCTTGTCATATTTAGAAATTCTTAATGTTCATTTATTTTAAAACTTATGTTAAAATCATGGACCTCATCGAAAAATTTATAGTGTAAGGACAAGAAACAATAACAGATGTTGATGTTGTAGATAATAATTCTGCACACTATCATTTAAAATAGATTCCAAGAAAGGCAAACGGATTATAATGGTTCAAATATTAGCAATTAGTTATAATGACCATTTAAATATTTGTCTTGCTAGATATGAAATGCGTCATATTTCGAAATTTTTGATGTTCATTTATTTTAAAACTTATATTTAAATCATAGATTTCATCGAAAAATTTATGGTCTAGGAGCAACAAACAATAACAGACATAGATTATAATTCTGAACACAATCATTTAAAATAGATTCCAAGAAAGGTGATTTAATTATAAGGGTTCCAATATTAGCAAATAGTTTTAATGACCATTTAAATATTTGTCTTGCTAGACACGAAATGCGTCATATTTAGAAATCTTTGATGTTTATTTATTTTAGTATATCGTGGCTAAGACAACAATTATTAAGTTTCAAGAGTTGAAGATGGTGGCGTAAATAAAAAATTGATTAAAATTGCACGTATTTTATGAACTGAAATAATTTGAATAAATACACCTTTCTTACTGTAGTACCCATAAAATTTTCATTATTTATTTTCACTTAAATAATTATGTTCTTCAAGTAGAATCATAAATTAAAAACCTTTTCTTGTGTTCGATGAGTCTTTTGATGCAGTGTAACTATTAACTTACATATATATCTAATACAACATATATGTTTTATTAGATTTTGCAAAATGTTTATTAGTGTAAATAATAACTGTATCTTCAATCAGTGCGGAAATTCTTTTTGTGCTATGCGAACCAAGACTGTTAACCTTTTGCATTATACATTAATAAAAATACGTAACGCCCAGTGATAACGAATTTATTTCAATAATTTTATCAATTTGATTGTGTGTTTCAACGAATTTCGAAAACTGTAGTTTTACCTCACTACTGTGTAACTAGATACAAGCGTTTGAAATATCATATGTCACTTGTTCATTATTTTTACCAATTTATGTCATAATAAGAGACTGATGGAAAGCAAAAACCAACACATTTGTATGTGTAAATTTTTAAAACAGATTTGATGAAACATTAAATGTCCGAAACATGCATGTTGATATTTTATCTAAACTTCCTTCTTCACGATATTGTTACTAAACTTACGACAAACGTGAATCAAAACGGACATTACAAGTTGATAATTTCAAACGTTAACTTAAGGCCACGGAATGCAAATATCAGATGTTATAATAGGATTCTATATACTAGAGTAGATCCATGTCGACGACGATCTTTCTCATTTGAAAGGTTGAATGCACAGACTACATTTTTAGAATCAAAATTCCCTGAATCATCATATACATATATAATGTTGATTAGATAAGTTAATTTTCATAAAATAGTGCCATAGTACTCTCTTTCTAACTATATGAATTGTAAAAAATGAAACGTACTCATAGCTGGTAAAAGTAGAACTTGTGAAGTAAATCATGAAAACAATAATGAATTGTGAAAGATGGTTAGTTTCCAAAAACAACAAGGAAAGACAAAAGAAGGTATCTAGTGGATTTAAAACTATTCACATAACATACACCTGAAACCTGATTAATATTAACGAAAAAGCAGTTGAGTGTAGTGATACAAGCTAGTTAATTACAAAGCACAAAAACATAATATAAAAATATCTGTCACAAGCTTAAGGCACTCAAATGAACTTTTCAGTTATACAAATCCTATCCTATATAAAAAATACAAAACAAATAGTGTTTATTGCATATCTAAAATAAATGCAGTATACTTAGAATCAACACATCTGTGTCTCTTGAAAAAGCATGACAAATTTGATATTTCTACCCATTTTTTTCCATTACTCGAATCCAATGTTGATATTTTCCAATTTATACTTTGTCCGTGCTATTAGATTATGTTAGCTATTCTTCAAGATAAAAAAACTTATCAAATTATTATCAATCTCCATAGAAGATTCGGTAAAGTTTAGGTTTACAGTTTATACTAGTTTTATTTTTGCTTGATTTAGTCATAAACTATATATATATATATATATATATATATATATATAAATTTAAATAAATTCGTTTGTTGAAGATAAATAGCGACTGCTAATGTTTATATGTTTATCATTTTGCAACCCAAAGTTTGAAAAACGCTAATCTACAGCATATACATATGTATAATATATCCACAATATTGTAGCTGGTTTATTCAATTAATAAGAGAAGCTGGGCTAAGGCGTGGCTAATAATAAATATCCTCACTATATCAGATTGAAACTTTAAAAACTTTGTGCTAAAAAATTTATATCTTATACACCACTTGTTAAAAACTTATAGCTTCTTAAGTTATTATCAACAATAATTAAATCTATATACATTCCACATATAATACTCAAACATTCAATGAACTTTTGCAAATATTTAAAAATAATTGTATGCTATAGTTTAAATGTGGTTTTATTCTACCGACTTAAAAATCAGTGAAAGTAGAAAATTTAATTTCAATGTTACTAATTCACATAACATTAAAGCCTAGTATCTTATGAAAAAGTAATCCATCACAATGAAATATCAGTTGTTGATTAAGCTAATACTTTATAAAACTCTCTAAAGTGAACTAAATAAGGAGTAATAAACAATTTTGCCAAGTTTACGAAAACAAATTTATGATATACAAACATAGATCACTCACATAAAAGGAATGACTCAATGATTTTGTGTTTAGGTAACTGCATTATGACATATAGAAAGTAGCTATGATAAATATGTAGGCTACTTACATGTAGAATTAAAGCAGGTAAAAATATGTTTTTTCTACATTCTTAATAAATAAAAACACTTAATACTTGCATTACTCTAAAAGGCATATTAGTCTTATAATTGAATCAAGACCCTGTAAAAATTATTTATCTGCTTTTACATTATTATCACCTTAAATAACAAACATAAAATACTTTAAAAAATGCTATTGCAACACAAAGAATCATTTTTAGATATAAAAGCTTGCATCCGTGACATTTTCTTGAATAACATCTTATTGTACAATATAGTCAAAGCAGGTTATATTCAAAAATTGGCTACAATGAACTTTAATCATCATAAATTTTCACAAATTCTAGCTATTGTGTTATTTCTTCCACAAGATTTTGATCTATAATATACCAAAAGTAGGTTATGGTTAAAAATTTGTTTAGTAAACTTCCATTATTATAAATTCTTATATATGATCATTTCATGTTTCATAACTTTGTTTTCAGATTTAAATTTAAACAGTATTAATATATCAATTAAAGACAAAGACTCTAAATTAAGTCTCTTTTTGCAATAAAATACTTAAACATTGATTTTTGCATGTCATTTAAAAAATATCAGCATATTATATGAAAACATGTCATTTTAACAAGATTTAGCATACAAACCTGTGAAGATGTGCTGGGGCCTTGTTCAACAAGGTATAGTACTGTCGAACAAATTCTCGTCCAACACTATCAGGTGAAGGGGGAGCCTCCATGACCATTCCTGATGTTTAAGTACTTGATAAATTAAACTACTACAAAAAGCTTGCAAGTAGAAACTCTGTTCTGAAAATATATAAGAAAACATTCAATATGATGGTAAATTATGTGAGAAGTTAATAAATGATTAAATCATGCATATTACAATTTTATCGCAAAGCGATAACAATAATGATGACATAAAATAGTGTTTTCCTAATGAAAAAAACTGCAAAGATTTGCTGTGCAAACAAAGAGGTTTCCATTTCTACCACATGGAGTCGTTTACAAATGCGACATACAAACTCCAGCATGTAGTAAACTAGAATTAATCGAAAACTTTATTAAGCATCTAAATGTACAAATGCAGAAGATTCCAAAAATAT
This sequence comes from Dermolepida albohirtum, assembly GCA_031893035.1. Taxonomy (NCBI): domain Eukaryota; kingdom Metazoa; phylum Arthropoda; class Insecta; order Coleoptera; family Scarabaeidae; genus Dermolepida; species Dermolepida albohirtum. The sequence goes on from JAVIWB010002550.1 coordinate 191,918, forward strand.
TTAAAATACACACAATTTTTATGCGATATGATATTAGCAACCGTTCTCGTGTAGGACCAAAAGATTTTGCAAAAACCCCGGTTTCAATAAACAAAATGTCAAAAATATTAGTTTAATAACTCACCTTTACGAATACGTATTAGAGTAGATGAAAAAACATTAAAGCTGGGATGTAAATATTTAAATAATGCACAACAAGGTTTAGAGAAATGAAATTCTAGAAACGCCGCAAAACCACGGGTGTAAACTTCATAAATTGTCGTTGGTGATACAGTTTTAAGCCGTTTTGAATGGTGGCGCTTGCGTCCAAGGTTTTCAAAATATAATCTCGTACCCAAAGCGTTTTCGACAGGAAGTGGGGTTCGAGATTAACGCATATGCGCAGTAACATTCATATATAATCTTTTGATATATACAGTATGTTTCCTCTTCAGAATACTTTACTTCATTTAAAATTTATGAACACATACTAAGCTTTGCATATTAATTTAAATTGAATAAAATTAATATTTTTTTTAACCTTCAACTAATCGTAATAAAGGTTTTTATCGATATTTTTGTTTAAATTATTTTTGAATTACATACAAGAATAAATACAAAAAACAGATTTGTATACAATTGATAGTATGTGTAATGTTATAAAACTATTTTAATATCTTCATTTAATTTAATTTTTAATTGTTCTGGTCTCTTTTTCAAGAATATTTTTTTGTTTTAAATAAGGAGTAGAAAGCCATAAATGCAAAAACAAACTAAACCAAATACATAAGCTTGTTTGTTTCTAAATATGACGCACTTCTTATCTGGTAAGATAAATACTTAAATGGTCATTAAAACTAATTGCCAATATTTGAACCCTTATAATTCGGTTACCTTTCTTGGAATCTATTTTAAATGGTATTCAGAACTATAATCTATAATGTCTATTATTGTTTGTTGCTGCTACACATAAATTTTCCGATGAGATTCATGATTTAAATATAACTTCTTTGATTTTTTTATGTAGTTTATAATATATATAATGAACAAAACACAAAATTGCATGTCCTCAAGAATATTTCAGTTTAGAACAATGCAATGGCAGTTATTGCCGTTAATGTTATTTTAAATAATGTTATTGAATATGTTAATGGATTATTTTCAAAACTATCTGCTCGTCTATATAATATTTGTAGAATTTAGATAATCAGTGTGTCCTTATTTTGTATCCCTTACACTTATCCTACATCGCATATATGTAAAAAAACGTTCAACGTCGATGGATGAAACTCATAAACTTAAACAGGAATGTGAGTGGCGACTTAACGAATACAAAAAACCTAACTTTAAAAAGTAATGTTATGTGTAAAGAAATAATCAAGACTGTAAAGATTAATGTAAATGAAATGTTGGCAATTGAATAAGGAAATTAGAAACAAACATTTTGATCAAGTTTTCACGCTAGATACTAGCATTAAATTGACGATAACTATAGTTTATTTCACGTTAGAATGATTTACACAGTTTATAGGAAATATACACATCGTGCTCAGATCTCATTTCTAGGGGATTATGATATTTAGCGTTTAGATCCATACATGATCTAAATCCAAAAGTATGTAATTTTTAAGAGGCAAGTCATCTGAGTAAATAGTGTTAAAATGATTAATTTAAAATGGTTCTCGTCTTATTGGCATTAGACTTCTATACACTAAATACTTCTTGGTAATTTTGTAATAGAAAACTCCCTTGTACTTCAACTTTTGTTTGTAGTTACGAATACAAACGCAGTCAATTTAAAACCAAATAATCACAAATAGTACAACATAGTGTACCTAGCAGAATATTTGCGTTCTTCCAGATCATAATTCAATTCAAAATTATTAGGCACTTTGAAAAGGTAAGGCAGTGTTCGAATTAAAATTTTAAAGTATGTATGAATAGCCAGAATATAGCGACATGATACTGAAATCAAGAAAATAATTAACAGCTGCATTAACAATTTGCTTCGAGATATAACAGAAGTGATAAAAGCATAAAGGGGAAATACAAAATATATAGCAATGTTATAGGATTTATAGATGTACTTTAATCAAATATTTTTAAAAAATAACACACTTTTTTGCAATATTTATATTAAGGCCTATAATTTACAAAATTCCTAACTCATCAGCCATATATTGAAAACTGATTTACTTTCAGTAAAAAGAGATTGTCAAGGACTTATTAAATAAAATATTAAAATTAAAATATTTTATTTGGAATATATTTTATGTACATTATGATGTATTTTATATAGTAATATTTATTTTTCTTATTCTACGTGAATTAAAGCACACATTCTGGGTCGTAGAAACTTTCGTCGTCGTGTACATAACTTCAGGAGACAGAAATCGGCTGCGTTACTGTTACTGTCGGGTAGTTGCATGATACTTCCCTAATAATTACAAGGTTTGACTGTCAAACATTTCCATTTTATTGGTGGTAGATAGGTACGTACATGCGAATAGTTCGCTGTGCATATAAAGTTGTATAAAACATTTGCGTTTTATTTTCAATATATAGGGCTTTCAGTATCACTTAAAAAAATAGAAAATCGTAGGGCTTAGCTTCCTCAGATCTGCAATTTATATTGCCTATACGCAAGTAAGGCATTTCATTACTTTAAAAAATTACCGTACATAGTGAAATTGTGCGAATATTTGTGTTTTTTATTAAAATAAAATAATATCTATTATAAAATAGTGATAAATCCCACAAACTATACAAATCGATATTTTTTTAGCAATAGATGTGCAGTAAACTTAAGAAATTAAAAAATATATACTTCTGAATTGCCAATTAATCATTTTTGATCGTACCCCATAACAAATACATATTTAACTTATGTCGTAGATAACATATTTAAAAAATAAATGTATTAAAACCAAAATACATGATAAACTTGATAATGTTTTGGTGAAAATATTTCGCAGATATTTATATCTCAACATATACTTTATATATAATTCGGAATTTTTTTTATTTCTATGTTTTTAATGCATTCACCAACGTTAGAAATTTTATAATTATAATTATATATATATATATATATATATACATATATATATATATATATATATATATATATATATATATATATATATATATATAATGTGTTACAGTTCTAGCATTTAAAAACTCAGTACAGTTAAAATATAAGATGCATACAAACAGTATTGGGCACCATATTTTAAAATAGATATAATAATCAAGGTGGACTAGGTCATCTCGACATGAAAAATTTCTAAATCCTTTAGTACCTGGCAAGGTACAAATACTCATTAAGTATTTGTAGTCCTAACCCATCTATAATCGGATTACTTTTCCTAGAATTTATTTTAAATGATTGTGCCCAAGTATATATATATAAGTTGTAATGCAATTATTTTTTATATATAGACTTGAACATAATAATTTAAAATAAATTCTAGGAGAAACAATCCGATTATAGGGGTTACAATTGCGACAATTTACTTTTAAGAAGTATTTGCACCTTGTCAGATACCAAAGGATTTAGAAATTTTTTATGTTGAGATGATCTAATCCACCTTGTTCATGCATTTATTTTAAAATATGGTGTCCAATACTATTTGCATGAGTTTTATTTTTCAACTGTACTTTTCTTAAATGTAATAAATCATATATATTATAAAATTTCTAATATTGAATGCATTTAAAAACATTTACAGAAATAAAAGAATTCCCATAGTTAAAAATTAATTTTCCATTTTAAAATATTGTGCCTAATTGCTATACTTCGATAGTTTTCTAATTCTCACACTTCTAATTATTCTACGCAAGGTAGTTATTTTCTTTCTTTTTGATATACATTTTGAAACAGATATTACGACTTGGGAGTTTTAATAACACGATTTTTTATAATACGGCGTATGTTTACAGATTTTCGACGTGCTTTTAATTACGTCTCGCCATTATCAATAATACGTGTGAACTATAAGCATATAGATTTGATTACTAAATAAACTTGTTTTACTGTATTTTTTATAATCGACTTGGTCAATTTCAAATTCATCTTGCTGTATATTGACGAATTTGCAAAAAGTTAAGAGTACGTATTTCATTCATTTATAAAAGAACTAGTAAATAGAATTATTTTTACCATGTATGCTTTTCAGATATGTTAAGTAAAAAAACTTCTTAATTTACTTTTCCAAACTACTTTTGTTAGCTTTAAATTGTAATTTGCTCGATCGTAATAATACAGTTTAAATGTGTTTTTAAAGGTTCAATTATAATAAATTTTTAGTGTTTATAAATATCAAGCATAGAATGGTTTTATTTTTAACTTTACCTTTTTTTTACTTAGCCTAAAGAGAAAACATTAAAAAAATTTTTTAGTCACATTTTTCAACATTTAGAATATGAAATAAAATATAATTATCACTTACCTGTACAAGCTTACTTTTCTGCAGGCGAGAATTTTAACATTTTTAAAAAATATTATTGAATAAATAAGATTTTATTGGTGCAACACAAAAAATTTGGCCACTATTTTTAGCAAATAATTTCAATTTACTATTTTCAGATCAAAAAGCGGTTATTTCAGCTGTTAAAAGTTCAAATACAGTCAATAGTGAATTATATATACTATACTACTACATACTTCATAAATACATACCTGTCCACTCCCATTTAATTTAAAATGAAATTCACGCGAATTAAATATAAAATTTATTAACTTTACATACACAAAAATAATATTCATACATAATTTTTAGAGGTCATACATTTTGATCAACCTATGATTTTTAATTTTTGAGGTATTATAAAATGCCCGGGAAAATGATGGCAATCTCATCTGATAATTATTTCTACAAAACTCATTAAGAATAAATCTTACTATATACACAAATTAATTTATTAAACACGGAAGTACAATGCCCTCTGCACTCTCCATACAGATACAATCATTAACTTATTTCTACGAACTTTATATCTAATACAGAAGGTAAATTATTACTGTTCATGATCATTCAAAATTCTTTACGTTACATTACTAAAAATATCAAAAAATAATATTAAAAAAAGGAAATATAACACTATTTAAATGACGTTGAATGACAATAAAAAAAAAGTAATTGAATTTCGTATGGACAGTATTACACAGTAATGAATATATATTGTCAAAAATGGAATGATTATATTAAATAATCTAATTTGTAATTTGAGACTGAAGAAAATGAGATGATACACCTAGAAAGAAAAGAAAAATTTAGATATAGTTATTATTACTACTACTATTGATAAGACGTGTTAGTGAAAAGTATCAGTATTTAGTTTATTACTTCAATGTTTATTTTCAGAAGCAGAACTGGACAAAATATATATCATCATATTTGACAGGAGTTACGTGGCGTTTTCTTAGCTTCTTCTTTAAGCAAATACATACCTATAAAAGATCACAACTATTAAAATTTAATAGGGTTGATGCCTTGGATTGCGACCACCACCACCTCCTCCTCTCTGTTTACCACCTGTATAACCACCAGATCCTGGAAAATTGGAGAGAGAAACTTGTATAACTCACTCATATAATACTAAAAATTATAGCCAAGTTTTTTGAACCTTTATAGTGAAATACATGTAATACCTTAAAAAAAGTAAAAGGTATTAGCATAAATCAATCCTTTATCCAACCAATAGATAAAAATTTATCAATTAGAATAAGTGATAAAAAGAAAAGTTATTTCCTAGTTATTTTAGTAAAGGATTGTTCCAATTACTGAGTTGAAAAAGATAAACTAAAGTTAAGCACAAATGATGCACAATTGCAACTATTTTGTACCTTTGCCGCGAGAGCCACTTCGTCCGCCGCCATAGCCACCATCATAGTTACCGTAGCCATAATCTGCTCCGCGCATAAGAAAGAAAATTAATTAACGCTTTTTTTAAGATAATTAGAAAATAAAAAGAAACATCTAACTAACAATGTTCATGAAATTTACAAATTTCTGTGATTGTAGCCAAATTTTGTGCTCTGCAATTTGAAACATGCTTAGGATCAAGGTTTTAAATGATTGGAAAACATTATGAAATTAGTTTAACAAAACGCTTTATTCAAGCCTTAGATATTTCACAATGTATTCCCATATAAAGGTCAACATGCAAAAAATAGTATAGGAACAAACAAGTTGTCTATAAAGTATATATCATTTTATGTATGTGCAAATACTCTCGAGATGGCAATTATATATAATATGTTTATATATATATTTTTTTTACTTAAAAACAAGTACTAATTCTACGTTGGCATGCAGTAACGGCAGACGGCAGCCACTCACTATACATGTCTTTAAACATAAAAAAATATTCACTTTTTTCTACTGAACGCCAACGCTACAAAATTTCATTTAATAATGCCTGTTAGAGTATTTACCATAGTTGCCATAGTTCGAATAGTCATAGCCACCGTAACCTCCATATCCGCCGCCTCCGTAGTAATCGTAACCAGCCCCATATCCACCATCATAACCACCCCCATATCCTTGACTATAGCCACCGTATGTTCCATAACCTTGGTTACTACCCCAATTCTGATTCCCGCCGTAACCTCCTCTTCCTCTACCTCGTCCACCCTGACCCCTACTTCCCATTCGACCGCCTCTCATTGTCCCCATGGCATCTGGCTTTGGTGTTGCTTTCTTTACATCAACCTTAATATGAATAAAATTATTAAATTATTGAATAAATTATGATTGATTTTAGCATACTTCTTTGTCTTTTATCGTTTGTTTGGGTGTTTTTAATAATTCATTGACTACTTGTTCAGATTCAAATGTTATAAAGCAGAAACCTTTCCTTTGGTTCTTTGTCTTATCAAAAGGCATTTCTACTTCGATTATCTACAACAAAGCAATTATAATATTTTTTTTTACTAAGAAGCAAAAAATAATTACCATTCCAAATTGATTAAAGTATGATTTAATATCATCGTCTGTCAGATCATTTGAAAGTCCACCAACAAATATTTTACCATGTCTAGCTTTTGCTTTCTTTGGATCTACTTTCTTATTATTGATAACATGGTCACCAGCAGCTACTACTTTGTCGATTGCTTCTGCTGAATTAAATACAATAAATGCAAAGCCTCTTGATCTGCCTGTGTTTGGGTCTGTCTTGACATTAATACTTTCAATGTCTCCATAAGTTCCAAAATATTCCCTAAGTTCCTCTGCAAAGAAAAATTCACATATGAAAATTTCGAATGTTTGAAATAACAGTTCATAGATAAAATTAAAAATCATTGTTCTTAAGAACCAACCAATGATATTTAACTTGCAATGATTACTGAAGGTATATTTTTAAAATATATCAATTCTTTCATGCAAAATATAATGTAATATACTTACTATCTGTTGTTTCCCAACTCAAACCACCAACAAATAATTTTCTGTGAACAAAATATTAGTTTGAATTAGATTTATCGCAAAACAAGTATATCCTAAGCATTACTACAACCGTATTTGAATGCTTATCAAGTATTACAAATTACTAGTTTAAACAGAAAAAATGTTAATAAAAATAGAGCAGCAAACAAACTGAACTGATCCTTGTTCAATCAAATGGATCTGCAATCTATAAACTGTAAGTTTAAAGTTATCTGCAAATTTAAAATTATGTGAAATTTAAATTCATTTTCGAAACTCTTTAAGGTGATTAAATTGTTCAAAATTTATTTTAACGTAACAATAGGTTACTAAGTTTTTGGCAGAAGAATTGCCCAAGGATAAATACCATGGGTGCCGGAAGATCCACTCCAGTCGTCTCATCCTTCCTTACGACAATGGTTGACACACCTGAAGGAAAGGAAGCATGGTTAATGCATGTATATCGCTTGTTAACCCTGCTAGCCTACACCGCCCAAGTTTGTGCGATTTATTGTTGAAAGTTATCGGTTCTTTTAAATACAATATAAAATATCACTGAAAGGCAATAAATCGTTTCTGAAAAAAATTAGTTTGAAATGGACTATTGCTGAAATTACAAAAAAAATAACCGATAGTAATTTAACACTATAAAAAAGCACACAATTACTTATTTATATTTTATTTACGGTCCAAACTCGCGTCGACCCAAGCTGAATTTGCTTGGACGCCATTTTCTTCTAGTAAACGACCAACTCTAATGATTTGGCATTTAAAGAGTTCTCCAATTAAAACCAATATTACAGACAAAATAATACAAACCGTTACTATATTATTTACTTATACAATGTTATTTACCGAAATGTTGATAAACAAAGCCTTTGTACTACTGATGAACCTGGATTAAAATACCGGCTTGCAAAGACAAAAGATCAATAATTGCATTGAATCAATTATACTACTTTTGACATGAAGAAAAAGTGTAAATGAATTTACTATTCAAATAAATAACTAATTCACTTCAATTAAATATTTTAATTTAACTTACCTGTCATCGTCTCGACCAGGGGCATCAGCACTACCACTATCTGCGGGAGCGTCACCACCACCGCCGTTTACATGGGAATCATTTTGAACGAAATTTTGATCTGTAGTTTTTACATCTTGAGAAAAATCTTCACCGTTTTCCATCGGACAATCTTGATTTGCCATCATATAAACTATTTATAGAGTTCTAAAAAGAAAATTTATAAGGTAAAAAGCACGTCCGCTCACGACTAAAGCACAAAGTGAAGAGAATGCCGGAAAGGGAACGAGAATCATTGCTACTCAATGTATTGTGGGTATTAAAGGTGTGAGAGAATGAACCAATAGTAAATTAGTATCTTAATTTCCATGGCATGCGCATTCTATTCAAAACATGCGGGAAAATCAAAAGTGGCGTTGGTTAATTTTTGAAAATAACGTCAAACGTTTTTCTTACAAAACAGAAATTCATAGTCTTTTCAAAGGATATATTAACTAAATTAAAAAATGCATTGCAAGGTAAAATTTAATGAAATTATACATATATAAATGCAACAATTACATATTTTAGGAAATAAAGCTTTTAAATATTTGGAGAATATGTAATAAGATTCGAGCCGCTATATTTAGAGTAGGGATTAATTTGTGGGATTATTATTTACCTCTTGATCCGAATAAAAATTGTCTTATATCTGGTATAAGAATAAAATGTGTTTTATATATTTAGTTCTGAATTATTTTTTACACTTTAGAATCTCAATTTGTATCGGTTTTATCGGGTCCTCTTCGAGGAACTATTGGTCTCTCAGACGAAGAAATTAGTGAGCTTGCAGAATATTTTCGCGTTCAAGATGGAAGAGTATTTTATACGCAGCTATGTGAAGTTATTCATGACAGCGGTATTTAACTATGTAATAATAAAATTCTTCTTTTAATTCTATGCAATTCTATAGTTCCCGATTTTGCAAAGAATGCCCCTCTCGTGAGTGGTCTTGAATGGGAAGACCCCTTGCACGTTAATCGTTTAAGCATAAGTGAAGAAAGACGACTTAGCTTACTAATTACTAAAATTGCATCTTTAGTTAATTTAAGAAAGTTGGTACTAAGGCCGTATTTTCAAGATTATGAATTGGTAATTATGTATTATTATAAGAGGAAATTTTAATTAAAAATGTGAGTTTCTCTGAGAGGTGGTTTAATTACCAAATTTTTAAATTGCCTGAAAATAAAGTCGATTACTAAGTGCTATAAATTAATGGGTATAAAAGACGTTTTATAAAAAGTATTTTAAAAAATTATATAATTGTCATATTATTGTAATTGCTTGTATCTATTTTCTTTAAAGAAGCAATTAGCAATTAAGAAACGGAGGGAAACTAGTTACTGGCCACAAACTTCAAGTTATATTAAAATCTTTATCAGAGGAAATAAGTTAAAGTTTTTGAAATAAATATACCTTAATCAAAAGTCTGTATTCTGATAGGTAAATTTAAATTGTCATTGATTTAATAAAAGATATTTTATGACAACATTATTAGCAAAATTTGAAGAATTGGGGAAAAATTCATGAAAATGAGACAACCACATTATGTGAAATTAAAAAAAGAGAGAAGAAAAACGGTAGATAAAGGAATAAAAAAATTTGATAGTAGGTTAAAGGAAAATGTGTATTCCAGGATAATAACCATACATTAAAACTATAAAAAAGTTATTCGATTGATAACACGTTCGCGTTATTTTCCACGAGTAACGTCAAAATAAATTTATTTTAAAATAAGTGGTTAGTTTTAAGGCTAGAATACATTTTAAATTTATGTAAAAGGAATCTACAGTACATGCTTAGATTTTGACGGTTAAAGTCTGGTACGAACTTGTTTTTGTGCGAGTTTTACCGCGAATCTAGGTGCGATACTGTAGTTATTTGATGATGACAACTTAGTTATCGAAATACTTATACAGAATACGAATAATATTGTGCAAAAGAGTTTTATTTAAGAGTTTATGTATGTGTTATATAACTCCATTATTCATTTCACATTTCTAAACGTTGTCGTAAAGTCACTTTTGCTCGTAAGTGCTTTTTTAAGATTAATTTAGATCAAGAGATCTAGCTGGACATGTAATAGGTCTACCCCTATTGATCCATTTATTTTCGTACATTTCGATTAGTAAATCTCTTATTGGTGAATGATTATGATCAGACCACCGTTGGAACCACATTAAATTCTGGTTATAGTAATGGCACATCTAACAAACTTCTTAACTCATAAGACAGAAAGTGTCTATATTACATATCGTTTAAACCTCGTAGAAATATAGGCCAACTACAGTATTAGCAGCAATGATACCTCCCCAAACGTTAAATAACCATCTATTTTGTTGATCAGTTACGAAAACGAGTAATTAGTAACAAATAATGGGAAACAAAAAATAAAGAACAGTTAATATTATCTTTAAGTAAAAATGAGGAAAAATTATGATACAAACACGGAGATGTTGAATTGATATTTTTATTAGATATTTTTGTTTTATTTGTTATCACAAGCACAGCTACTACTATCTTCAAATATTGTATGTATACTTCTTATGGTTAACAATGTTTGCTAAATATATTAAAATTTATCTCAGAAGATTTTATGGTTTTATATGGTAGGTTTCTTTTTGATATTAAATTATTTGTAACAAAAAGTATTAATTTTTGGATATAAAAAATGTTATAGTCTCATCGGTTAGTATTCCCAAAGTGATTCCGCCGTATTGTTAATGCTTTTTTCGTGCGAGGTTATGTAGTTTGTTTATTCTTTTTATAACAGTACGCCAATGGTACGTCATTTGTGGTGTTTGGTTTCATGACGTTATACTTCGTGCATGATTTGATGAGGTATTGTACCATTCTCTAACCGAAAGAACTTTAAGCTGTATCAGAACATCATAAAATATACGTGATGTTCCTTTTCAAAAAAACATGTTTCATACTTTTAAAGATACTATAATTCATTTTAAATTTTGTAACACCCTGTATAATATAAGGAATATTATGCCGAAGAATTTTTTTGAGCACATAACCCCTTTCCACATTAATTTTCGTAATTCTGTATACGTATTTCGATAACTAAGTTGTCATCGTCAGCAGATAAATTAAGCAGTGTTGCATCTGGAGAACTAGAGAAGCACACTTCGTGTGCGTCTTGGCTTTCATCGGTACGGATCGTGTGCGAGATTAATTGTTACGTACGGGTATTTATTACCGTAGTTCTACGGATCTTGTGCGAGATTAATTGTTTCGTACGGGTATGTATTACCGTAGTTCTCCAGGTGTAACACTGCTTAATTTATCTGCCGATGATGACAACTTAGTTGTCGAAATACGTATACAGAATTACGAAAATTAATGTGGAAAGGGGTTATATAGCAACCTTAGTGATCAAGTTAATGAACCACAGGCTCCATCAAAATCACCTTGAAGAATTATTGCAAAATAATAATAAAGACGATATTAATTTTCGTAGAGAAGTATGTAAATGAACTTTTTTCTCTTAAAAGTGGGATATTACGAAAACTGTTTAATTTCAACATGGAGTTAATAGCATAAATTTGTCTTATTATGTAATAGGAACTCAGAAAATGTAATAATGTGCAGGTTCTTCCATTTACTATAAATTAATATTGTATATTTTACCATGTAGAGTACATGATCCAAATAACTTTAAATTAAAATATATTTTAATCGAATGTAGCGATTCATTCGATTAAAAAATATTGAGTAATAAATTAATAATTTAAATATAGATTATAATTAAAATTATTTAATTAATAAATTTTAATTTATATCTAAATTATAATTACAAAATTGATCCTAATTAATTTTTTGTTGAAATGTAAATAATAAATATACAACTTACAGATTGCAAAAAATAATGGAACAGTGACAATTGCACATTTTGCTCGAGTCCTTGATTATTTAGGCATTATGGTGTCAGCGGATGACTTCAATTTGTTAGTAAAAAAATATTTAAAGGACTCCTACACATTAAATTATGTGGCTTTTGTTTCGGCAGTAGATGCTAGTGTTCAATTTATGGAACAATACGGAATGTTAGACCTTGGCGGGGTAAGCTATTGACCTTTAGATGGCATTCATTTGTAAAGAAAAAAAATCTTAGGATATTCTTAATCAATTTCCGGGCCGAATTATTGACGCTGAACTCCCGAAATTACCAAGACCTGAAATTGGAAAAATTATGGCATCAAGTGTTTTTGGTAAACAAAGTATTTTTCACCCCGCATTAAATGCACCACCAGAAACTCAGGATTTGGTCATGGTTATTAGGAGAATTCAGAGACACGTACTCGAAAATCGATTAAGAGTTTACGAGTTTTTCAAGGTAATAACCCTAGATTTTAGTATTGATTATATATGTACCTAAACATACACTACCGTCCATATTAGTCCGAACTAATATGGAGCTAGCGAAATTTAGTAAATTCTTTTAAAAAATTATATAATTACGTTCAACTATAAAAAATATATTTACATTAGGTCCTTTACGAGATTTATAACCAATTGCAAGCAAATATATCTATTAGAGTACCTACAAATAACTACCTTATTTTATGACCCACTGCGGCTATTCGTGGAATAATCCGCCATAAATACGATTATTTTTGAGATAATATTGCAAGCAAAAAATTTGCGAAACTCACCTGCTCTCACCGCAAAGTGTACCGAAATATGCATTAATTTTCAAATAAATTTGCTAGCGCGCGCATCACTGATAAAGCCGTATTTTTTATGTGAAATGCCGAGAGTAAAACCAAAAAGTTTAGAAAAACGTTCTGTAATTATTGCTTTTCATCAAGAAGGTTATATAGCGCGTCAAATTTTCGAAAAAACACACGTTAATAAACCGACTGTTAGTGATATCATTCGGCGATATCAACACACGGGCAGTTTAGGAGATCCGGCACGTTCAGGTCGTAAGCGAATAATATCTCACGCCGATGATGAGCGTATAAAATTGCTGAGTAAACGAAATAGGAGATCGACAGCACCCAAAATCGCAGCAGAAATGAATCGCGACCGTGCAAGAAAAATTTCTGTTACTACGGTGAAAAGAAGATTGAAAGCTAAAAATCTTCACGGCCGCTTGTATGTTGTATATTCTAATTGCTGTAAGAAAACTCTTACTTGGACGGGGAAGCGGGCAAAAACGACAACAATGGGCAGAAACACACAGAGATTGGACACTGGAGGACTGGAAAAGGGTATTTTGCGAAAGGAGGGTTATTTAGAAATACTGCAAGAAAATGCAATACTATCGGGGCTACGTTTAATCGGCGAAAATTTTGTAACAGGTAACTTTTTGGGAATGAATTTAACTAACTTTTCCTTACTTCAGTGATTGCTTATTTTTTTCTGGTTTGCCCCACATGTTCAGTGAGATACTTCCTTCAGTGATTGCTAATAATAGTTACCTGTGTTGTAAATTTCCCATTTTTCTTTGGATATTCCCTCCCATGTTTAATTGGATTTTATTTCGGTGACTAAGGAGAAGGTATATTGTAAAGCAATCTTTTCTTGTTCAACCTTAACTATTTCTATTTTTGCGGTGGTAGAGCTACCATTTTCATCGTCTATTCCATCGTTTTTATATCCCACACACTTAACCCCTATCAGAGGAACAGAAATTACCTCTTTAAACCTGTATCCCCTATCTGTGGCATGTTATAGGTAAATGAACAGCAAAGATGTGCAGTAATCATCTTCTTTTGTACCTGCACAGTTTTATTGTCGCGAAGAACATATGCATTTACTTAGAACGTGAAGTGTTAAATTACTAAACATACTCTTAAAATTCTATATAGCGGAAAACAATTTTTAGGATTTTGACCCTCTGAATTGCGGTAAAATTACAATATCCCAATTCCACAGGGGTTTAGACGCATTGGGTATTAGTGGAATTCAAAGACTTTACCTTTCTCTGCCAGAAATTGAATCTGTAATGATACAATATAGAGATCCAGTAGATCCCACAAGAGTTTGTTGGAGGACATTCGAAAATGATATTGAACAAGTTTTTACTACAAAGGTAACGATGATAATTAGCTTAAAAATTCGATTTTCAATTTGTAAAGTGTTTTAGGAACTAGAGAAATTTCCGTGTTTATGTGTAAATAGTCCACCAAGAGAAGTAGATGAGATTTCGAAAAAAGGGGCCAAAGTATGGCAGAACGTTAATTCTTCGAAACGAGAACTTTGCGAAGAAGCGGTTGAGAAGGTGAAACAGAAAGTTATGCGTCGGCGAATTTTATTAAAGCCTGTGTTTAGGGACTGCGATAAGTTAAAATAATCTGGTAAACGATTAGATTTTATTTTAAATAATAAATGATGCAGGCACAATAATGGACATGTTTCTCGTGCTCAAATGAGACAGTGTTTACTTTCGAATGGAATTTTATTATCTGACGAGGAACTGTACGCTTTAGAAGAAAGATTTAACGACGATATGGGCTTCAATTACTTTTGGTTTATGAAGGAAGCTGAACCGAAACCATATGAAGAACCACTTGTATGTAGACTTTCGTCGATTTATTAACATAAATCATAGTTATTATCGTAGTATGCTGGGTTTGTTGCTGATATGAAAAAGTTGAACGAACCTAAACCGCGTCCGCCAGTGGATCGTCGTGAAAAAGATATAGTATTGATTCTGGCTAAGATTAAAGGAAAAGTTGTCCGCGAAAGAATACGGGTATTAGAGTTTTTGAGAGATTTTGATCGGTGTAATGAGCAACTAATCAGAAGAGAGGACTTTAAAAGAGGTTTATCGGTGTGTAGATTTGATTTGACGGAGAATGAAGTTGAAACGCTAATGGAAGTGTAAGTATATATAATCGAGTAAAGCAATCTATTTTTTATCTTATCTCAAATTCCTCCACTTGTTTATGTTGTTAAAATAAAATCAAAGTCAGCGTTTAATTTACACTAATTATAAAATCAGGATTATCTATGTAAATATTTATATTTTGTTCGTGTTTTCGCAAGATAAAGTTTTTTACTTTTATCGGGTTTTTCAATGAGGACATAACAATTTTGTATTTAAATAAAACACAGAATAAGTGAGATATTGGGCTGAAATTTATTCCGGGTGCAGTACACAAATTACATTTAACTATGGAATTCGATCGCGTTCATATGACCACCGCGAGCACTTTTGCAGCGATCGATTCTTTGGAGCCAATTTTCCACCACTCTTTTACACGTATCGGCCAGAACGTTAGCAATTTCGCGTTCGACATTGTTCCTGAGCCCCTCTAACTTTATTGGCATAAACCAACAACTTATCGTAACCCCATAAAAAGAAATCCAACTACGATAAATCGCATGAGCGAACTCTTCTCCAATAGAGCAAGTGTTTGACCAGTTATGTGGCACTATCTTGTTGGAACCGCACATCACTGATGTCAAGTCCGTCCCATTATGGTGAAAAATAGCCTTCCAACATGCTCCGATAGCGGACTCCATTGACCGTAACATGGCGATCGTTTTCATCGATGAAAAAATGTGGTCCAATCACATCTCCGGCATGAAATTCACACCACACGGTTGTAATGGAGTCTCTTGAAGCACATGTGATTTTTTTTTGCTATCCAATAGCACATATTTTGTTTATTGACAAAACCATTAAGCCAAAATTGAGCTTCATCACTGAGGATGATTTTTCGATGAAATTCAGGATTTTCATCAAATTTTAGCAGAGCCCAATTGGAGACGTTTCGGCGCTTCAAATGATCAAGAGGCTTCAGTTGTTGAGTTAATTTAATCTTGTAAGAGTGTAAGCCAAGATCTTTAGGCAAAATTCGCCACAATTTAATTTGAGAGATTCCCAATTCCTGTGAACAGCGTGGAATCGACTGACTTGGCTCGTTTTTGAACTGAAGCACTTACGGCTGCTATATTTTCGGTACCTCGACCGGTGCGTTGTCTCACTGGCACAGGAACATTCGATAGTGAATATTTTGACTCGAATTAATCCATTATAGCACATACAACCCGTCTGGTGGGACGACTATTACGACCGAAAATTGAAGTAAGCGCTCTTAAGTTGCGAACACCGATTCAGAATTTCGGTAGTAAGTTTTAATAGTTTCCAAACGTTGTTCATTCGTTAACTTCACCATGATAAAAATTTTAACTTGACTAACGTTTCGACGTTGATGGATCATGAAAAACAATCAAGGGTGAGTTCGTATTAAAAGGCAAAATTGTTATATCTCATTTGGAAAACCTGATATTAATTATAAAGTAAAAAATGTTTTGAAGTACTTGAACATTATTGGATTTAATAAGGCCTCGAAATTAGGAAATTTGCTGTGATTATCACTAAACAAAACTATTCAATTATATCCTGGTTTGATATTTGTATAATTTTGCCTAAAATAAAAATCCCTCGAAATCTACTTTTCTAACACTATATCCATATATATGTTCATATTATTCATAGATGCGAAATTCGAACCCCGTATTTTCGTCATATTTTACACATTCCATACTTCATAATTCTAATTTTCCAAATTTAACATTTATATATACAATAGAGTAGTACTAGGTAATAATGCAAGAAAGGGAGCAAAACAATATATGCTATTTTTAAAAAAATCGAAATATTCTTAATTTAGTATACTATTATTGTATCGTGTTCTTCCTTCTGTACACACATACTTGATGACAATACATTTTTTTGTCCTATCAGCTTTGCTTCACCCCTAAGACAAGAATGCATAGACTACAAGAGGTTCTCTGATGTTGTGGAAGAATCGTTTACTCAACCTTGCCTTGAGAGAGCTCCACTTATTGTACCATTACAGCACATTCCCACGAAAGACTGTGAAAGGAATTTCTTAAATTTCGACGAACGTTTAACTTTATCTGTCGCTATGCAGAAATTATCTAAGAAGCCTGACTTGCAGATGAACTTAATGTCACTGTTCCAGGTATGATTTTCAAACCCACTATGTCGACACATACCGAAAAATTGCATTGGCAGAGAATTCGTTTCAATCCGTACTAATTTTGATGATACATATTTTATGATGAGGAGATACAAAAAACTATAACGTAATTTTTTTAATGGACACAATATGTGCTTTGGATATACAACACAAAATTATATTTGCTTTAAAAAGCATCACGTATTGTGTATCATTATTAAATTAACAATTTTCAATTTAATCATTAATCAGTTTTTTCGAATCTATTTTTCACATTTTGTCAAACAAATTCTAAATATTCTTTATAGAAATGCATCAGTATCTTTGAAGACTGATTACGAACAAGTTTTAGATAGAATAACATTTATGAATGTAGGAAATTAACGAGAATTTCTTTCCAACACTTTCTTTTTTATAGCAATATAGTCTAAAATCTTTAATAGTAGAGTATATTTTGTTATAATAATAGAGGCGTGCATATAATAGTGATATGTTATCAAATCGTTTAATAAATACCAGGTGTACTGGAAAGTCATTACCGGTTTTTTTCTTAAAAAAAAAAATAATTTAAATTTTTAAATACAGCTCATATATGTCGAGTTGCGCCTGCGCTTTTCTTATTTAAACAAAAGAAAAGAGGCGCTGAAAGTCATCGTTTGCTGGTAGAAATTTGCGGTGAGCATGCTCCAAGCATAAAACCATGTGAGGCGTGGTTGCGACAATTCAAAACTTGTGATTTCGATGTGCAAGGCAAAGAACGTTCTGGTACACCGGAAAAGTTTGAAGATGCGAAACTGCAGAAGTTATTTGATGAAGACCCAACCCAAACTCAAAAACAATTGGCAGAAGCGTTAAATGTGGCCCAAAAAATGGGCAACGACCGATTACGAGCAATGGAAAAAATCCAAAAGATGGGAAAATGGGTGCCACATCAATTGAATGACAAATGGAAAACCGAAAATCGTCTGTGAAATGCTGCTTTAAAGGTATGATCGGAAGTCAATTCTGCATCGAATAGTGACGGGTGATAAAAAATGGATTTATTTCGAAAACTCTAAGAGCGAAAAATTAAGGTTATCACCTGGCGAAGCTGGCCCATGGACTCCAAAGCCAAACCATTTTGGTCGCAAAACAATGCTATGTATTTGGTGGGACCATAGTGGCGTGGTGTATTACGAACTGTTGAAACCCGGTGAAACAGTTAATACTGATTGCTACCGACAACGAATTATCAATTTGAACCATGTATTGATAGAAAAGTCCAGAATGAGCCCGAAGACACGGTAAAGTGATTTTATAGCTCGATAACGCGCCCTCTCATACAGCGAATTCCGGTCAAGGAAGCGTTAAAAGCACTAGAATGGGACATAATATCGCACCCGCCGTACTCTCCAGAACTTGCCCCGTCCGACTATCACCTTTTCGCATCAATAGGACACGCTCTTGCAGAGCAGCACTTCGCCAATTTCGAAGAAGTTAGAAAATGGCTCGATGAATGGTTTTGCTCAAAGAACAAACAGTTTCTTTTTGGGATGGCATCCATAAATTGCCTGAGAGATGTGTAGAATCAAATAGCTGATACTTTAAATAAATGAATTTTTCCATTTTCCATTACGTAGCTTTTTACGAACTAACCGGTAATGACTTTCCCGTACATCTGGTACACGCAGATAACACTTTCGATATGTTTTTAAACACCTTATATAAATAAATTCATAAATTTTAAATTAAAAACGTTATGCTATTTTCGAGTTTATGCATAACAAGTAATGTCTAATTTAAAAGGCTTTAAATTCGGAACAGATGTATAGGAAATTCAAAGAAACTAGATATTAATTCTCTAAATTAGGTTATGTATTTTTATATTAATTTACTCATTGTTAATTATGGGATCTTATCATTACACAATTTATTGTGAATTTTCTAATATAATCGATTTTATTTCTCAGGATTATGATCGCACTAATTGTGGTACTATTTCCCAAGAAGTATTCTTGAAAGCACTTTCCATCAGAGGAATGTATAATTTAATATCCAGAACTGAATTTGATATGATCTGCAAGTGCTTCAGTTATGAGAGAGGACTTCGCGACGAAGTAGATTATAGAGCCTTCATAAAAGCGTTGGATATTTTACACGCCACAGATAAATATAACCCGTTTTAATTTTATTTCATGTAGTAATTATTTAAAATTAAAAATATGTTTTGTTAACTTGATAATAATTTACTTGATAATTAAGAAAAAGGGCAATCGAATACCTTTATTTTACCATTTTTAAAATCGCATTAAAATTGCATATACATACATACATTATTTTTTACAAATATTATTAATAATAAATTTAAAAAAGACGTAAATAATTGAAAAAGAAATTCTAATAGTTCTATTCATTCTTTTTGTTGGGACACTCACGTGAAATTTTCTATTTGTTCTGTTCGCAGTTAACAACGGAATACTTAGATTAACCAGTTTAAGATTGGCGCTGCTACTTACTTTTGAAATTTGTCATTGATAACCATGCAATATAGCCATAACCTAGTTACATAATACGAGATGGTACCCAAAAATAACAAAATGGCAGCGCTGTGGGTGTGGCTTGCCTAGCACGCATTCCCGCCATTAGGTGCACGTGACGCAACTTGTTCTGCGTTCGGTGCGATCTGTTCTTTCGCCGAATAAGGTTGTATCTTGTTAAAGTGCGTTTTTTGATCAAAGCATTTTCGTTGGCTCGTCGTTTTTTGTAATGTCGAACTTAAGTGAACAGCGTGCGGCTGTCACTATTACGCAGTCTTCTCAGACTGCGTAATAGTGTGTGACGAAAGAGGGCCGATGTCAGACGGTGGAATGACAATGTACCTGCTTACACAGCCTTATCAGTTCGCCAGTTCTTGGCGGCTGTGCTTCCCGCTCGGAAAAGATACTGCAGAAGTAGTTTCGATGCTTCAAACAGCAAGGATGACGCTATGAGAAAACTCAATTGTACGAAAAAGAAAGGTGAAATGTCGAATCCAGTTCTGGAGTAAGTCCTTAATAATAAAAAGAAAGCTATTTACGATTATTAGACAACAATTCAATAACATCAGGTACGGGTCTAATAGGTGACAACTTTAAGAGACAAGACAAAGATCGAAAACATAAGACATTAATTCGTAAAAAATCATTTAAATCAAAAATCGGGCAAACAATGTATTACAAATAATGACATGGTCGCTATAGAGTTCAGATCTCAGTTCTAGCTTTTATGGGATGACCTGGACCGGTGGATATGAAAAGTATATTTAACTTCACTCAATAAGTAATCTGTGGATTATCCTCCAGAAGGAATGGAACGACATTATAAATACAGTCCTAGAAGCCAAGAGTGGATATTTTGACGAGAAAAAGACGTAGCTAGTAATAATATTGAATGCTATTAAAACTTTTTTTGCTGCCTAACTTCATCGAATTATTGTGGGATAAGTTGACATACGAATAAGAAAAGTATGTCAACCTCAACAAACCATCTGTCATTAACGCCATGGCTGGATATTTTAATATTAAACATATCAAGCAAGTAATAATATTTAATGTTATTAAAATTCTTCTATTTTCTTTCTTTTTTACATTTATTGCCATAGATATATGTTATAATATAAAATATGTCTTTACAGAGCAAATCCCTGGCAGTTTTTAATAAGTTTGAAGAATTAAGTCATTTATGAGCAGTAGTTTATAAAGGGTTTTCCAATAAGGACTTGACAACTTTTTTTCAAAATAAAATGCAGACCATTTGAGATATTTCAAAAACTTTATTATCGGGTTGAAGTACAATCAAAACATTTATGAATGGAACTCGACTTCGTTCATATGTCCACCGCGGGCACGTTTGCAGCGGTCGATTCGTTGGACCCAATTTTCGATGACTCGACCACACAATTCGGCCGAAACGGCTACTATTTCGCGTTCAATGTTGGCTCTGAGCTCTTCCAACGTTGTCGGCTTGTTGGCATAGACCAATGACTTGACGTAGCCCCAAAGAAAAAAGTCTAGAGGCGTTAAATCGCACGAACGAGACGGCCAATCGACTGGTCCATTTCTTAAGATAACACGCTCATCATCTTGGTGCATCTTTTCAAGAGCCCAATCGGAGAACGTACGTCGCTTCAAATGGTCCATCGGTTTCAATTCTTGAGTCAGCTTGATCTTGTATGGGTGTAAACCAAGATCCTTACGCAAAATTCGCCATAAAGTGGTCTGGGCAATGCCCAACTCTTGAGAACGCCGTGGAATTGACTGATTTGGATCATTTGCTACGGACGTTTCAACGGCAGCGATATTTTCGACACTTCGACCAACCCGTTGTCTCACTGGAACGGCAACATCACACAACGAATATGTAGACTCAAATTTTTGCACTAAACTTGTTACTGCCTGTCTACTAGGGCGAGAATTACGACCGAAAATCGGAGTTAATGCTCTTAAAGAAGCGGTCACCGACTCCGAATTTCTGTAGTAAATTTTTATAATTTGCAGACGTTGTTCGTTCGTGTACTTTGCCATGATGAAAATGTAAAGTTTACTGAATAAATTGACAGTGACAGTTCGATGATTAGTGAAAGGGTGCGTTCACAAATTGAATTAAAAGTTGTCAAGACCCTATTGGAAAAACCTTTATATATTTTGCTTTTTCTAAATTTTTTCCTTTTTAGTCTCTAATGACTGTTTAATTTCCAATTCTAGGTTTATTATTTTTAAGCATTATAGTTTTATTTATTTCCTAATTTTTCATTAAGAAATAGTAAATAAAAGCACCCTGTGTTCACGTTTTGTAGCAAGTTTTCTACATTCTCAAGTGTAACAATTTTGTTATTATTATTATAATTAAGTCATTTAGATTACTCTACCTTAAAATTATGTAACATTTTTTAAAAATTTACATCGATACAAAAGTCATAAACATATGCTCATGTTCTCTATAGGTATACACTTGCTTTGTGACTGACTTTAATAATTATAATTATTATATTACGAAATTGTAGCACTTGCAAGAGTTCGAAAATTAAACTTTTACTATTTTCTTTAAAAGTTACCAAAAAAATGGGTCTGAACTTTTATACAAAATATACCTAGAATTCTAGCCAAAAGAAAAATAATAAAGTGAAAACAAAAGGTGGAGGTAACGCATTGCTGCATTGCACATAATATAAGTAAAGACTATAGATACAAATTTCTAACCATATATACAATAAGTTATCTATATTTTACTTGAAATAGTAATCCAGGCTTATGTTTATGGAAATATTTCAAGGAATTCTATCGATGCAAATTGCTTTCATAACTTGACTGACAAGTTATAAAATCCAGCTGCACCGATGGAATTCATACTTTAAAACAGTTCCATAAACATAAGCCGGGATTACTGTTTCAAGTTATTGTAAGTTATAAAAAGAAATATGTTATTTGTATCTTTAGTCTTTACCTTCATTATGTACAAAATATTACCTCTACCTTTTCCTTTATTTTTCTCTTAGGTAAAATTCTAGGTATATTTTAGATAATAAATCAGATATACTTTATTCTTTTAAAGGAAATATTAAAAATTTAATTTTCGAATACATAGTCAATATTTAGAATACAGAAGAAACGAATTTAACATGTCAATCCAATATATTGTATAGTAAACTAATACATTACTTAAAAGTTCTTTTGTTGCTTATACAGCTTGTGCATATAGTTTAACACCATATTTATGTCTTTTTCTTGGAACTGTATGGCTTAAATGCTTCTCTGCATTTCCAAGAAGGCGTCGTTTCATTTGTTGAAAGCTCCGTATCCAGATAGCATACTGTGCATTTTATTATTGAGATATTCAATAATTTCTTGTATTTTACACAGCATGTTATTGCTTTCGTTAAATTAGATATGAGACATGAGTAAGTATTTGGAAGACAACTATAATTTAAATTGTTTTGTTTGTAAATATCTAATGTACTATTAATGATCACTAATGTGTTTATAATATGCATAAATAAATATATAATATGTTTTTCAAAATTACATTCATTCAGACTTGCTGAAACGCTGTTGTATAATATTTGTAATGTTAATGAACAAAATTGTTAAAATTTGTTTTAAAAACAAAATTGGTCTCTCAAATTTACTGACAACTTTCTAAATTTCCTTTGTAAGACAGATACTTTGTGTTCAGTAGAACACGTGGTTGTTCTACTGAACACAAAAGACCTCTATTCTAAAAAAACCTTGCCTATCACAAAACATTTACAAGTTAGTTCTCATTTTCTAGAATATTCTTCTAATGTATTTACATGTATATATTACGTTATACTAATTTTTTAATTTATTCTGTGCAATAAATATTTAAATATAATATTTAAATATTTATTCAGTTTATTAATTTTAATTTATCTATTTTTTTTCTACCCTGAAATAAAATTTTAATGACAGCCTCGATCTTTTTTCAATTTTTCATGTATCCCCTGCTTTAGGTCTTCATTGCGAATTATTAAAATATTTTTTTATTTATTGTAACGCTGTAACTAGCCTGGAACATTCATTTGGTTATCGTCTGGCTCCGAGGTTTTAGTTTTCTAAGTAAAAAGAGTTCAGACAGACTCAAATCGGGTATTATCATGATGAAGGAGGACTTTATAACGCAAGCTTGGATGGTTTCGGTCAAGAATATTACGTAATATTGTTAACGTATTATCATAATTGCTATTATTTATAGTCCTCTTTGGCATATATTCAACCAAAGTAACTCCTGCTTGGTCCCACACGACGGTGGGTCATCATCAATGGATTCACGACACCACCGAAACTGTTTTGATCAATATTTCACTTTTAAATATTATGGAGCCTCGTTCATATAATTTTTCGCTCGTGAATAATTGCAGGAGAATTCTGCTCCTTTATCGAAAATTTGATGATAATGAGATGTTCATTTTTTTTGCAAAACACTTTATAAAACACAAAATAATGGATGAATTGAAGTCAAATTTGACACGGAAGCAGACCCCTTGCCAGAATCAGTGAACTTCAGAAAATGTCAACAAGGGGAAATATAAATCGCGTCTGGCTCAACATGCTTGAGTAGGACGAACATAGGATTACATTAAAAGAAGATAATCCTTGCAAAAGACGAATGTTGCATTAAATGAAAGCTGATAGAAAAGTAATTAACTATACACTGTAGTAGATTATAGTATGTAGTAGGTTATTGCAGTATTATTAAGAGGGTAACGGAAAATTGTCGTTCTCCGGAGCTTATAAATTCAAGCAATTTTCAACCTTATTGAAAATATGTTATTAATTCTTAAATCGATTGACCGTAAATGTTTAGCAAAAGTACAAAATATAAATAATTTTAAAATAGGATTAGTTAGACCAGTGTATACAATTTCACAATTTAGCTTATGTTATTTTTAAAGACTGTATTTCTTAACAAGTGCATTACATTTATTAAGATTTTCTCTTACAAATATATGTACATACATATACACTACCGTCCATAAGTTTAATCGCACTACAGATACTTTTAATTGCGCAATGATATTAAAGAGACTGTTTATTTTCATGGCAAATTTATTTACGAAATACTAAATTAACATATAATTCAAGTAAGTGGCATTATTAATCTAAGTAATATTATAATAAGTTAGCTTAAATTTTACTTTCGTCAAAGTAACCACCCCTAGCTGCGATAACGGCTTCGCAAACACGTGGCATTCGTTTCAACTAGTCGGTCGAGATATTCCTCATCGATAGAGTTCCATGCATTCCGCAACTTACCCCAAACATCTGTCTTGCTAGTAGGACAGACTGGCTATTATGTCCACGTAATAAACCATACAATAAACAATTCCGAGTAAGGGATAATCTCCATGACACCCTCATTATATTTCTTACCTAAATAGTATTTCTTGAAATAGAAAATAAGGTGTTCATTCGTTTATGTAAAATACTTCGGTTAAATAACGTGCAAATATGTAAAATCATTTTAGTTTGGATAAAATTTCAATATATTAACTCAAATATTTTATTTTCTTCTGCAATTAAAATTATCTGTAGTGCGATTAAACATATGGACGGTGGTGTATATATAATAATATAAATATTGAATTGTATCCTATATTTAAAACTAACAGCATATGTGTACAAAGAATTCGCATTATTCTATATATTTGTATATTAAAAATTCCTAGACTTTTACATACATTTCATTTAAATTCCCTAAACATTAGAAATCTTAATGAGCATTTTATTACATACTTTCTTATTAATGTAAATAAGTTGTTGACTATGGAGTGATCTAACAATTTAAAATTTAATTGCTGTCCATTTACCCAAATAAATAGTAATGAAATATTAAATTCAATTTTCCCTAATAGATACTTTGTTTTGTTTGGGAGTAAAACTTTTGGGTTACCTGTACAGGTATATATAATAACCGTTTGTACTCAATAGAGGGTCGAATTTTGTCTCCAGGTACCTGAATAAGAATATATCCGTGCTATTGTCATTACATTAAAATTTACTTTTAGGTTTTAAATTGAATGGAATATATACAACCATGCTCAAATGTATTAGACACCTTACGAATTTATATACATACATACATATATACATATATACAATGTGTTCAATAAAGATTGAGACGGATTATGCAACCAAGTATACAACAACAAAGATTACAGTTGGTATAAAATATCCTTGTAACTAGATCGTGACAGATCTCTCTTTATAACCCTACTAAATTGTTTGACATTTTGCCTTATTTGATTTGTAATTACGTGTTATCAATTATCAGTAATTTTCAGAAGTATTGGTAAATTTTTGGTGGTTAGAGCGGTAAGTTGAATTTAATTTCATATTAAGTGTGTTGGATAATTTTTTTAAAACTATAGATTTCTAGGGTCTAGGGAATTTTGAATGTAAAGCTACCAATAGTGTATGTTTGGTTGCATAAGGTTCCATCGCAATCATTAATGAACTCACTGTAGTTTATATAGTTTAGTCAAAAGAGAGGTGAGGAAAATAAAACTGCTGTGAAAATTATGTACAAAGTGTTATTTAGTAACATAGTACAATTTATCAATATTTTGTCGCTCCGCCCTTGGCCTTAATGACAGCTCGCACTCGTCGAGGCATACTTGCTACTAAATTGTAACACTCTGCCGGTGGTATTGCAGCCCATATTTCGCGAATTTTTGTTGATAATTCTGCTTTTGACAGGCATTTATGTTCCGTGATCTTAGTTTTTAAGATACGCCACAAATTTTCAATGGGCGACAAATCGGGACTTTGTGGCGGCCAATCCAATACCTCCACTGTGTGATTGTGTAATCGAAGATTGTGGGAGCGACTGGGTTAAACTTACAAGTAAAAATGATATTTACAAATTACGATTTGGAACTGAAATAGCAAAATCCAATTTTCTATCATATGCAAGGTAAGAAGCATTTCTCCACTACTATTTAATTTATAACAGTTAAGTCATAAGCTAACCAATCATCAGGAAAAACAAATTTTATTGAAAAAAATAAATATGAATTTAAAGCAGTATTATTTTAAGAGCATTATATTGCATTTATACATATTCTAATATGAACAGTAATTATTTCATAAATATTTTTTGTCATGAAATGTTATAAAATATATTAGTGTTATACCTAGATTTTTTTTCATGAATTAATCCAAATTATTTTATACCCAATTATAATAATTGTTCTAGTAAAACTAACACCTTGATTATAACCCGCACAATATTATGCAAATTTTTTTTCTAGCAAGACCATGAGTGAACTGGAAATTGTAGTGCCACCTGCGCCACACAATTCGCCAACGTCATCGTTGGTATCAACACCATCACCAGCCTCTGTCCAGTCGTAGACGCCATCACCGCCTTCAAAAACCCCATCACCTGTAATCTCATCACACCCATCAGAATAGGTTATCTAAATATGAAAAAGAAATAAAGTTTATTAGAAAAAGAATTCTATTTCTTTATGATTTTATATCTTATTATACAGTGTGTACAAAATGAATTACATCTAGTAGGCTATGAATTTCCCTTATAAATTATGATATTCCAATAACCAACAATGGTTCGAGGAAATATAATAACCAACAATAATAATTGTTCTAGTAAAACTAGCACCTTGATTATAACCCGCACGATATTATGCAAATTTTTTTTCTAACAAGACCATGAGTGAACTGGAAATTGTAGTGCCACCTGCGCCACACAATTCGCCAACGTCATCGTTGGTATCAACACCATCACCAGCCTCTTCGTCGAAGACGCCATCACCGCCTTCAAAAATCCCATCACCTGTAATCTCATCACACCCATCAGAATAGGTTATCTAAATATGAAAAAGAAATAAAGTTTATTAGAAAAAAATTCTATTTAAGACTTTATATCTTATTATACAGTGTGTACAAAATGAATTACATCTAGTAGGCTATGAATTTCCCTTATAAATTATGATATTCCACCTTCATGAAATGGGGGTATAGATTATTATATTGCTAGTCGCAAAATGACAAATGTCGACACAAAAATAAATTCTTATCAACAATAACTTTTATTGGAAAAAATTTCTCTTTTCTTATCATTTGATAACTAATTATGTAATTTTGAGGTTTGAATGAGCGTTTTTAGGTAAATGTGTTAAAAATGAATATAAACAACACCAAATTTAGAAAATATGCATATTTTTAGTGGTTCACAAATTAGTGGGGACTCGGAAAATTGAATTTTTGTTGATTTTTGGTTTGTACGAGCAAAATCTTAAAATATCTACATTAATTATTATTAAAATATCTACATTAAGATTTGTCCTATAATAATAATTGTAATTTCAAGATTACTTGTTTAAAATTTATATACTTTAGGTATAATTGATTTGTTTGAATAATTTGTTATAAGTTCATATCATTATATAAAATATGTAAAGGAACGTGAAGAACATGAAGATGTCAATGATATTTACTTAAATATTTTTTTGTATTACAGATACATCAGTGCGCTATTATTGTATTTGCCATGAAATATTTTTTGTATAATATTAAATATATTCTTTACATTTTTATAAATACATGATCTTGTTCTTTACCACAGATACCAAATAAGACTGTGTCAGTAATATTTGAAATGTATTTGATAATGGCTTTTTCAACAATGTGTTGAAATAAAAAATACAAATTTTATGTAAATCAAAGTTCGGGAAGACAAATAAATGTCAAAAATATAATCTGTTGATATTATTATAATATACATATATATATATATATATATATTGGCTTGAAAAAGATATTGTCAAAACAGCAAATATTTTTGAAAATACCTACCTGATTTTATTTTGTTAATGTGATATACCAAAGAATGTTTTACTATTTTATATAAATGCACAAATTAATTTGCATACTATGTTACATGCTTAATTTATGTTGTACTTCTATATAATATAAATTAATGTATGTAAAATAGTAAGCAAATTAATTTTTGATTTGAAAATAAATTAATATATAGTGTACTGTAGTTGTAAGGGATAACATAGATGGCGCTGGTTATCATTTCAATAACTTGTTCGTTACACCAGACCATGATGGCGCTGTAATCAGAGTTGAAACATACTGAAAGAGTTGCCCATCTATAGTTATTTCTTATCTACGGGGAACACTGATACGTACTGCTATGTTGTATATGTTTGGTTGCCTATGGTCTTAATTCAATCATTTACATGTTTCATTTTTAATTTTACCAATCCCAATAATACACATATTTGCTGAATTTTCATAATTTATTCAATACATATCATGATGTTTGTTCACAATAAGTAAAAAAATAGAAAAGCCCGCCACATGTGAAACTTCATCTGTGATTCGTTTCTTAAAAGCGAAAAATATTAGGCTATCATCAATAAGAAAATGTCCTACAATATTGTTGTCTAATATATCCGCTTAAACATTAAGTTTTTGAGATACTGGGTTCTTTTGTTGAAATGAAAATGTATTTTCTTTGGATCGATACTGAAAAACTGAAGGATTGTGATTACCATAAATTGGAAGAGGACTCATCTTAGAATAAAATATTCATCTCGATTAGCTTTTTCAAATATAGTTTTACAAAACTTTTTTGGCATAAAATATATTTTTAGTAATTTATGTACCGCAACTGAATAAGTTTGTAACATTATTGGAAGAAGGCACGTTAGTTTTGAATCTCTGTTTTTTGGACTCTCCGCGATGTTGGATAGAAATTCTCGAAGGAATCGGCGTCTCGACGACATGTCAATCATCTTCTTCAGGAGTTGTTTCGTAGTGAAGCATTAACCTGAAACTTCGTATATATATATATATATATATATATATATATATATATATATATATAGATAAAGAAAGATTCATTGTGCTGCTTCATAGAGATGATCTGTCGCATGTCATATTTGGAATTGTATTTCGTTCATGCGATATCTATGATTTTAAATACGAACTATTGCCATGATTTTTTTATTTATAATTATTAGATATAATTACTTAATTCGTATTTTAATAACTTAAGAAATATACTCAATAATTATAAGTATCTGTATTATAAATAATTTAAAATATATGTCGACATTACATCATCTTCAAAACGTGTCGTTTTTAAAAAAAAACAAAAATTGCAGTTTTCATCGGAAAAGATAATCCCATCTCCAGTTTTAACTAGATGAGAGACATGATAGAAGTGTTGTGCATTTTATGCTTATAATGTAGAGAAAATGGTGATGGATGTTTTATTGAGATGCACAAAGTATATCTCAGAGCTGCTTTGCAAGAATCATTTTTAAAGCAAAATTTGGTTTCCCTTAATGAAAAGTTATTGCCAAATAAAATTAAGTATTTCGAAGCTCAAATGCTAACAGTCAATGAAGGACTTAACACTTTAGAACTTTATCTAAGCAAACTTAAAGTATTTCATAGTTTTCATGCTCGTTTGGGTAAAAAGATTGATGTGGTTGTTGCTGACAATCCAATCTGGACTTGATATTGTTATTTCAGATTATATTACCAGTATGCGCTACTCTTTAGTTGTGATGTCGAATGAAGCTCTGCTGTATTTAAAGATGTGCTTTCTAATAAAAGAACGAATTTAAGTAATTAATGTAAATAAATCATGTCTAACATGACACAATGTTGAATTGATTTCAAAACAATTCCGTCGTTTAATATTTTTTATAATTTTGACTTAATTAAATATTAAAATCATGTTCTATACACAGACGATTTAGTGCGCTTCTGTGACATTAAGAAAGTTTATATAGCACACCGTATTACGTCACACGTCGAACAAATAAATACTGTTGGATATGAAGTATACTTTATCTAACGTATATGCATGACGAAATTGGGTAGGTAGAACATCGCTCCAAGTGATTAATCGGCGATAGAGACTGGTATCCATCCGCTCACTGGTTCGGTGACACGGTTAACAGCATTTATAATTGAAGTATATGTATTCCATTGTGAAATTAATGCTTACATATGTGTTTAGTAGTACAGAGTGAGCAACAATGATTGACCTTATCTTTTACTACTTTCCGCACGCCCCATATCAGTACTTACTTCCTTTTTTCTATCTGAAGTTAGCAGTTTAGTAATTTCTAGCAAGTTTTCCCACTCTATGTTTATGTCATTAACCTTTCATTGACGTGCATGTACAGAACTTGTTTTGCGATTAATATCCATTATTTATACTTATATTCTAGCTTTCATCAGTCACATATACGCAGCGAAAATGCCGTTTTCACTGGAATTTGTTGTTTACATAGTAGCTAGCATATTTTTATTATAATTATTAGAATTGCGTGAGACACTGTCTAATTTCACTTTTAAGAGGAAGCAAATATTGAGGTGCTATGTATGGAAAGAAGTAGAGGATCAGGTCACTCATTGTTGCTCACATGTTGGTACTATGTTACAAAAATAAACTTCTAAAGTAAGCTTACATTATTTTTGTGTAAATGGCATTGTTATCAATATAATCCTAAAATTAAGCAAAAATTAAAATGATAATACTATAAAAACAGTAAAATTAATTTATAATAACAATGCAATTTGACTTTTATTGTTAAAAAAAGAAACTGTTCTTAACTTTTAACTAAATACAGTAAAACAAAGCGAAGAAAAACGATAAAAACATATATTGAACAACAAATTATTTTAGGATTATTCAATTATTGAATTGACAAATGCATTAGTAAAGTTACGAACTAAATAATTCATACTACAACAATAACGTAGCAAAATCATGATAAGAATAATATTGGTGGATATAGCAAAGTAACAATGAAAATAGTGGGGGATATATTAATTTTTTTACAGACTTTATATTAATTATTTTATTACCTGAATACATTTCTTTCGTCTATTAATTTTTTATTATTAATCTTATTTATTTACTGTTAATTTAATATTTCAAGATCCGATTTACATCATAATAATTTAAACGATTGTACAAATGTACTATATCAACCACTTCATATTAAAATAGAAGTCTTAAAGAATTTACCAACAAACTTGAAAGACCGTGGAAGAGGATTTGGTATTATAATTGACGTCATTATTTCTATATTTTTTCATATACAACTTTTATGTTATCCTTTTGCTTATACATTTTTATCACAAGTAAAATAATTGAACATTGCTAAAAAATCAAACATCATTTAGTTACACTAAAATAAAACATAATGTGTGTCCTTAGGGAATGTATTTACCAAATTATTATTATGAACTATGTTTTTACTACTTACTTTTAAGTAGAAAAACTACATAATATCTAATCCACGTATATATTATACCTATAGCACAATATGTGGATATTAGCATCAGCGGCAGGAATGGTAATTTTACATCTAGTTTAAAATATACATGAATTATATTTTCATATAAAAACAGAACTATTAAACCCAGCAAGTATATACTTTCAACTAGATTTAATAGAGGTAACCTTTTTTCACATTTTTTTAAAGGATATAAGATACGTAAACTATAAAAGGCGTAACAAGTGTAAATAATAATCAATGCGACCTTCAAATATAATAAATTTTCAGGATACAATAAAGGGAATAGGGAATAAAATCCTGTTGTGCTGAGTATAAGAAATATTCTTGCGTCCTCCGCATCCATAATTGATAAAATGCTGGAAATATATGAATTATTAAAATGTTTAATATGTCACATATGAAAAGATTAATTAATAATTTATATTTATTCAAAACTGGCTTACGCTATCATGAGTTATGAAATCAAAATGTAAGCAATAATTTAATTAATTAATTTATACAAAAAATTTCAGTTGGATATATGTGTATGGTCATTGAAATTTAAATCAAAAATTGCTACAGAGTATTGCACATACACACTAACATTTCTTTTAAATTCAATGATTTGAAAAAGTAAGTAATAGAAGTTTGAAAAATGTCATAATCAATGCAATGCTTCCATTTGTTAAAAAAAGTTCCTTTTTTTAAGGTTATAAAAAGCATTTTAACTTGTTATGAATATATCGTACAAGTAACTGAAAAACAGAGGAACATGTACACTACTGATTATCATTTATCATTGCTATTTCATTTGAACTTAAAAAGTGTAATATCTTAAGGGTTTACACTGAAATTGAGATCTTTTGGTATAGTTAGAGCGGATGTGTTAAGAAGAAACAATATTACAATGAAAAAATTAATTTAAAAAAAATTTTCTTTTCATTACACATCAGTTATAATAAAAACCGATGAGTTACAAATGAAGAGAGTAAATGTACCGAGCAAGAAATGTATATATTTAAAATTTTTTTAATTATTAAAATAGCTGTCCCTCTTACTCGTCAGCTTTCATTATGGTTGTTATATTTCCGTTAACTAGTTTTGGTTCGATGAAAGTATTTAATAAACTTCATGTGAGTATTACGTACCTTAGTGGAATTATTGCCATTAATATTGCCTTTTCATGTACATGCCATCCGAATAAAAATGATGTTAATGCACATATGACCAGAAACCTTAAAAAATTCAACGGCGATTTTCCCAAATTCCATAGTTTAATCATTCCCGGTATCATAAATATTCCAGTTAAAATAACAGTCATTAGAGGTGTAATTGAAGGCAGTATGGCATGTGAGTATTCCTGTACAAGTCCAGCTGTCATGCTTGCAGTCTGATTTGAAATATATAAATTTAATTTATTTCCTGAAATAAATAAATGTAGATTTTAATCAAAAACAAATCAGCTTATTGTGATAAATATAAAATCATTTTCCGTCAAATGTGATTCGTAAATTATAAAAAGTGTACCAAATATATGTACTCTTTCCTTTATCCGTTTTCAATATTATTTAAATTTTATACGCATGTAAAACGGCTATTTCAAAGCTAACTTTTGGAAAATTTCAGTCTAAGGATATATATGAAGGTAATTTTGATGGAGATTGTGGTTGATTAACTTAATCACTGAAGGTGGATATATAACCCCTTTCCACATTAATTTTCGTATTCTGTATACGTATTTCGACAACTAAGCTGTCATCATCAGCAGATAATTAAAGTGTTGTACCTGGAAAACTGCGGCAAAATACCCGTACGAAACAAATTCCGCACACGATCTGTACCGTTGAAAGCCGAAACAGCGTGCGTTTTGGCTTTCAACGGTACAGATACGGTTACTGTTCATCTCTAGTAGAGTTTTATAGATAATCGGTCAAATAAATGTAATTAAAATTAAAACACTTGATATAGTTTCAGGTAAATATATTTAATTCTGTATCTTCCATATGTTTATATTTGATAAATTCTTACACAATGATATTAATTGTAGTAGTCATATATTTAAATTTAAAAAAATGTAATGAATTGACCATATACTTTAATATTATGATGTATATTATCATAGGGTGTTTTGTAAACAATAAGAATTTTAGGCATTTACTTTTTTACTTACCAATGCATGCTGCAATTTTGTCAAGAAGATTGTAAATAGCCCATATATTTGGAGCCCAATATGAATGACAAAGTCCTCTTTTAAATGGAAACATTCTAGAAAGAACCTGCAATATATATGTGAAGAATTCACTAAATTTGTATAATGTTCTCACCTGATTGATGTGATCATAAAATGGGATATACGTTATAAAAAACACTGTGATGACTACAGTACCAAGTTTCAATAAATTTAAAAATCCAAATAAAGAATACTCATCACCTTTTTTCTTTATGAAACAATAGTTTCTTAACATATAAATAAAGAAAGCTGGCGCCAGATACATAAATATATGTTTCATATTAAGTAATAATGAAAACCAGAAACTACTGTATACATACTGCTCCTAAAAAAATATTGTAAATTGTTTCTTGTACTATCAAAACAAATATTACCTTCAATAGTTTAACTATTGATATTAACAAAATACCATACAGAATTCCGTTATATTGAAAATGTATATGGTCTACCATAAGCAAGCCTGTATTTGCTAAAAGTAATAATGGTAATACTACATTTGTTTGCCAGCTTTGTGGTAAAATACGGCAACATCTAAAATATATATACATAAATATCTACAAGAGAATTTTTAATCTGAATTATATACTGTTTAATTCCATAAGCATATACGACATCTGCAATAATAACCGACATACGTTGAAAAAATATTGTCTGTGAAGACTGGTAATTCAAATTTTCAACTACTAACATATTTTTATCAAAATACTGTGCAGTAAGTGATAAAAGATATTCAAACCAAGCAAACATTGGAGGGTAATCTAGTGTCCATTCTGAGGTACGTTCGAAATACCATTTTTTCACTGGCAAATTATGAGTAATAGCTAACCAATTTCTATGAACTTCAAAATCGGTTGAGTAGCTAAAAGGCCAAAATTTACCCTGAAATATTGTCGATGTTGATTAAGCACTTAAACTTACTATGCTGGTATAAGTAAAAGTTTAATACAAGAAAGTAGTATTACTGTTGAAATAAACATTGTAGAAAAATATTTTATGTACGTATTATTCTATTCTATTATTCATTGTTACTTCAGATGTCTTATTAAAAACTTCTTTTTTGTTACATGTCTTGAATCAAATAGCTTAACTTATAAATATTAGAAAAGGTTATGTAGTGCATTATTAGTGGATGTTTAGTTCAGTTTGGTTATGTTCATGGATGTATAAATATAGTGTGGATGGTGCTCATGTGTAAAATACAATAGAAAGAATTGACTACTCGAACATTAGAGAGAGAATACGGTCAAGGAGATAGAGCTAGTACTAGCTGTAATATATTTACCTGTTTTCTGCTACCTACCTGTATTGGAAGGATGCATAGTAAACTATATGTAACATTTCCTATATATTTCCATCTTAAAGATGTAACTATTATTTTCTACTACCAAATTTAAATATTATGAGTACATCAAATAAATGTAACTTATCTAAATGATTATTAATTTTATAATTTCATGTGTACTGCATCTAATATATTAATTTACTACAGTAAAATGGAAAAAAAATAAAAATGCATATTCAGAAATAATTATTTATTTTTATAAGTTAAATTTATACATTGAATAACTATATAGATTACACACAAAAAGAGAACATTTTAAACAATGTTATCGATGTATAAAAAGCACTGTCTTTGTATGTAAAGAAATTCTAAAATGTCTTTCATTATGTATTTATAATAGTAATAATATATTCTTAGTATTTCAAGATTCATTTTATTAGTTGATAATGTTGCGATTTCAATGCCTCTTCCTCAATGAAATGTTCTTCAGAATTTTTGAAGATATTCTTTATATTTATATTATTCATAGTCTGGATTATAAATTTGCGAGAATATTACTATTTGAAAAGTATACCATTTGTTTAAATTTTAATTCAGCAGCTTTACATATTTGCATAACATCTGTTAATTTTTTTCAATAGCTTTATTTTTGCAATTTAAAAGAGGCAATTTGCTATTTTCAACTATTAACAACTTTACGCATATTTCACAACTTATTTTGGCAGACTTTCTTAACTACAAATTCAGGTGTATAAGAAACAATATCTGCTATAGAAGGTTCCTCATTTAAAAAATCTGCGCACGGATTTTCATCTGGCAGCTATTATGCATCAATATCAATTTGAAGATTGATGTACAACTTTGAACTTATAGTTAATATATTTATAGAATCTTACTATATTTGAATAAAAATGAAGAGTCAGTAAAAAAAAGCTCCAAAATCAGCTGGATCATTTAATCTCCTTAAATAATTTCAATTGGCAAAGTGTTAATTGCCTTTGTGATGGGAATAAATCCTGATTTAAAGAATACTGTAAAAAATGACAGCCACATATTTCACTTTACCTTTAAAATTGAAAGACAATCACTATTAATTTTCTTTTCATTAGGTAAATAGTTAGTTAATTAGTCTTCTTGTTTTGGTTTGCATATATATAACTTTCTTTTTAAAGCTTTTTATTTCTTTTGTTCTACAAAGTCTTAGTTGTTTCGTTCATTTTCTATATGATACG
This sequence comes from Dermolepida albohirtum, assembly GCA_031893035.1. Taxonomy (NCBI): domain Eukaryota; kingdom Metazoa; phylum Arthropoda; class Insecta; order Coleoptera; family Scarabaeidae; genus Dermolepida; species Dermolepida albohirtum. The sequence continues at coordinate 228,897 of JAVIWB010002550.1, forward strand.
ATCTTATTTTATATCCAATAATCTAAATAAACAATAACAATTTTCTTTTCTGCTGGTGTATCACTTACATTTTAACAAGTTAAAGAAATTTCTTATACAACATTATGTATTTTATCACTTAGATATACTGCTCTATTATTACTAGAAACATTCAGATTCTGTATTATAATTCTTTGTTATTATCAATATTAAATCCAATGGCTTCTCTTGTATTTCTTTTGGTAATACTTTCTTTAAATATGTTAGGAAATTAAGTTGTGATGGTATTGAGATTTTCTTCTTAAGTATACTATTAGTAGTGAACCTTAAATGTATAAATGAATACATTATTTTGAGAAGATAATTTCGATATGATATTAACATTTGTATTTATGTATGTATTGACCTGTGGTACTTATGTTACTGCCTTTACCAAAACGATAAGTACATCCTTACGCAGAGCATGAAATCACCATAGTATAATCTCTAATCACGATTACTAACTACCTATAAACCTTAGCCTGTTATAAATATAATTGCAACAAACCAGTAACCTAATCAATTGCTTTTCACTCATTTAAACACATGGTAAATAACAATGTTTTGCCAGTACTAGTTCTACCTCACTCTTAAATTTCTCTCTTTAATGTTGGCGTCAATGCCGGAGATATAGAGACAATCCATTATGTTTATACATCCATGGTTATGTTAATATCATTCATATATAGATGTATACGTTTAGATGGTTAACTTTACTTCTAATGATCTATTATTTGTGCACCGATTTATGGTAATTTCAAATTTTTTGTATTTGATTTTTACCACACGCACTAATAAATAGAATACATTTCATATATGTATCAAATATGTATGTAGTGAAAGATTAAATGTAATTTTATTTTTGTTAAAAGTAAGTTCATTACAGTTTTTATAGTTGGTGCTATACGTTTTAATTTTGTAGGCTTTTGAAAAATTCATATCTCTACGCTCAAAATGGTTATGCACAGAGCGATCGTGACATGGTTTATACTATTAGTATTTTTTATATTATTATGTTTACGTTTAGAATTACGAACGCACTGGAATTGGTTCCTTGTATTTCTTCCGCTGTGGCTATATGATGTAATATTAATTCTTGATGCTTTGTTTAATATATTTTTGCACTGTAAGAATTATGCGATCAAATCAATTATAAAAAATAAAAATACACTGCTTGTTATAATTATAATACTAAAAGTTGCAGTACAGGTAATGATATGTTTAAAATTAGAATACAAGTTTTTACAGTTGCAAGTACATCACGTTTTAATACCGCTGTGGGTTCTTTTACCAATTTTAATTGGAGATGTTACAATTACATTATTTAAAGGTTCTTGTGATAGTGACTGGGCTAGCAGATTATGTTAGTTCATTGGTATTTAACTAATGTTTATAATAGCTTAATAATAAATTAATACATATAGTTATACTGTTTTCTTTTATTTATAAGTTACCAATGATAATTTGTAAAGATAGAAATATTTATTACAAAACATTTATAAATAGCAATTCTGTGAATAGAATTTTGTTTCAAAACCAGCATCCTCTGGGAATTCCCGTTGTATAAAAAGTAAAAACTTGCTGTAGAACTGTTTAAAAGTTAAATACTTATCTTTCTTATATTTGAACTACTTTTGAATAATTAAAGAAAATACTGTATTTACTGGAGGAGTAAGTTTTCAGTGATATTGAGAGACTGGAAGGAAAAGGTGGTGTGTGTGTGAAAATGTGAACTAGAGAGATATTCAAGCTAATGCAAATAATGTTATATTTAACGTTTATGAGATTTAAGATACTTGCAAACTATTTAAATAATCATTTTGTTTTCCTATTAATATATCGCCTTAAAGCAACATTTATAACCATATGTCGTATTAGAGAATTGTTTAGGATCATAGAACTTTATGCAATATATATATATAAATATATATATATTATAGCGAGGCAGATAATTTTGTTTGGCAGTGACGAACATTGTACTACAATGTCGTACGGGACTGATGATGAAATAGTTACGATTATATATAGCTAATAAGGTGACAAAAACTCCTTATTACAATAAACTTTTATGAAAACGTGAACTTCAAGTTACTTTTAAATCAAACGTGTAAGAGCAATTTGTTTTAAAGAACATATATCACACTTTAAACAACGGTTACCAGAGAACAGATACAAATTTTTGAACATACTCTAAGCCCAAATTACAACCTATAAAATTCGTGTAAATTTGGATAGAAAAGTAAGTAAATCAGTAGAATTGCTACATAATCCACACATTTAAATTGTTGTTTCTATGTGTGTATATAAGATATTTGTTTAAAAAACACATGTAATTTTACTTATAAGTTTGAAAAATTTCAAATAGTACATCATTATAGATACTGCTATGTGATTTTGCCTTGCTCTCAACCAATGAGAACTAACTGTCATTTGAATCTGTTTAGAAATTTGCCTCTTTACAGTATAGTGAAACCAAAAATAATATGTTAAGCGAAGACAGTGGAACTATTTCATACTCGCGTCTCCAACACATTTTGCATTGCAGAAGAGATTTACTTGCTTTACTGACATATTATATAAATTCAATTCTCTCTGAATTGTTTTCTAATACGATACATCTGTTATATAGTAAAAAATATAAATTTTTAATAAAACAATATTTTAACATTAATATGTAGTTATAAGAATACAAATATGTAAGTGTTGATAAAAATACATATAAAATGTTCTGGAAAATACTAATATGTATACAATGAAATATTATGAGAACTAAATAAATACTGTATATTATTAATACTTGTATACAATATTTACAAAAAAAAATATAATCAGACAAAACAGATTATGGTAGATATGCTACTTATTCTTCTTTATTTTAATATTGAGCGGTAAAAATATTCAAAGAAAAAATACTCTAAACGTATGTACTTATGATGTGTATACTTTTTATGTAAAGTCGTTTTATAACTTTTAGCGGGAAATTGAGATCCTTTCCAAATAGAATAGATTAAAGTGGATGTAAATTCCTAACTTCATTACAAAACAGTGCCATTTTGAATCATATGGTTTCTAACATTTTATGTAAACAAAGAAATTAATGGTAACAACAAAAATATTAATGGTAAAACTAATGTTGGCATTACGTTACTATCAAAATTTTGGTTTAAATGAAATTGGTGATTACATATAAAGAACATGTCTAATAATAAAGGAATTGTGCATATAAAGTTTAACCAAGATCAAGGTTTGTTTGTCACTATCTGTTGAATATTAACATATACTGAGTAATGGGTTTTAGGTTGTTTTGTGTGTTGTATGCAAACTGGATTGCGTATTTATAACGTGGAACCACTAGTTGGAAAAGCTTATTATGGTATGAAAATAAATATTTTTTTATGACTATAACATTATGCTTTTGTAGATATAGATTTAGTTGGAAGTGTAGGTCAGTGTGAAATGTTATATCGTACAAACATATTAGCCATTGTATCTGGAGGTTCAAGACCAAAATTTGCAGATAATACATTATTGTTGTATGATGATGCAGCTAAAAAATTCGTGTTGGAATTGACATTTTCTTCTTCTATCAGAGCTGTACGCTTAAGAAGGGATAAGTATAGACTATTTTAAATTATTAATTATATTTTATTTATATTGGATTTTCTAGGTTAGTAGTGGCTCTTCTTACACAAATTCATGTATTTTCATTTCCCACACCTACCCAAAGATTATTTTCCCTTGAAACCAAAGAAAATCCCAGAGGGATATGTGAGGTTACTCCTTTGATGTCAGCAGAACGTCAAATATTAGTTTTTCCAGGTCATAAGTTGGGAAGTATAGAAATATTGGTTTGTATAAGTAAAATAATTGAAGTAATTTATATAGAGTAGTTTTCTAGGATTTATTCAATACTGAAATTGGAATATCGAGTTCACCTGTGACTATTCCTGCTCATAGAAATGAAGTCGGTTGTGTAGCTTTAAATCAGCAGGGCACAAGAATTGCTACTGCATCAATTAAAGGCACATTAATTCGTGTTTGGGATTCAACATCTAAAGTACGTTTAGTTGAATTAAGAAGAGGGTCTGATCAAGCAACAGTATATTGGTATAGTAATTTATTTTATTTATATTCATTTTTTAATGTTCTTTCTGTTCTCAGTATAAATTTCAGTAGAGATTCAGATTTCTTGTGCTGCTCAAGTGATAAGGGTACAGTGCATATTTTTGCAATAAAAAATACAAATTTAAATAGAAGAATGACGTAAGGCTTCAAATTCCTTGTGAATCATAAATTAATGTATTTATTTATAGGCTTTCAAATTTGGGAATATTGGGAAATTATGGTGAATCTCAGTGGGCACTAGCAAATTTTACTGTTCCTCCAGAATGTGCTTGCGTATGTGCATTTGGTCCTAATAATTCTGTAATTGGTATGTATTATAGCTAGAATATTAAGATTTAAAAGTATATGGAAATTATATAATTCTTGTGAATGTACAATTATAGTACAGTTACATTTTGAACAAATGTGAAATCTATAATACATGAGAGGTATAGAACTCACATATACAGTGTTTATGGAAATAGATTTGTAAACATCTTAAGAAGGGATATGGTACTATATGTAAACGACAATTTTGGAAAATAAGGTTGTCTACACTGGTAGACCAGAGATAAGTATATACAAGATGTCACCGACGAAAACATCAAAAAATGCAAAATCATTTTAAATGACCTGAAACTGCTAAAGATATGAGAATGAATATTTGGGCATGCGGAAGCTCTGTGCAAAATAGGTGCCGCGCGAGCTTTCGATCAAAAACAACGAGTTGATGATTCTGAGCTGTGTTTGAAGCTGTTAAATCGTAATAAAACCGAGTTTTTGCGTCGATATGTGACAATGATGAAACATGGATTCACCACTACACTCAGAAACATGCAATTCCAATCGACATTTTTTTAAATAGTTATGCTGGGATACGCATGAATAATTTTCATAGATTATCTTAAAAAGGGTCAGTCCATCAACAGCGACTATTATACAGCGTTATGGACCGTTTGAAGAACGAAATCGCAAAAAAAACGGCCCCATATGAAGAAGAAGAAAGTGCTGGACAATGCACCGTGTCACAAATCAATTCAAATTAAGTGAATTGGGTTTCAAATTACTTCCCCATCCAAGTTTGCAGACCTCAAGAGAATGCTCGCCGGGAAGAAATTTAGCGAGGATGAGGAGGTGATCGCCGACACTGAGGCCTATTTCGAGGCTAAAGACAATTCGTACTACCAAAATGGTATCGAAAAGTTATTGATCTTGAACTTTGGAAAATAAACATTTTACACATAATCTGTTAACTTTAAAAAAGTTTTACACATTTGTACATAGTACATAAGCATATTCAAGAATCATATAAGAATCATAAAAGATGTCACTAATGAAATTTGGTTTCAACAGAGTAGTAATTTTAGTATATAGTGTTCAAATTATACAAAGTTCTTTAAAGAAGATATTGATAGGTGAGTTAATTGGCTAGATCATTCTTTGGCTTAGAACCAGTTTTTTAAAGGTGATGTTAAATGGCAATAAGTTTCTAATTTTATTTCAAGTACTACTATTTTTAAAAGTAAATTATGTTTACAGTGAATTATTTATATTTGTATACGTATGCCTATGTATACTTTTAGAAAAACGCATCAATACATTGTTTCTTATGCAACCAATTTTACACTTGAGTATTTAACAGAAAATTGACAAAATAACTTCGTGAGGTTTGACAGGTTATGTTGACTTTTCCATTTATTGTAAAAGTAGCTTCGTTACTAAAAACTATCTTATTTAAAATGTCTTCATGTTCATTCAGCAAATTAAACATGGTGGCACAAAAATCTGTTCTTTTTTCTTTATCTTCAGCATACAGTTGTTGATGATTTAAAAATTTGTGTAATTTATACTTAAACTTATTTAGAATTTTAAATACTGTTTTAGAAATGTCACAAAGTAAAACCATTTCTCGTAGTGTTATTATAGGATTTTCTTCAACGTAGCATAAGATGTTTAACTCCAATTCTTCAGTAATCTATGAGATTAGTTTTAGCTCTTGTTTTATGAATATTTAGTATGCATCCTTCTGATATAAATTTTCTAATTATTTTTTGTATGGTTCTAATACAGGGGATTGGTTTTTCGGGATATTTACTTGAAAATAGGTCTCTCACAGTCCTTAAACTGATACCATTCATGATTTCAACTTCATCATCTTTACTGTACATGATGGTTATCAAAATCGAAATAGGACACAGAATTAAGGTTACTCAAATTTGATAAATTTGTTTATTTGAATGAAGCGCACGCATCTTTTTTTGTGTCATTTTTAAGTGTAAAATTGGTTGCATCAGAAACAATGTATTGATGCGTTTTTTCTAAAAGTATACATAGGGATATGTATACTAATATAAATAATTCACTGTATATCTTTTTGGCTTGACTGAAACACAACATGTTACGGATTGTTTATGTTAGGTTGGATAATCATTTACTATGTGCAAACTATATATATACATATATCTGTGTCTATATGTGTGTGTTGATCCAGTTATTGTACTCATAATTTAACATAATTATTTATATATTCATAAGCTATGAAATTACATATTTATTATATATTTCACTGTTTTATTACTATATTTATATTAATATTTTTAATTATCAAGTTTTTGGTTTTAGAAATAGATTACATTATGTGGCTTATCTGCTGCCTTAATATTTATGGATGTATCAAGCATGTCTGTTTACAATTTATGTCTTGAAATTATGTATAAAATATAAAGATGTTACTATACACACAATTAAATTATATTGAAGGTTGTGTACAAATTTTATTATCCGTTTCATAAATTAAATTGAGACGCAGACATTTTAAATTTAAAATTGTTTGCTAATTATGATCTGGCAATAGATACAATTTTCACAAAAACTTGATGTATATATAAATTTTTCTTACAATTAATAATGAACACATTGGAAATTATTTGTCGATCACAATTAAATTTTTCATATTTTTATTTTCAGCAATTTGCTTAGATGGAACATTTCACAAGTATGTATTTAATTCTGATGGAAACTGTAACAGAGAGGCATATGATGTGTTTCTCGATGTGTGCGATGATGATGAAGATTATATTCATTAATTAGATAGTAAATCATATTTATATTTAGAAGTAAGATCTAACAAAATCTTTATTTGGTCTGTTTAGATAATATATTTTATAGCAACTTTTATATTGGCAGCATTGATATGAATATTTATTTTACAATAAATATTTTTATTGTTAAAAAATATTTACAACTTAATGTACAAGTTATATAAAATAAATATTTCTTACTATTTTTATATTGTTGTTTACTGTTTTCTATCAAAAGGGTCAGTCCAAACCTTCATGTCTACAAAATATTCATGATATAATGTAAATCAATTTTCACCAATATTACTTACTTCCAGGCTGAATGTCTTCTTGTCGAATACCTTTTCTAGTTTCTTTTTGTAATTCTTATAAAATAAGATAAAATGTTGATTTAATTTGATGTAATTAGGTATTTATTTACTGTATTCTTCAATATGAAACATCGGGTATATTATTATTGGATATATAGCTAAGCCTATAAATCCAACCAATCCACCAATAAATACTCCATAACGCCATCCGGTTAATAAAGCCATTTTTGAGAATTTGAATGTGCAAAAAATGTTTTGGAAAATTATAGGTTATGTTTATTGGTTAAATAAAATCTTGAGTTCACCCATTTCTTGCGTATTTTAGCGTTTATTATTGCGTTCAACGAAAGAAAGTATGCAAGCGCTTTTTGTATTTACCCGATACTTATAGGATTAATATTTTCTTTGCTAATCGTATTAAATAATTGTTTTTGAATTTATTTCAGTAATTACTGTTATGGTTTAATAGAATGTGAAAATAGCACTTCCGGAAATATAATGTAGCGAAAACTTTTTTTAATATATCTGTGTTGAAAACAGTATTCTTTGTAACCGTCAATATAAACAATATTATAGTTATTAATTTGTGAAAGTGAATTAAATAATGAGTAGATGTTTTTTATATTAGTATTAATTAACGTATTTTGTTCTAAGGTCAAATTATAATTTTCAGATTGCTAAACATTGTTGCTGCAACTTGACGTATTTTACGTAAGAATCTTGGTTTAAAAGCATACAAAATTGAATTCGTTTAGGAATTGAACAGTTTGTCTTTGGGCTCTTGAAAAGCTGAAGAAGATTCACTGTTCTCGATCAAAATTTAGTTCAGCGATGAGGCGCATTTCTGGCTTAATTGCTACGTCAATAAGCACAATTGCCCTATCTGGAGTGAAGAGGAACCTGAAGAAGTTCAAGAGCAAGTTATGGGCAAGTGAAGCCAATGGTCCGTTTTTCTTCAAAAATGTAGAAGACCGCAACGTAACTTTAAGTGGCGTCCGTTATCACGCCATGATAACGTCCTATTTGCTACTTGAAATTGAAGCTCGTGATCTCGACGACATTTGGATCCAATAAGACGGCGCTATTTGCCACACAGTCCGTGCAAGCATGGCTTTATTGCGAACACGATTTGATAAACATTTAATTTCACGTAATGGACATGTGCAATGGCCGCTTAGACTATGTGGTATCACACTTTTAGACTATTTCCTTTGGGGCTACGTAAAGTCCAAAGTCTACGTGGATAAGCCAGCTACGATTGAGCAATTGGAAGCCAACATTACTCGTGTTATTCGCCAAATGTCATTTGAAATGCTCGAACGCGTCATCGAAAATTTCGGAATCAACCATGTTAGGCGCAGTTACGGTCAACATTTGAAGGAAATAATTTAGGAAAAATAAATGTCATGCTATATTAGCGGCCAAAAACGTCGATGTCAATACCATCTACTTCACCATTCAGAATGGAATACCCGGCGAAACGACAACATATAAGTCCATCGATACTGTGGTGAATCAAGACGAAGTTGTCGACTATCCAACTGAATTCTTGAATTCGCTTGATTTGCCAGGCATGCCACCGCACGTTCTTACATTGAAAATTGGCGTACCCATCATTCTTCTTCGAAACATAAATCCACCACGACTTTGCAACGGAACCCGACTCCCAGCCAAGAAAATGATGAACAATGTTATCGAGGCAACAATTTTGACTGGAAAATTGCTGTTGCCACATATTCCAATGATCCCGACAGATATGCCATTCGAATTCAAACGTTTGCAATTCCCGGTACGACTCGCTTTCGCAATGACTATCAACAAAGCACAAGGACAATCGTTGCAAGTGTGTGGATTAAATTTGGAGAGTCCAGGCTTCTCACATGGGCAGCTATATGTGGCCTGCTCACGCGTCGGGAAGCCTTCTGATTTATTCGTTTACCCACCAGATGGAAAAACCAGAAATATTGTGTATCCCACAGCACTTCAATAAATATCGAATTGAAACGTAACGCTGCAATGTCACAATTTTTTCAAAATGAACAAAATCAATAAAATGACTCAAAATGAATTGAATATTTGTGTAATGTCTTTCTTTCAAATTTATTTTAGTTGGTGGCGTAGCAACGCGCGCAGGGTACAGCTAGTTATACATTTCGATATTTAGAGAATTTTTAATGAAATAATAATTTGAACAAATACTATTTTTTCATTATTATTTACTTAATATCTACATATTATATTTCAATATACATATAATAATACAAAAATAATTTCATCTTATACTAATAGTTAAATTAATTAAGTTCTCTAGGGGCTGTTGGATTTTTGTTGTTGACCTGCAAACAAAAAAGATTTTAGGTACTTGTCTACGAAACCTAAGGAAACCTATCTATATACCTCGTAATTATAATCAAATTCAGGATTGTTTTCTACTCCAACAAGATCTGAATCTCCACTACCAACACTCATTGTATCATCGGTTTCTGGCGATTTTACTTTATCTTCATTGTATGCTGGATTTGTACCTTCAATTGCATGCTTATTTGTTGTAGGTGCTACTTTTCTATTTAAGCCTGATTCTTGCGAGCCGTATCGTATAACAGAAAGTTTATTTAGACGTTTTGTCAAACTGAAACAAAAATCTATATGTTTAAAAATATATAAAACTAGTTCCGAGCGTAACAAATATTAACAATGCCTAGAAATATTTTTTAAGACGAGAAAAATATTGTTTAAATTGTTAAAAAAATTTACACAAAAAATAAATATTAATTAAATGGGAAAAAGTCCCATATTTAGTGCGTAGCGCGAAATGAAATAAATTTATTGGGATCCTCAAGTGGAATGAAAAATCTAATATAGTCCTGAGTGCGACTCTGTGTAAATTACCTTGAATATTTGGAACTATCGTACCCAAATATAAACTCAAATTTTTAAAATTAAAATAAATGCCTGTACGTGAATATGCAGATTAAGTGATTGAACGCTTATAAATTGAATATAAATACTTATTAAAAAAAGTTTAAATTAAAAGCTACAGTTAAAAGGGGAGGTAGATTGATTATATTAATCAATAAGCTAAATTAATTATGTTGTAGATTAATAACAGAATATCTCAATTTAAAATTTAATAAAGGAAAATGGTGAATATATAAATTGTATCAAATTGAAAGAGTAAATTAATTTTAAAGTTTACCTAATATAGGGACAAAAGAAACTAATAGACAAGCTTTTGTTATTTAAATTAAGAAATAGGTTGCACCATTTATTAAGACTGAAATATGTGAAATGTTTGAAATTAATATTAATCTAATTATTTACTTTACTAATTAATAAGCTATTAAATATATAGTAATTAACAGAATACCGAGCCCAATTACGCGATATTAAAATACAGGAGTACTTGTTTTGGCTATCGCCTTATGACGTAATGCCGAATTGTACTTTATAACCCACTAATAGTATTACAATTGTTTTATTTATAATAATTACAAAAGCACACAATGGCGTTATTTCAATTGTCGCCGTTAGAATAATTATTATTAAGTTATTCAGTTCGTGGGTTGAACAAAGTTTTAGAAAAAAAGCCTAATTCTTGCTAGCGCGCGATTTCTTTCGCTATTTCTCCTCTCGAGCACCAATAAGTTCTTGTGGACAGACGAACGAACGAATGAACGCGTACCCGTGTCTGTTCTGTTATTATATAGTGATTCTTCAGGTTAGTATTAAGAAATAGGGTGTCTTTGTATTATATACATGTTGTACATTTAAAAGGTGTGGAATGAACTATAATCAATCTTTGAAATGTGGTTAAATTGTAAGTTGCTCTTGAAATATTATGAAAAACAAACTAAAAAAAAATAATAAACACTGGAAAATTTATGAACAAACGAGAATAACGAAATATTTGTTCGAGTAAAAAAGAAAATATCCATAGTGAGTCATGTTTAACATAAAATACTAACTGTTCCATTTAATTAGATAACCGATAGCAAAAATACCAGCAAAAAGTCATAGCCGTGGAATAGAAAATGTGGAAGAAAAAATCCTTTAATGTATGCGTAGTGTGAAAAAGTTTGCATTCATTAATGTCAGGCACTGTATTTTAAAAAAATGTTAATTCTGTGAAATATAAATAAGTAGACGTTAATAGTTGAGAGAAATGATAAGGATGTTAAAGACATTCTAATTAGTTAAAAAAATTAAATTATGGGTTTATAATTTTATGAAAATTACCTTCTTATCTTTAATATAAATGCAACAAGTAATAAGACACACACTGTTCCCAAAACAATTGCAACACCGATAAGCCATGCTTTAAGAACTTCCTCCATATTTTCCTCTGTTGCAGTATTTTGGAGGAAACTGGCCAACTCCAAATTGTATTCTAAAAATCTGGTTAATAATGTACCGAAAGCGGTGACGTCGTTCGCAGTACTGAAAATAATTTTTCTTACATGATAATATATACAATTTATTTCATACTTACGCTTCTATTGTGGTTCTAACGACGGCTTGGTATATTTCTGAGTTAACAAAATATACGCGCACGACTGTTTGATCATCCATAGCATTGCCATCGTCATCCGTATTTGGTGATATTTCTTCAATTATAACATTATAACCGAAATGTGATTGAAGTACTACCGTTATCTATAAAGAAAAGTATTAAAATATTTATTTTTACATACTTATATATATATTATATATATATATATATATATATATAGGATGTTTAAAATTTCGCGGTTTTTTTAAAGAATAAATAAAACACATAATTTGCATTCACTTTCAAAAAACTTTATTGGTAATTGAAGTATCAGTTATGACATTTATATGCGAAAAATAATATCCGCCAAATGGCCTCTTCTTGCAGCTCCAGAGACGTCCACCCCAAAGAAAATAGTCTAACGGTGTCAAATTACATGATCTTGGTGGCCAATTAATATCGTCGTTTCTTAAGATTACGCGTCCAGGAAATTTTTCTCCCAATAAATCAATTGATCCGTGTGCAAAGTGAGGTGTAGCGCCATTCTATTGAAACCACATATCCTCTTGATCAATATTCATTAATTTAAGCCACAAAAATTCGACAATATCGAACACCATTGACAGTTACAACTTTACCAGCAGCATTTACAAAGAAGTAAGGTCCGATTACACCACCTGGTCATAATGCACACCAAACAGTAACTCGTTTAAGATGCATAGGTTTCTCATGAATAATTCGTGGATTTTCCTCACCCGAGATACGGCAATTTTGTTTATTAACATAGCCACCAATTTCAAAATGTGCCTCATCGGAAAACATTATTTTTTGACAAAAATCAGCTGGTTGTTCATTGATGAAATTGACAAATGAACGACGTTTTAAATGATCTAATGGCTTCAGTTCCTGTGTTATTTGAACCTTATATGGCTTCAGAGCTAAATCCTTGTGTAAAATACGTCATGTTGTTAATCCACTAAGTCCAAGTTGTTGTGAACGTCGTCTAATGGACATTTCCAATATTTTCTTGTGAACGACCACTACGACTGTATTTTTCACTTTTTTGATCTTCCACGGAACCAGTCTCTTGAAATTTTTTAATAATTCGACCAATAGTGCTTTCAGATGGACGATTATGTAAACCATAAAACTCACGTAATTTTCTAAAAACTCTTTTCACAGAACGCTGATTTTCATAAAATATTTCAACAATTTGAACGCGTTGTTGTACCGTGTACGAAGCCATTTTTATAAATGTCATACATCACACTTTTTAAATGCCCACATACCCAGATAAATTCAGTGCGCCATCTATATTTTATTTATTCTTAAAAAAACCGCGCAATTTGAAACACCTTTAGCGATTAGCATAATTACCTGAGGTTGGGCTCCGGTTACAGTAGCTAAATCGTTTCTAAATATAAAGTCGACTCTATGAGCATCAGATACCATATAGATGTGTACATATGCAGTGTTGATATGTACTAAAACAAAAAATCGTATCATTAAAGTGTAGAAATTTGTATGAAAATTTTATGTGAGATGGAGGAAAATGTAAATTGAACGAATTGTTTTTACACAAGTGATAATGCAGTTCTTATATTGGATTGTGCTCTTAGCGGCAGTATAGTTTTGATAGTACTTGCTTTCATCGAGTCATGATACTTTATTAAGTTTGAAAACAAATGAAGAAAAATATGGCTGGTATTATAATTAAAAAACTGTGAGTTATGTGGTTAATTTTCCTAAAAATATAAACTACGAGTACATTTATCTGTAATTTATGTGAGCACTCTCTATTTTTATTTTATTAAGGTTTTAATATGTGGTCAACTTATTAATAAGCAGCGTGGAATAGATCACATGCCATCCATTATCCGCGATAGTCAACGCCGAATGTACTAGGTTGGGTACAGATGGATTTTACACATGTATGGAATTGTGTGAGGGCCTTAAATGAAAGGTGATTATGGTCTGTGTCCCAGGTTACGAGAACTATAAGTTAAATCTTTTTACAATGGTTTTCATAAGACCGGGGCTTTCCTGAGGCATCGTAAAAGTAAATATCAAAATATAAAAAAAGTGCGATGAAATTAGATCTCGAAATATGTGGAAGGTTTTCCAGGTTGAGCAGGTTCTTGTGGAATAGTTGCCTAAGTTTAAGATGAATCTATTGAGTAAATACAGGGACTTTGTTAGGATGGTAATGAGTCTACTAACAGGGTATTATAAGTTTAACAACACATGCATAATATGAATTTGACAGAAAAAACGCGATTTTATGTTCTAATTGAAAATAGTTCCGGAAATGCGATTTTGGTAAATGGATGGAGCAGACTTTTGTGTAGAAAAAGTCGCTCTCAAAATCGCTAAGAAGAAATTGCTCAGATTTTGAATTTTTTTAATTACATAATATTAAAGCTCTATTGACTGTACAACAGAATCAACACTAACACTTTGAGCATTTAGTTGAATAAAGAAATTTTCACCTGTACTTTACGAAAATTTTTTTGTGATGAGTCCTAATTGGGTTACAATCCTTTTCGAGTTGTCACGACAATAGGAGCGATAGTATGCTTTAGTAGAGTGTTGTTTATTATATTTAGTACCAGTTAACCTTTTTCTTAACAAGAAAAGTGTTTGAAAAGCCAGAAAAGTGAAGATATATGGAAAAGTCTGTGGAAAAAGTTGGATTTATATGTGAGATGAAGATTTTAGGAAAAATAGAGTAGTAGGAAAGACGATAGACAAAATAAGATGTGAAGTTATCAGAAACCAAGTATTTAAAAATTTCAAAATCACCAATTGATATGGTTTCAACGCGTAGTGAATAATTCAGGACAGAACAGAACTTTAAGTTGATTTACCAAGTGTACCAGAAAGTCGTTACCGTTTTTGTCGTAAAAAAACTACATATTTTTCAAGAAAATGATAAAATTTATTTATCCAACTTATCGATCATTTGATTCTACACATCTTGCTCATTTTTCAGGCAATTTATAGTCTTGGAGCCGATGGGTCGGCTTCGCCAGGTCATAACCATGATTTATTGCGCTTATGGTTTTCGAAATAAATCCATTTTTCATCATCCGTCACTATTCGATGCAGAAATGACTTCCGATGGTACCTTTGAAGCAGCATTCCACAGACGATTTTTCGTTGTTTCATTTGCCTGTCATTCAATTGATGTGGCACTCATTTCCTCATCTATTGGATTTTCCCATTGCTCGTAATCGGTCGCTAATCGTTTCTTCGGCCACATTTAACGCTCTTGCCAATTGTTTTTGAGTTTGGGTTGGGTCTTCATCCAATAACTTCTGCAGTTTCGCATCTTTCGCATCAAACTTTTCCGGTCTATTAGAACATTCTTTGTCTTGCACATCGAAATCACCATTTTTGAATTACTCAAACCACGCCTCGCATGTATTTATGTCTGGAGCATGCTCGTCGTGATTTTCTACCAGCAAACGATGACTTTCAGTGGCTTTTTTCTTTCGATTAAATAAGAAAGGTAATGCCTGCCGTAAATACACTTTTTCAGGCACGAAACTCGATATTTTCAATGAGATATAAATCTATGACAGTGTTACTTTCGCAAAACATTACATGTATGGCTTTAAAGCTTGATGTCAGTAGAATAAAATGACATGTGTCGAATCATAACATTGTATACTTAAGACTAGCGATATCTGTTAGAAAAACCGGTAATGACTTTCCGATACACCTGGTAAAAATCAGAAACGGACAACAAAATAAAACAGTAAATTAAGAAAGCGATGTAGTGTAATTGAAATTTTAGAGTGTTAAAAAAGTTGAATCAAATAATTCTTTTATAAACTTAATGTAAGCTTTCATTATAGAATTGTAATTTATAATTGTATAATAAAAAAAGTGACTTAAAGTTCATTATATTCCATATGTAGTTATTTACTGTTTTGCAATTACTTAATGAACAACTTTCATTTGTATTAAACGATATTTTTTACGTAAATAAAATACAGTATATTGAATGAATTAAATAATTAATTATTTATTTCTTACATGTGTCATTAACTCCTACGGTAAATAGGAAGTATCCATCACCAGCTTGTGGTATTTCTATTTTTGATGATATCATACCAGTCTCTATGTCTATTTCGAAAGGATCGGTACTTGTGATAACGTCTGGAATGTTTTCGTATTCATCTATGTAGTAATATAAAGTGTCGTCGATATCAGCATCGGTAGCCTGAAATTTTTTATTATGAGTATCATTATTATTATTTTAAAATTAATAATTTAATAAATTTTCAAGTACGAGGACGTTTTGATGACCTATTAGTACCATCTCTCGAAAAAAACTGCATTACATTATAATTCCGATACTTTTTTACGGTGAAAATTTCATTAATTTCTGACATTTAATTTTATTTGAAAGTTACAGCAATGTGAATAAAGTGTCTAAATAGAATATTTTAAAAGGCAAACACTTTTAATTCGTAGCGAAATCGATTATATATTTTGTAGAGAAGTAAACCCATTGACAATTTTGGCTGATATGCAATAAACTTCTAGCCTCTGAAAGCCAATAATATGAGCATCGAAGGTAATGTGCCACCAAGAGCAACGAAAACAGCAATAACTTCGGAAATTGTCAATAAACTCTAATTATTCGATCTCTTGCAAATATTACGAAGTTTCTACCTTCAAAATAGGCAATTTTCTGCATCGATGATGTCGTTAGAGTCATTTCTTTCCGTCGACGCATTTCTTTAGATTCGTGAACAGTAGATAGTCGCTGGGGACTAAGGCTGGGGAATATGTCGATATGGAAGCGGTTCACACGTGTGTACCCTTGCATTGTCTTGATGGAAAAGAACCAATTAGTTGAAATAATATTTAGTTGATTGTTTTTGCCTTTTTAAGGTAATCTGTCTGGATTATTTCGATTTTAGATTCGCCGGTAGAAACTTACTATTTAAACTGCTTCTATCGCAGGAACCAAAGTAATTGTGTTAGAATCAACGATCCCATATTATAAGCTGTTGGCACCTTCCGTCAAATCGACCTCGTACTTTCAATCGTAAGAGATTTCCCATACTTATATTTGTAAAGCATTGAAAATGACTTGCTCATCTTACTAGGTACTAAAGCTACATCAGTATTAATCGAAAGGTTGATAGCCACCGGATTAACGACACTAAATACATTAAATGACGCGTTTCTCAGGTATTTAATCGTAAATATTGTATTCTTGTGTGTATTCATGCAGTTTTTGTTAAACGAAATTATTAAAATTTGATAATAAATTTGATGGCTTTAACTATAAAATATGTTATCCATTTAAATAACATTTAAACTTGGTAATTCACTAAAAAAACTGTTCTTGAATGAGGATAAATTTCAATTTCCGAGATGCTAAGTTGATTTATACAGAAAATATATTAAAACTTACATAAACTTGTAATATATTGGTTCCAGCACTTGTAGTTGTTGAAATTTTGCCATAAAATACTTCGCTCTCAAAATGAGGAGGATTGTCATTTACGTCAATAAGCTGCAACAACAAAATAACGTTATTTCGCGAAATATTTTCAAAGTTTGTACATTTAAGGCTTTTATAATACGATATATTCTCCCTTAACGGACATCTCTCGACAATGGACATCTCTAATCAATGGACAGTTTCTGATGCACTGACCGTCAGTGTACTATTTGCTATGTAACAATATCTGGCACCAAAAGACATTCTTAACAATGGACACGTACAGTAATATACATCCACTACAGTAAATTTAAGTGACAATTTATTTCTTTACAATGGACATTAGTATTTTATTGTAATTCAATAAAATACTAATGATGGTCTTTCGGTTTATTATATGTAATTACATACATATAATTGTATAATAATTATAACCGCTGTAACATTCTTAAAAATGGACATAAACAACATATAATTAAGACAGGTAATAAGTATAACTGTAATGATGGTCTTATATAAAATGGCTATAGCTTTTAAGCTTTTATAGCATTCAGTTGATATTTACTGCTCTAACAAGTTAAATATCTAGTGTTTTAGTGTTCGTACAAGTAATATGGCTACGAAAAGAGAATCAGTTTAGAAGAAAAAGTTGATGTTATTCAGTGTGCACAGAAGAATAAACTAAAAAAAAAAAAAAAACGAAGTTGATATTAATACAAGGTTTGCTGAAAATGGAAATTCACAGCAAAAACAGAACGAGCTGCACTGGACCAAATAATGTATGACTGGTTTTGCAAAGTGCGCTCTAAGAATATTCCATTGTCCGGTAAAATAATAAGGGAAAAAGCTCTCGAAGTTGCACAAGAGCTAAATTATGAATTCAAAGCTTAAAGTGGGTGGTTTGATAAGTTTTCTCAGGGACACAACATATCGCTTCGAACAATTTTTAGTGAAGCCGCCGCAGTAAATGTGGATGAAATATCTGTCTGGAAGAAACCGTTGATAACTATCACAAGGAAATATTCACCGAAAGACATTTTTAATGGCTTTGCCAAACAAAACCTTTGCATTAGAATGTGAAAATGTTCGGATGGCAAAGTTACTAAGGAAAGATTAACTATTCTCTTGTGTGCGAATATGGTTGGAGAAAAGGAAAAACCTTTAGTAATTGGGAAAAAGAAACCACGATGCTTTAAAGCGTAGATGGCGAGGGAAATTATGACAATTTAGTTAACCAAACTTGATAGAAAAATACAATAGCATATTAGAAAAGTTCTTTTATTTTTAGACAACGCCACGTCACACCCAAAACTTGAATTACAAAATGTTAAACTAATATTTTTGCCTCCAAACACTACCTCTCATCATCAACCACTTGATCAAGGGATTATCGATAATTTTAAAACCAACTACAGAATGCTTTTAGTTAAGACTTTTACCGTCTATGGATCATTGTAAATCTACCGAACATAAAATTCATTAACATTCTCCGTGCTTTAATATGGACCATTACTGCTTGGAAATCTGTAAGCGCTGAAACTATGAACAAATGTTTTCTTAAAGCTGAATTTGGTAAGTGGAATGCCGAAAATATTTGCGAGGATATAAACTTCAGTGCTGAAGACGATGTGCCACTGTCAGAACTTTGTAAACCCTATCTTGACATATTATCGTATGCACAAATTGATGATAATTTACATACCGAGAATCTCGATATTTGCGTACAAGAGTGTGTGCGTGAATTTCAAAACAATACCAATGTACCTGATAGTGACAGTGAGGTTGATAGTGATATTTCAGAAACTGAAAACATTAACGAAGCTTATGAAACGCTGAAGGATATTCAAAACTTCTTTTTCTTGTCTGGCGACATTACTCAAGGAGAAAAAGTCGTTGAGATAGTATGCAATGTAGAAACACGAATTGTAAAAAGAAGAATTGAAAATCTAAAACAAACTAAAATTTCAGATTTTTTAAAATAAGTTATTTTTAAGTATGTTGTAACAATAAATTAATTAAAAATTATTTATACTCTTTTTTTCTCCTACCAATGGACATCTCTGAACAACGGACAGTTTTACATACACCGCTACTGTCCGTTATACAGAGAATCTATTGTAATATTCTCTTCGTTTGCGAAATTTGTATTTTACCTCAATTGTAATAGTAAGAATAGTTCCATCTTCACCATTCGCTACGCCTTCGGCTAAGTTGGACGATTGTATTTCAACGGTGTAGCTAGCTTGCGTTTCTCTGTCAAGTGCCTCATTAAGTGAAATCATATTTATTTGTTTGTCTTCAATTTCAAAACTGCCACTACCAATAATCGCATAATAAATTAGATATAAGTTCTCTAAGCCTGTAGGAATATAGCTGTATTCAGCAGCTGCGAAGTTTGATTCTTGGAGTTGAGTATTGTTTTCCTCAAAATAAATAGTCTGACTACTTATTGGAAATTTCGGTTGTTCATAAGTATCTATAAATCGTATATTTAAAGAGATGGTTTCTGATAATTGAATAGTGGCTTCAGCAACTACTTGTATTGTTATCTGTAAAATAAAAAATATTTACGTTGGCACAAGTCGAGTAAAAGCGTAACTGAAATATATAAATTTTATTCTAAAATTAAGACAATTACTCAATAATTCTCTTTTATTAAATTAAACAATATCTGACTAAAGATGTGTTTGAAGGTAACACCGAATGTTTCTGCAAGACGCTATTAGATGTTAGAACATGTAATAGCTATTATAAGGCGATAATAATGAAAAACCATTCTTTTTTAATTGTAATGTATGTAGAGCGTTTGAGGTAAACAATATGTGAAAAATAACACGGGAATATTTTGCGAAAGTTTTTGATGATGTATCGATAGAAAGGACTGCTTGCGAAGGATACACAGAATTCGAATTCTACGAGAACTCGGTATGTCTTATTGTTGAGGGCAGTAGAATTATTTATTTATTTGATATAGGCATAAATATGAACTAAATTAAAAAATTCTACACAATCATTCGGTTATTCAAACCAGTGCGTTCCATGAATTCTGCTCAATTTAATAGAAGCCTAAAGTACTTAGGCTTCTATTAAATTTATTTATTATTCTATTTAGGCGTATTTATCAGTACAATCGAATGCTTAAAAATGCCGTATTTGGTATCATGAGGCATCGATTTACTAAGAATCGAAAACCGAACTTTTGTAAAATAAAAACAAAAGCTTACTATTTTGGTAAAATTCATTTATTTTTTTCAAAGTAGTCGCCTAAGGCTTCAATACAACGTTTTGCACAGTCAACTAACATGTCGAATGAATTTTTAAGTTCACCTGTAGAAACGTCCTTCAAGATCGCTGTCGACGCTTTTTAAAGGCTTCGACGTCGGCGTAACGCTCTCCTTTCATCGGCAAATGTAATTTGGAGAATAGATAGAAATCACAGGGGGCCAAATCCGGTGAATAGTTAAAATGCCATTTGTAGTTAGAAAACCAGTGAAAAGCGTCGAGCGATGAGATGGTGCATTATTATGTAATAAACGCCAGCTACCATTTTCACGATATTGAGGGCGCACACAACGAATACCCGCCAAAAGACGCTTCATAACACCAAGATAATATACAACATGAACTGTTTGACTAGTTGGTACAAACTTTTTGGGCACTATGCCTTTCGAATCATAAAAACAAATCAACATAGTCTTCACTTTTGACTCCTCCAAACGTCTTTCTTCTCTTGGATGCTTCCATTCAAGCTTTTACGTTTGGTATCTGGATCATATTGAAAACACCACAAGTCTCATCGCCAGGTACAATAGAATACCTGAAGTTTTCATCCTTTTTTGAGTCTTTGATCAAGTTTGTACAATGTTGAATTTAGTTAACTCGTATGGTACAAACCTTGCACAAATCTTTCTCGGTCATAAATGTTGTGTCAAAATGCGATGAATTGTATCTTTGGAAATATTTAATTACATTTCCACGTATCGCAATGAATATTTGGGCTCGTTTCTGATAAATTCACGCACAAGTTCGATGTCACTTTCCGTAACAACAGATTTTTTGACATAGGATTGGTAAAAGATCTACTTTACCGATGCATTTATAATAGATGGCGCTACTAAGAATTACTATTTTAAGAAAGTTCGTTTTTTTCTGTGAAGATTGTGTAGAATGTAGAAAGTAATTAAAATATTTGTTTATTGAGATGTAAAAAGGATAATAATAAGAATATATACATAAGTTATGAAAAGTTAGCAGACACGTAGATCTAAAAATATCTTTACAAACATCGTGAAAGATCTACCTTACCAACGCATAATTTTTTAAATAGATGCCGCCACTAAGAATTAGTATTTTAAAAAAGTTCCGTTTTCTCTGCGACAGACTGTGTAGAGTTTAAATCACATTTCCCTTCTTTCTATAAGATATAATGTTGAGTAGGGACAGAGTGCTTATTAAGAAGATAGTGGATATTTTACACTATTTATTGTTTAGAATATAATGCGTTTGCTTCTAATTCAATTTAATTCACGTATTTTTCATTAAAAAAAAGCAGTATTAAGTAATAATATACTCACAGTATATTCCTCTTCTTTCTCATTAGTAAGTAATTGTAATCGAGTTGTTCTTGACCCAATAGTTGAAAGAGTAAAAACTGAAACATAATGACAAAATAGAAATGAGAACATGAAAGTGTGATCTTTGTATTTTAGCTGTTAGTCTGTGAATCAAATCAATTGTCGAATGTCGTCTTTTGAATTTATTGGTTCAATTGGTATTCAATTTTTCCTTTTTATGATTGGTATTAATCCTTTAGGAGGACTTTTTCAACAATTTTAAGATGTTTGCGACTAATATTGATCGATACGACGAAAGGTGCACTGTAAAAAATCTCCTCTATTATGAGATCATTTTTCGGGTTGGTGTCATACGTAACCATGGTATAGATGGAAAACCTATACCATGGTTACGCATGTGTTGGGTTGGCAACTAAGTACTTTCGGCTTTGTAGTATAAAATAAAACACTTTTTTTTTAAACAAAGAATAGTTTTTAATCAATTATATATTTTCCATTCAGCTGCGTGATTCCGCGCTCATAAAATTTCTGGTCCTTATCAGCAAAAAACTGAACCAGGTGCGAGTAAAGGTCATCGTCATTTGTGAAAGTTTTACCATTCAAAGAATTCTGCAAACTTCGAAATAAATGGTAATCAGATGGTGCCAGATCAGGGCTGTATGGGGGATGTGGCATCACTTCCCAGCCAAGCTCCAATAGTTTCCCACGAGTTGCCAAAGACGTGTGAGGCCTTGCATTATCTTGGTGGAAAACTACACCTTTCCGATTCGACAATTCTGGCCGTTTTTCTTTGATTGCTTCATCCAGTTTTATTAATTGTTGACAGTAAACATCATAATTGATCGTTTGGTTCCTTGGAAGCAGCTCAAAAAACACAACACATTTGTAATCCCACCAAACTGACAGCATGATATTTTTTTGGATGCAATTCAGCTTTCGATGTAGTTTGAGCTGGTTTATCGTGTTTACTCCATGATCGTTTTCGAACTACGTTACTGTACAGGACCCATTTTTCATCATCAGTGATGATTCTTTTTAAGAAAGGATCGGTTTCATTTCGTCTAAGGTGCATATCGCAAAAGTTGATTCTTTGTGTTAAATGAATTTCTTTCGATTCGTGAGGTACCGAAATATCAAGCCTTAACTAGCCCAAGACATTTTAAATGTTTTTGAATTGTTGTGTACGATACATGTAGCCTCTCCGCAACCTCTCGAACAGTTATATGACGATCCTCTTCAATTATGACTTTGATTTGGTCATCATCAACATCAGTATTCCGACCAGAACTTTGCTCATCTTTGAGGGAAAAATCTCCAGAACGGAATTTTTTATACCAATTCTGACACGTACGCTCTGTTAAGCAATTAGCACCATAAACTTCACATATCTTTTTGTGAGCCGCAGCAACTTTCTTTCTTTTATGGAAGTAAAATCGTAAAATATATCGAAAATGTTCGTTTCTGCACTCCATTTAAAATTAACCCACAACTAATAGCTTTAATAAAAATCACGCACTACTTGCTTCTGAAGTTACGTCAATGTGACTAGTATCACGCGACAAACGGTAAAGTACAGCACTAACATACGTTATACAAAAAATAAAGCAACGCTCTCTATCAATAAAAACCGAAAGTACTTAGCTGCTAACCCAATATTATCAATTCTTATAAATATTCGATTACGGGTAATTTATAAATTTGGAAATTTTCATTTTCAATTTTTGGGTAGCGTATTCAATTCTCTTCTCGTCTTCAACAAATTTTGTGTTTTGGTAAAGGTCAGATTGATATAGTAACTTGCCGCCATATTTAGAGAATGTATTTCATGTAATTAGTGTTAATATACATGATCCATATTAGTTTGAAAATTTAAAAAAAAAGACATTTTCGAAAGTTTTGGAAAAAGCACTTTATTTTTAAAATCAAATTAATATGCAATTTTCTTGTTTCGGCATTTTGAAATAATACATTTCACCTCATTCATTAGATGCTGCTCTCTTTTAGTTTGCTATTCTCTCTTGCTTTTTGGTTCATGTAAATTTTTTCCATATACCAGGTGTACCAGAAAATCATTACCGGTTTTTCTAACAGATATCGCTAGGGTTAAGTATCCAATGTTATGATTTGACACATATGTCATTTTATTCTACAGATATCGGGCTTCAAAACCATTTGCGACACGCATTACTTTTCTTGTTTAATCAAAAGAAAAAAGTCGCTGAAAGTCATCGCTTGCTGTTAGAAACTTACGGTGGGCATGCTTCAAACATAAAAACATGTGAGGTGTAGTTTCGACAATTCAAAAGTGGTGATTTTGATGCGCGAGACAAAGAACGTTTTGGTAGATCGAAAAAGTTTGAAGATGCAAAACTGCAGGAGTTATTGGATGAAGACCCAACCCAAACTTAAAAACAATTGGCAGAAGCGTTAAATGTGGTCCATGAAACGATTAGTGACCGATTACGAGTAATGGGGAAAATTCAAAAGATGGAAAAGTGCGTGCCACATTAATTGAATGACAAGCAAATGGAAAATCGAAAAATCGTCTGTGAAATGCTGCTTCAAAGTTATGATCGGAAGTCATTTACTCATCGAATAGTGACGGGCGATGAAAAATGGATTTATTTCGAAAACCCTAAAGGAAAAAAATCATGGTTATCACCTGGCGAAGCTGGCCCATCGAATCCAAGACCAAATCGTTTTGGTCGCAAGACAAATGCTCTGTGTTTGGTGGGACCAAAGTGGTGTGGTGTGTTACGAATTATTGAAACCTGATGAAACAGCTAATACCGATCGCTACCGACAACAAATTATCAATTTGAACCATACATTGATAGAAAAACGTCCTGAATGGGTTCGAAGACACGGTAAAGTGATTTTACAGCACGATCCCGTCAAGGAAGCGTTGAAAGCACTTGGATGGGACATAATATCGCACCCGCCGTATTCTCCAGACCTTTCCCCGTCCGACTATCACCTTTTCGCATCAATGGTACATGCGCTTGCGGGGCAGTACTTCGCCAATTTCGAAAAAGTTACAAAATGGATCAATGAATGGTTTTGCTTAAAGGACAAAGAGTTTTTTTGGGATGGCATTTATAAATTGCCCGAACGAATGGCAAGATGTGTAGAATCAAATGGCCAATACTTTGAATAAATAAATTTTTCCATTTTCTTGAAAATTGTGTAGTTTTTTTACGAAAAGAAAGGTAATGACTTTTCAGTACACCTGGTAAACGGTTTTAAAAGAAGTTTAGGGAATTTGAAATAATAAACGAGAAATAAAGGTGTAGCACTTTAAATATGACTATCTTAATGGAAAATTCTAGGTTTAATGTTGAGAGAGTTGTTGGATTGTTACTCATAAAAATCGAGATAGCCTTTCGAGTGATATAAATAATTATATTTGGAAAAAAATGTGTTATCGAGGAAAATCTCATAATGTAAAAAATACAGGGTGTTATATTCAAGAAAGCATTACTTTAGTAAGTCACGACCTGTATATTTAAAGGTTACTTTTACTTTAAAGGCTCCTCATGACGAATTTTCATGTTTAAAATTTTATTTCAATGTCTTTATTTACATGACTCCATACTTTTGGCCCATCGTTGTATATTTTGTTTGTAATAATCAATGACGTAAATTATGCCGGTAATAGTTCGTTAGTATCTAATTAACAAACTTTCATATTTATATAAAATGCAACAGAAAAATTTCGCGAGTTTAGTATTTTAAGAAACTAGCATTTCTGATTTCCTTTAAACTTTTTTCAAAGTAAATCTTGCATCCAGTATTACGAGGCGTGTTTTTTTAAGAAAGTACCGTTTTGGTAATAAAAGAATACAAGTACTATCTGCTTCTGGGTTTCCGGACTGGAACCGCGTCACTTGTATATCTGCCGACGTTTCGTACCCATTCTTATGGGACATCTTCAGGGTTGAACTACTGCACTGAAACTGAGTGCTCAGTTTCAGGGCAGTAGTTCAGATAACATGGACCACGACCGCGGAAGTCTACGTACCAGATTGAATACAAGTACAATTTTATTTTTATAAGAAAGCCCATACCTTAATATATTTTTTAATATAATGACCACTAATATTAAGGCGCTTATTCTCGTACAACCAGCTTCTGAATTACATCTCCATAGAATTCTTCCAATTGATTTGAGACAATTTCATAAAGGAGAATCTTTAAAACTTGCGAAAACTTAATCAGACAATGAAGAAATCGTAAACCGTCTGTTTTCTAGAAGTTTTGCAACTTCCTGCACCAATTCTTCAATAATAACTGACAGTGGTCTACTATCTCCTTCTCACGTGCATTAATACGGTCATCTTTAAATGTTCTAATCTATTTTGGTAACATTTCCTCGTTCATAGTGTTTTTTGAATACTCTTCACTAATCTGCCGATGAATATTGACCGCCTTTATGCCTTTTGTATGCAGAAAACGAATCACAGCGCGTATTTCACTATCGGCGGGATTTTCAATTGTAACAAAGCAAATACTAACGAATGCTTCTTTATTTGCCTCTGCGACTACCGCAGCGATGACCGTAGTGCTGCAGCAGCGACACTTAAAAACGGCGTTTACTTAACCACACGCCTCATATTTACTTTCGCGTAATTTAAGTGAGAATTTTTGAAATTCGTCAAAACAAGTATTTCTTTTGTCTAATTATAAATGGGAAGTAAAATGCGTGGTATTAATAATATTGGTGAGTTATGTAAGTAAATGCTTTCTAAACACATAAAGGCAAGTTAAAAATAGAGAATAAAAATACCTTCGGATTCCTCCACAATGGAGAATAATAGATTATATTTATCATTTTGTTGATCAGTTGCTTCGATATCCTGAAATAATTCGCCACCAAGTAAACGTAGTTGTTCACCTGAATTTTGATCCATCTAAAATGATAACCGTGTTAGACTAGTAATTCTTTGACATGTTGATTATTACTATACCGCCAAATAAATTGGGTCCTCGTTAGTTGGAAAGATAAATTTCGGTTTGTAAAAGTTATATTTTTCAACTTCAACGGTAATTGTATAGGTCTCCGATTGCTGAGGAGTTCCAAAATCGCTTGCCTGCAATTATAAATCACTTGAAGTTTAAAGAACATTCATTAAAATGCAAATTAGTAATTTAATTATCAGCCGTTATTAGTAAAAATGACTGTCATCAAATTGAGTAATCTCTTTTTTACATTTGAAGCAGATGGGCCTTTTTATGTTTTATTTATATTTATGTACTTTTGCCCAACAGAGTTTCGTCTATTAATTAGGTAAAACCTAATGTACATACATACATAGCACAAATATGATTAAGAAAGAAAAAACATATTAATTCCCCCCATTCGTTCCTAATTGCCAGTCTGAGTAAAGTTATAACCAGGTGTACCGGAAAGTCATTACCGGTTTTTTCGTAAGAAAACTGTATAATTTTCAAGAAAATGGAAAAATGTATTTATTTAAAGTATTGGCCATTTGATTCTACACATCTTGCCATCTTTCAGGCGATTTATGGATGCCATCTCAAAAGAAACTGTTTGTCCTTTGAGTAAAACCATTCATCGAGCCATTTTTTAACTTCGTCCAAATTGACGAAGTGTTGCTCTGCAAGCGCGTGTCCCATTGATACAAAAAGGTGATAGTTGGACGGACCAAGGTCTGGAGAGTGCGGCGGGTGCGATATTATGTCACATCCAAGTGCATTCAACGCTTCCTTGTATGAAGCGGCGCGTTATAACGTGCTGTAAAATCATTTTACCGTGTCTACGGGCCCATTCTGGACGTCTTCCTATCAAATCATGGTTGAGATTGATAATTTGTTGTCGGTTGAGATCGGTATTAACTGTTTCACCAAGTTTCAACAGTTTGTAATACACCACACCACTCTGGTCCCCCCAAACATAGAACATTGTCTTGCGACCAAAACGATTTGGCCTTGGAGTCGATGGGCTGGCTTCGCCAAGTTCACCCGTCACTATTCGATGCAGAAATGACTTTGAAGCTGCATTTCACAGATAATTTTTCTTTTTTCCATTCGTCATTCAATTGATATGACACCAATTTTCTCATTTTTTGGATTTTTCCCATTGCTCGTAATCGATCTCTAACCGTTTTTTGGGCCACATTTAACGCTTCTGCCAATTGTTTTTGAGTTTAGGTTGGGTCCTCATTCAATAACTCCTGCAGTTTCGCATCTTCAAACTCTTTCGGTCTACCAGAACATTCTTTGTCTTACACATTGATATCACCACTTTTGAATTATCGATACCATGCTCACATGTTTTTATGGTTGGAGCAAGCTCACCGTAAGTTTCTATCAGCAAACAATGACTTCCAGCGACTATTTTCTTTTGATTAAATAAGAAAAATAATGCATGCCGCGAATGCACTTTTTCAGGCACGAAACTCGACATTTTCAAAGATGTATAAATCTATGACAGTGTTATTTTCGCAAAGTATAAGATGTATGGCTTTGAAGCTTGATGTCAGTAGAATAAAATGACATATGCGTCAAATCATAATATTGCATACTTAAGCCTAGCGACATCTGTTAGGAAAATCGGTAATAACTTTCCTGTACACCTGATATAGTGTCATGATAAGTATCACCTGCATAAGATATTTTATTAAAATTACTGCAGATTATATATAGTGGCGACTTTAATAATAAGTATAATATATTAGTTTTAGAGCCGACAATCAAGGAACGTGAAAATTTAGTTTTTGAAGGGGTGTAGATAATAGACGTCACTATGTAGAAGTTTATATAGATAAAAGCCTTCAACTCAGAAGCATAGATGTTTAAAAAATTGCAGTTGCAAAGATTACTCAAGTTTTGATATAATAAGTGAAAAGCATAGACCCTTCATTGCTTGTACAGAAGCAAATGTTTTTTTCGCTGATAAAGCGATGCTTTCGATGTGATTGATAAACATAAGCTTCTCATCAAATAAAACGCCAAAATCAAATTAAACACACAAACTTGTGTGACTTCACAAAATATTTTTATTGAAAAAGTGTAGCAATTGTTTTGTTAGTATTGTGACTTTTTCAGACTCATGAGTTAGCTGACGAAACAATTGTTTTTTTTTTCAAAAAAGATATTTTGTGAAAATCGCACAACTGAGTTTTTGTGTTTGATTTCGGTGTGGAGTTTCATCAAGTAAAGACTACATCAGTTAATTATTGAAACGCCAAGATCTTTGACTAGGTTGGTCCGTGTGAACGAAATAACATGCCATAAATATTCGTGTTTAGTTGGATTCAGCTTCCTTTTATAGGTTGTAATCACCCATAACTCTCGTACCACTCAACATATATATGTATATATATATATATATATACATAGAATATGTCCCAAATTTGAGCCCGACACAGCTGAAATTCCGTAAAAATGAAAAGAAATCTGCCCTCTTTAATGCACAAATTGTCTCCCGTCGTGCAAATATGAGCAAAAAAATGCTAACAACGTATCGCTGAGCCCTGATTTTAATTTATTTCATAATATCAAATTATTTATTCAATCAAAAGCGTTAGAGATGTATGCTACATACTGAGTGCATGAAGTGCAATAAATTAGAAACCGTTGATTGTTTTTCTATGAAACCAAATGATAACTTACCCGAATCAAAATGAAATATGTGCCGTGATACCACTCCAAATTCATACCAGTTATAAGCGAACAAGTGCCTTCATCATTGTTAAAGTTATCGAGTTTAAATATTTCATCTGGTATTTCTTTTGATTCGTCATCTGAGGAAATATTAATAATTTCGAAAGTTATTTTCGTATTATCAGTGTTGGGTTTATCAGCATCTGTTGCTCTAATTACATCGACTTCTTGACCCTATAAAGTACGTTAAAATAAAAACTTTGCAACATACTTCTTTAAATATGTATTATCATAAAAAAATGAAATGAATACTACAAAGGGCTAAATAGAAAAGCCGAAAGTCGTTTTGCAGATATACATATGTGGAGGAACAAAAAACAACGAATAGAGAAACCGTTAGAGAGAAATATGGTAATTCGTAATAAATTTAATTTCCTTTTTGCAATGAGGGCCCAATTGAGTCGTAAATTTTGTCGATCTGTCACGACCGCGGGTGTGTGTAAAGTGTTCCATGGCTTTGCTACTAACCACTTTTTACCGTCTTGATTATTTTTCTTCAACACTGAAGGGTACCGAGAGAGGTACCGACCATCCTACATGAGAAACAATTTAAAAATCGCACCCTTCTGAGGAAGGTTCGTATAGTTGACTTTTCAAGATAAATATTTGAAGTCAAGTGCTGCTACCACAGCGAAATTATATATTTAAATGATTGAACAAAATGTATAAAAGATAATTGTAATTGTCAATCCTTAGTTTTGTCGTAAATATTTTGACTTTTTCAACTAATAGAACCTCTGTCAATTGTTTCCTATTCGAATTTGAATGTTCGAAATTCGAAAATCTAAGATCTTAGAATTTGTGCGTGCTGTTTAGTTCCAACCTAAATTGAAAAATAACTTAAAACGAGTTAAAAGCAGAAATAATTGAAAAAGTTAGTTTACAAGATAAAAGCTGATATGAGATAGCGGTAAATTGTTGTTAGTTGCTTCTGAAGGGGGCAGTACAATTTTTAGTGATTTAGTTACGTTCTAAGCAGGAGAAGTTATGCCGATAATGTTTTGGATTCTCAAGAGTGTTGCCAGTACAATTTTGGAGGCAAGGTAAGAATGTGACTGCCGCAATATTGTGAATTGATGAATTCCAGCGACAATTTCTTTAATATTTGTCTTTCACCAACCTCTCAGATTTTCTACCTGTTTTCTTTATTTAAACGTTATCATATTGTAGACATTTTGAGATTAAGGAAAATGTTTAGTATGAGTTTAGTATGTATATGTATGTGTCTGAGATAACAGCTCGTACGTAGCAAGTGGGAAGCTACTAATAAAGTCACATGATATGCATACAAATATTGTCGAAGATTGTAATTTTAGGCTAGACGTATGATGGCATTGATGATATTTCAACTTGAACAAGATACCTTTGTTTTGATAGTTCATTTTTGCAGTGGAATATAAAATGGGAATGGAACATAGGTTTGTCCACTGCATTTGTGTTTTGATCAATTAGCAATTACTTAATGTAAATATATAATATGAAGTGCCCTGTTAATACAAACGGTGAAGTCTGCAATGTTTTGGGGATAAACACTGTATTTGCAAAGGAAAACAACAGATCAGCTTACTTTGTTAACAGAAGTTGTTGTTCACGTTCATGTTCATATTCAAGCTAATGTCAATAATTGTCAGCACAAACCGGTAATTTTTAACAAATGTATATAACTCAGAATCAATTAAGAGCATTTGGCTATATCTAAATTATTCCTCGTAAGTTTAAAAAGTAACTTCACCTGTACACATACAAAATTCTCGTAGTATTAATACTTCATCTCTATAATACTGAACCTGAATAGCTTGATAATGAAATTTAACTTTTTCACATATTAATTTTGCTTCCATTTATCAAGGCATTTTAGTAACCAAAACTATAAAGGTTAGATGAATGAAAACTCTTATAATTTTATTGAAATTAAGATGTATTCAGGTAAAACAGCTGCGTGGATGGCAATATTACAATGAATGATTAATTTATTGTAGATCCTATATTTTTCCATGGAACAGTTATCGTAGGAAGATATAGAACAGTTATTTTGCCAGAATTCATTACATAATTGCATGATGAATTAACACTAGGATATTTCCGAAATACAGGGCAATTATTATTCAGATTTATCAGGAATTTCTAAAGATTTAAGATAATTGCAATATAAAGCAAGATTTGTGGCGTTCATGATTACCAGATTTAACACCACCGGCTTATTATTTATTTCGTTGAATAAAAAGCAATGTTTATAAAAATCTACTTCACAATCTTGACGATTTGAACGAAATCATTTAGCATGAGCTTCAAATAACTGCAGATGAAGAATTTCACAGTGTTTTAAAGGAGATGAAATGAAGAATTAATTTATGTTTACAAGAGAATAATAGATATTTCCAATATTTATTATAAACTATGACATATAGTCTATATTCTTGAAAGTAAATAATTTTTAATATAAATCATTTTTTTGTATGACATAAAACTCTGTGTTTGGTCACTAGAAGAAATTACAATGCTGTCAACTTATTAAAAATTAAAGCAGTCCTACATTCTCAGTCTCATTTTTCTTGTCCGAGCTCCAAGCTGAATCTTTAACAATTGTCATCAAGGATGATAGCGCAAACCTTTCCCTAAATAAAAATGTGTTTTATTAGATCGGATTAAAAGTGTTCTTCTTAGGGGAGGGGGTAAAGAGTGAGAGTGGATGTCAAAGAAATAGAATTATTAAGAATTAAACAGAAAATAAAATTTCGTTGAATTGTATGAAAGCATAATAAAGGGTGTTCCAATAAGACACTTCGTTTTCAATAGCCCGCCATTTTAACAGTTGTCATGATTCAACCTGTAACTACTTGACAGATGATAAGTTAAAAACTACGCCATTAATAAAAATGGAAAGATATATGCATCAACAACGTACCGAAATTGTTAAAATTCACTATAAAAATAGTGAAAATTTCGCGGTCACAGTTCGCAAAAGTAAAGCATTTCTGGGTCGTTGTGAAACATCTTCTCGGCCAGCAATTGCGTTGGGACAAGTTAATGATGTGAAGAATCGAACTCGTGCACGTCGCTCAAGAATAACTGAGAATATTGCTGTTGTAGCCTATAGTGTTGAGGAAAACCCAGGTTTGTCCATTTCTCGTCGATCTTCGGAATTGGGCATTCCACAAACGACATTACACCGTGTTTTGCATAAAGACTTATGTCTTAAGGCTTTTAAAGTTCGGCTAACACAAGAACTTACGCCTACTGACCATCAACAATGTCGTGTCTTTGCTGAATGGGTCCTTGAAATGCATCACACTGATCCGGAATTTTATCGAAAAATCATCTTGAGTGATGAGACCCATTTTCATCTCGGAGGCTACGTTAACAAGCAAAATTGTCGCAATTGGGGCTCGAAAAATCCAAGAATTATTGTTGAAAAGCCTCTCCATCCTCAACGTGTGACTGTTTGGTGCGGTTTTTCGTCTGGCGGGGTCATTGGAACTTACTTTTTCAAAAACGAGGTTGGAGCAACTGTTACAGTGAATGGATTGCGCTATCGAACGATGATCAATGATTTTGTATCGTCGGAATTGGAAGATATTGATGTGGACAACGTTTATTTTCAACAAGACGGCGCTACGTGCTACACAAGTAACGATACCATCGTTCTTTTGAGTGAGAACCGAGCCACCGAGATCTTGTGATTTAACACCTTTAGACTTTTTTGGAGGGCTACGTGAAAGATAAGATCTATGCCAATGGCCCACAATCGATTCAAGACCTTAAAGATGGAAGTCGTGAAGTTATCGAGGACGTACAATCCCAAATGTGCGAATTGGTGATGGAAAATTTCATGAAAAGGATATGGTCCTGCAAGCGTAGCCGTGGCGCCCATTTGGCTGATACTATTTTCCATTATTAATGGCATATCCTCCTCTTTACAACTAACTAAACATTCGATGATTTCGTTTAAAAATACTCGTTTTTTTTACATATCAAAATGATACCTCTTATTGGAAGACACGTTATTAAGAACTATACTTTGCCTAAATTCTCGGTAAGTTGTTCGTACGAATATCACAGAAACCTCTACAGACGCTAGAACTATAACATCATCGACACGTTAAGCACATAAATACGAACTGTTGTTTATGAATGACAATGAAATAACGTTTACGATTCAGAATTAAGTAATTATACATTTTTACGTACTTCTAGAAGACCTTCAGAAGCGGTGAATTCTAATATTTGTATAATTGGAGCATTATCGTTAATGTCGGTCAGTGTAACAGTGAAAGTAATTTCAGTGCTTCTCTGATCGTTAACTGCAAAATAAAACTGGATGTATTACGTTATATCCAAATAAATAAGACATACCATTTCCATCGAAAGCTCTTATTCTTATAGTGTTAATAATAGCTGGATTTTCATTGTCTCTGTCTAGAATATATGTGGAATCTCGATAAGCTACGATCAAAATATTTTCTTCTACGCCAAAATAATTGCTTATATTAATATCGTTGTTGTTACTCAACTGATATGAAACCTCGTTGTTGGGCGCTGAAATTAAGAAAAATGGCAAATATTGAAAAAGTAAATATACACTACAGCATTATTAACAGATTCGTGGTTTCTTTTTAAGGATTTCAAAATTTCCGTGTTTTACACAATAGGTAATTTTGATTAAGTTAATCAAGCACAGGCTTCATTGTAGTTGATTAACCCAATCACTTAAGGCCAAAATGCGCACCCTGATAGTGTGCATTTTGGCTTTCGACGGTATAGATCGTGTACGGAATTTGTTTCATACGGGCTTTTTCCGCCGTTTTCTAGGTGTAACACTGCTTAATTATCTGCTGATGACAACTCAGTTGTCGAAATACGTATATAGAATACGAAAATTGATATGGCAAGGGTTATATATCCACCTTAAGTGATTAAATTTTACACAATATATAACAAAAGGCGATATGTTATGAATATCAACCAAATATCAGATATTAACAGTAATCACCAACAAACATGCCTGTTTATTAACTAAATGAATATTGCAAAAAATACATATTTATATGGTACATGTTTTTTTCCAACGATTGTTTTTAAAAGCATATTTTATGAAAATATTGTAAAATTTTTTAGTATAATTTGGATAAGAGATGTCCCTGTCTGAGTATATTCATTGATTGGTCATTGTGACAACTATGAAGTTTTATTATAAAAATTTGAACGATTTGGTACACATAAATTGTCTTGCCAAGACATAGTTTTAATTTTATCTTTTCAATTTCAAGCAAACAGTTGATGAATGATGTCCAATCTGCATGTGGTACTATTGCTGTGGGTGCACCCCGAGGTTCCTTACTCTCTTTTCGATTTATGCTAATGATTTGTCATCCTGTACCAGCTTTCTAGATTAGATTATTTGCAGATTATTTTTTCCTTGGATGAAAACCTAAAAGCTGGTAATGAATGCTGATAAGATTAGCTGAGTTTATTTTCATAATAAAGTATCGACAGTTTGTAGATGCAGGATGTGTATGTAAAGGAAAGAGTCCTGGCCGCCCTTGTGTTTCTGAAGCAAATGTTGCATGAATTCAAACTGCTTTCCAACGTAATCCTTCGAAATCAACTCGTCGTGCCAGTCGGGAGTTACAACTGTCTACAACAACAATTTGGCGTGTTTTGAGACGTCGGTTGGTTATGAAGCAAACGGAAACGTGTGGCATTTTGTAACGAGATTAATGATGCACTTTCGCACAACGCATCATGTTCAGTGATGAAGCGACTTTCCCTGTTAATAGACTGGTAAATAAACACAATGTTTGAATTTGGGGTCTACAGAACCCACATGCAGCCATTGAACATGTCTGAGATTAGCCTAAAATCAATGTGTTTTGTGCGATATCCCGATCACCTGTTTACGGCCCATTCTTCTTTGATGGAAACACGGTTAACGGTCAGCAGTATCTCGCTATGTTACAAAACTGGTTGTTTCCGAGGCTGCACGAAGACAATTTCATTTTTCAACAAGACGCGGCACACCCTCACTGGAGTCGCCAAGTGCATGAATATCAGAATGAAATTCTACCGAACCGTTGGATTGGTCGTTAAGGAGCTGGCGACTTAGCATGTTTCATCTGGGCTCCACGGTTACCGGATTTGACATCCTGTGACTTCTTCCTTGAACATCTGTAATCTGAACTTGAGGGATTCGTAAATATGTGTGTAAAGTTTCATATTCGTATGTCTTAAAGTTTAATAAATATATGTATTCTAAATACGTATATTCATTTTGAAACACCCTGTATATATATAAATGACAGATCATAACATTGTATACTTTAAGCTAAGGACATCTGTTGGAAAAATCGGTAATGACTTTTCGGTACGCCTGGTAAATCCAGATAAAGCATTTAGTTTTTATTCACTTACAGTCTCTGTCTTTATCTGTTGCTACTAAAATAGTTATCTCCGTTTCATTAACTTTCTTCTCCTCTATAGAGAAATCTTGGCCACTTGTCGGACTTGAGAATATAGGCGAGTTATCGTTTATGTCATTTACGGAAATTGTGATCTGAAAATTAATAATTTATTATCTCAATATAGAAGAAAGAAAAAAATTAAAATCTAAAGCAAGAATAAAATGTGAGTTCGTGATTAAACCAGTACGTTCACTATAGGAATCACGAATGTATATTATACACTTGCGATATTAAAATATTAAAATGAAAATTAAAATTTGAAAAAAATTAAGTATTTAGAAATGAAATATGACGGTTCACAGAAGATTATTTAAAACAGTTAAACAATTACACCGAAACACAAAAACAGAAATAACGATACTTTCCTTGGGGAAGGATCAGACGAAAATAATAAATTGAAAGCACTTAAAATAATAAATTAGAATTATTTTTAAAAACTTTTTTAATAATACGAGGAAGACCTCTATTCCTCTGGTCAAAGCGATTAAGAAAATTTTTCTAGAAAATATTTTATTATATAAAACTAATTCGCATTAAAGTTAACATAACATTTTAATCCATCAATTGAATTAAGGATATAGTGTTAACTGGAATGAAAATTACTTCAATCGAAATGTAAAATTTTACAATGGGGAAATGGTTACGATGGTTTGGAGCATTTAGTAATAGCACTTATAAACCAATTCCTTTAAGTTAGTGGGGGCTGTTTACTGACCAGCAAAAATAAACAAAACATATTCGCAGTGATAGATAAATTCGATTGTAAAATCCCTTTCATATTAGGTGCGCAACTAAGTTCTCGCTGTTTTTTTGATGAAAATGCAACTTGATTGTGAAAAAATGTTTACAAATGAATCATTCAAAATATTGCCCATCGCTAGCGACAACTTTTTCCCATCTTTCTGGCAGAGCTCGAATACCGTCACGGTAGAAGTATTCGTCTTTTGAGGCTATCCACGAATCAAGCCATTTTGAGATATATTCATATGAGCGGAACTGCGGATTAGCCAGACCATGTGCCCTCGAACGGAACAAGTAATAATCGGACGGCGCAATATCTGGGGAATATGGCGGGTGGGGTAGGACCTCCCATTTGAGCGTTTCTAAGTAGGTTTTTACGGGTTTGGCAACCAGAGTCCGAGCGTTGTCATGCTGTAGAATCACTTTTTCGTGCCTCTGCTCGTATTGTGGCCGCTTTTCGCGCAATGTTCGGCTCAATCGCATCAATTGAGTTTGATACCGTTCCCCAGTGATGGTTTCGTTCGGTTTCAACAGCTCATAATAAATAACAGCGCCCTGGTCCCACCAAATACACAGCAAAACCTTCGCAGCGCGAATATTTGGCAGAACCAACGACGTAGAAGCATGACCGGGCAGTCCCCATGATTTTGTTCTCTTTGCGTTGCTGTAATGAATCCATTTTTCATCACCCGTAACGATTCGATGAAGAAAACCCTTCCTTTTTTGCCGCTGGAGCAGTTGTTCACAGGCGAAAAAATGACGCTCAACGTCTCTTGGCTTCAAATCATAAGGAACCCAAGTATCTTGTTTTTGAATCATTCCCAACGCATGCAATCGATAGGAAATGGCTTGGCGGGTAACTCCTAATGCTGAAGCAAGCTCTTTTTGCGTTTGGCACGGATCCTCATCGAGCAATGCCTCTAATTCAGCGCCTTCGAAGGTTTCTGATCTTCCTTCACGCGAACGGTCGTCAATATCGAAATCACCGTCTTTGAAGCGACGGAACCAATCACGGCACGTTGTTTCACTTAAAGCAGCATCTCCGTAAACTTTTTGGAGTTCTCGATGCGCTTCAGTCGCCGTTTTCTTCGAATGAAAGAAGAAAAATAACACTTCCCGCAAATGACGATTATTTGGAAACAAAATCAGTCATTTTCACACAACCAAAAGTATATAACGCAAAAACAACATCACTAATGTGTCAAAGCGGTTTGTTTACCATATGTCTAAGCTTGGTTCATGACGTTTTGGTTATGTCACAATCGACCAGAGCTTACTACTGGAGCCATCTCTTGAAAAAACAGCGAGAACTTAGTTGCACACCTAATAGTTATTGTTGTTTTGGAATAACATTCACAGGTTTATTTTGAAATCATTACTTGTACTTTGTCAATATTTAAAACTGGTGCGTGAAAATTTTTTTACCAGTAATATGGATAATTGCATATATAAATAATGTCTTTTAGAGTATTATAAATTGTACATGAACATCTGGTACGTAGACTTCCGCGGTCGTGGTCCATGCTATCTGCTTCTGGGCTTCCGGCCTGGAACCGCGTCATTTATATATCTGCCCATATTTCGTACTCATACGAATGGGTACGAAACGTAGGCAAATATACAAGTGACGCGGTTCCAACCCGGAAGCCCAGAAGCAGATGTACATGAACATTATTTCACTGGCGACGAAAATCTATAATATAGCTCAGGAAAATAAATGCATGGAACAAACACAGGCTTAGGACTTAGAGGAATTATTATCTTGAATTTTGGAATAATAATAATTTTCGCATTAAAAAAAATTTTTTACCAAACATTAGCTGGGGTTGCGATAAATGCGCCATATTATATTTCTTTTATTTATTTACTGCTGTTATTAAATAGCAATTACGACTATTTGGGAAAAGTGCTAAAAATGTTAATTTATATAGTATTTATTACCAATGCGAAATCCTCTAATTCACCATCTGAAGCGGTAACATTAAAATCCATGCTATATAGTTTGGGATCATCTGCATCAATGGTACCGGTTACATAGAGTTCTCCTAAATTGTTAATAT
The DNA here is from genome assembly GCA_031893035.1 of Dermolepida albohirtum. Taxonomy (NCBI): domain Eukaryota; kingdom Metazoa; phylum Arthropoda; class Insecta; order Coleoptera; family Scarabaeidae; genus Dermolepida; species Dermolepida albohirtum. Next base: position 267,882 of record JAVIWB010002550.1, read on the forward strand.
CAACGAGGCCATCGTGTGCATCATCAATAGCTCTATTAAAAAGAAAGTAATTTTAATAATAATAATAATCTTCATTTGTACAACAGTCAAAGAACAATTACAATTACAGGACAAAAATAAATAAAAATACATTGAAAAATACAAATAATAACTAGGTAATATATATATAAGAAAAAAAGATCTACAACTAATTCTAAATAATCACAGAAAGAAATCAAAATATATACATCAAAATATTGGGTTGGCAACTAAGTATCATACTTTCGGTTTTTACTGATAGAGAGCGTTGCTTTATTTTTTGTATAACGTATGTTAGTGCTGTACTTTACCGTTTGTCGCGTGATACTAGTCACATTGACGTAACTTCAGAAGCAAGTAGTGCGTGATTTTTATTAAAGCTAGTAGTTGTGGGTTAATTTTAAATGGAGTGCAGAAACGAACATTTTCGACATATTTTACTATTTTATTTCCGTAAAGGAAAGAAAGCTGCTGCGGCTCACAAAAAGATATGTGAAGTTCATGGTGCTCATTGCTTAACAGAGCGCACGTGTCAGAATTGGTATAAAAAATTCCGTTCTGGAGATTTTTCCCTCAAAGATGAGCAACGTTCTGGTCGGCCTACTGAAGTTGATGATGACCAAATCAAAGTCATAATTGAAGAGGATCGTCATATAACTGTTCGAGAGGTTGCGGAGAGGCTACATGTATCGCACACAACAATTGAAAAACATTTAAAATGTCTTGGGCTAGTTAAGAAGCTTGATATTTGGGCGCCTCACGAATTGAAAGAAATTCGTTTAACACAAAGAATCAACTTTTGTGATATGCACCTTAGACGAAATGAAACCAACCTTTTCTTAAAAAAATCATCACTGAAGGTGAAAAATGGGTCCTGTACAGTAACATAGTTCGAAAACGATCATGGATCAAACACGATAAACCAGCTCAAACCACATCGAAAGCTGAATTGCATCCAAAAAAGATCATGCTGTCAGTTTGGTGGGATTACAAAGGTGTTGTGTTTCTTGAGCTGCTTCCAAGGAACCAAACGATCAATTCTGATGTTTACTGTCAACAATTAATAAAACTGGATGAAGCAATCAAAGAAAAACGGCCAGAATTGTCAAATCGGAAAGGTGTAGTTTTCCACCAAGATAATGCAAGGCCTCACACATCTTTGGCAACTCGTGGGAAACTATTGGAGCTTTCTTCTTAGCTTTTATGCAGTCCTATATTGAACTGGCATGTGGCTAATGTAGTATTTTCATCTCATTGATGTCTTTCACGATGTACATAGACGACTTCGATATTTTGGAACGTAATCTGCTTGCTTGAAATAAACTTTGAAAATTGATGTATGGATAAGGCATAATTTTTTAAAAGACTTACACGCTAAACAAATAGAGACAGAATTGAACGAAGTTCATGGTAAGTCTTCCATCGCATGCCGCAGTTACAAACTAAGTGATTGAACTTATAGTTGCTGAATTTAAATGCGGTAGAATAGATATAAAGGATGCACGCACTACGTTCTGCAGACCAAAGTCAACTACCGATGAAGAAACAATGGTAAAGCAGAGAAAATAGACATTTCATACGACTACGTACATAACATTTTACGTAAATACTTGAACATGAGAAGGCTTTGTGCTAGATGGTGCCGCGTTTGTTGACAATGTATAACAATGTGCCAGACATGTTCAAACGTGTCAAAACGATATTTTACATTTTATAACTGTCGATGAAACGCGGATACATTACTACACTTCGAGGATCAAAGAGCAGTGGACAAAACGTGTAAGCCAACACCAAAGACGGTCAAGATGATTCCATCTGAAAATACGCAATCCATGTTGAAGAAATGCATTACAAAATTAGGTAATATAAGAAGTTGGAGAACAATTATAACAAAAAATTGGAGTTATATTTTGAGAAATCAAAATCTGCATATACAACAACACTTTTACGAAGAACATTGTATTTATAAGCAGTAGCCGTGTTGAAAATTAGAACAATCAATATACTACATTGTTATCATATTTTACTTATGTATTGTTAGCAAGTTGGGATGTCGAGTTAGCCTTTCCAAGAATCAATTATCTTCAAAAAAAATTAATTTCACAAAAGAAAACATCGAAAATGTTTTAGTAGTTAATATTAATAGTCGCCTTCTTTCTTTGCCATGACAAGGTAATATTATGCAGTTAACGAAATGTGAAATGTATATATTAGTATCGTATAATACAATACTTTATTGTTTTATAGTAACAATAACAAAGATTCGATATCTAAATACATCCATAGATGTTTATTTACATTTATATTTAACGTTTAAATGCTCTGGTTATGTGTTTAATGCTTTTTTGCGATCTTAGTGGTCAATGCAAAGAACGCCGTCCAAGTTTGAATTAAACTTGGACGGCGTTCTTTGGACGATGAATTTCGTGAAGGTCGTTCCACAAATGTTGTTGTGTCGGAAAACATTAATGCAGTGTCTGAACTGATAATGCAAGACCGTCATGTGACATACCGTGCGATGGAGGCATCTCTAGATATTAGTAACACCAGCTTGCTTAAGATCCTGGATGAAGATTTAGCCTTTAAGAAGCTATGTTCACGTTGAGTATCACATAAATTGACAACCGCTCAAAAAAGAACTCGCGTCGATTGGTACCAAGAAATGCACAAAAAATACAATGGCGGTGTTTTAATGAACATTTATAAAGTCGTCACAGGTGATGAATCTTGGATCTGTACGTATGAGCTCGATAGTAAACAGCAATCGAATTATCCACACAGTCGGCTGCTGAAAACAAACCGAAAACGACAGATCATTTTGTGCACCATGACAATGCTATCTCTCACAGGGCGGTTCAAACAATTGAATATATGATCGGGCAAAACATTGAATTGATGAGCAATCGCCATACAGCCCTGATCTAGCACCCTGTGATTTTATTTGTTCCCGCACATGAAGAATAAACTTCATGATCAACGGTTTTCTACGCCGGAAGAGACAGTTGAGTCATTCAAAACTCATATTCTGGAAGTATCGCCGTCACAGTGGCAGCAATGCTTGTCGGATTGGTTTAAACGAATGCATGATTTTCAAGGAGAATATTTTGAAAAGCAATAAAACTATTTTCGATAATAAAACTTTTTTGTTTGTTTGCTATTCCCGAAATATAAACGGCTGCCCTCGTATAAACACTATTAAGAAAAAATTAAGTGAAGTACACATGCATAATACAAATGATTTTGTCCTAAAAGAAAATATTTTGAAAACATCCATTTTTCGTCATCTTTAATATTTTTATAAATTTCCAGCGCAATACAATAATAACAATTGTTTTCTCTTTTTTTGGAATCGCATTAATTACAACTTACCAGTATTTATAAATGCAGCGAATGATTGATTATTTGAAAAGTAAGTTAAGATGAACCGAAATTTATTATATCAGGTTGTTACATATGAAATGTCCGATTTTGTAAGGAATAAAAAAAAGTCTAAATTTAAAAAAATATAAATATTTATTCTGCAAAATAGTCTCCATTTACATCAATAGTTTGTTGCCAACGGCTTGGAAGCTGAAAAATTCCCTTTGAAAAGAAATCTAGGTTTTGACGGCTCACATATTGCTCAAACACTGCTATTACAGACTCCCGGTCAGGGAAGCCCCTATTTTTTAAGTGATTATCTAAACTTCGGAAAAAATGAAAATCAGTTGGCGAAAGGTCAGGTGAATAAGGTGGGTGAGGGAGAATTTCGTAACCAAATTCCGAAAGTTTTTGGATTGTCTGTCGTGCAACATGAGGTCTTGCATTATCATGAAGAAATATGGGTTCATGTTTATTGACTAGTGTATAGTTTCCAGTTCGGCACAATAGGACGCTGCCGTGATGGTTTCACCAGGTTGCAAAAATGAATAGTGAATAATACCCTTACTGGTCCACCGTACAGCCACTATAATCTTTCGCGGGTGAAGTGATGCTCGTGCATACTGTCTTGGTGCTTCACCTCGATCTAACCATTGTCCTGACCGTCTCCGATTATCATAGAGTATCCACTTTTCGTCACATGTTACCACTCGATGAAGAAACGGTTCAACTTTCTGTCGATTAGCCAAAGAGGTAGCCACCTCTAATCTACGGAGCTTATTGGCTTCCGTTAATTGGTGCGGCACCCATCGATCGAGTTTCTTCACTTTGCCAATCGAAGAAAGGTGACGACTATTGGTAGCAATGGACACTTGAAATGTTTCTGCAAGGCTACGCACTGTTGTCGACGGATTACTTTCAACTTCTACACGCAGCTCGTCGTCATTAACGGTGCTACGCGCATATCCGCGAGGCTCATTTTCCAAATCAAAATTTCCCTCGCTGAATCTTTTAAACCATCGCCGTAATGTGCGTTCATTACACGTGGTTTCACCGAACGTCTGATTAATTTCTCGCGTTGCTGCAGCTGCATTTAATCCCTTTTTAAATTGAAAGAGCTAAATTGCCGGAATATCTCTTGCCGACAGCATTTCCATAGGCGAGACAAGGACAGGTGTATTAATCTTTCCAAGAAATGGAACAGGTACACACTTCAAAATAAATACCCTTTTCTAGAAATACAATAATAATTTTCACCAAAAACATACACGTCTTCACACAGGTGCGATTCAGTTCAGACTGAAGGAAAAAACGGACATTACATTTGTAACAACCTGATACATATAACTGGCATTAGATATTTTCAATTTGTTAACACAGTCGCTAATTATGGATGCAAATTCCATTAATATAGTATTAATTTGATGAAATGATTTTTGGAATGACAAATTGTTGTTATATTCTTACTTCAAACTGTAATAGATTGTCTCACTATCCTCATCGGTAGCTATAATAATAGCTATTGTAGTACCAGTCTCTACTTCTTCGTTGACCGCCTTGTTTGAGTCTATGGTAGTTTGTACAAAAACAGGCGCCTCATCATTTACGTTTAGTATATATATGGGCACAGTTACTAAAACCAAAGTACAAGTCGTATATATTTTAAACACGAGCATGCTCATGGCAATATTACCTGAAGTTCGATTGTCATTTACTTCTTGTTGCGTGTCAATTGCCACTATATTTATGTATAGAACGTGAAAAGTTTCATAGTCTGGGGTCTCACCCGTTACTACATCATTTATAGAAAGCAATGCCATTGCAGCTTTTCCTTTTCCTGTTGTAGAATCAATAGAATGTCTCTCAATTTCAATGCAGCTGTAAAATAAAGTTTTGCTCTATATCAAAATGACTTGGTTTTATTGAAGTATTTTTTTTCAGCAATTTTTCTTGCTTTAGATACAATAAATAAAAAAGAGAAGAAACTAATATCAAAGATTACAATGTGTTAAGCAATAGGCAGCACAAGTTTGTAATTACGAGTCCAAACTGAAAAGAAATTTGGTTAATTTCCGACTTTTATTTGAAAGTTTAATATGCGAATAAAGATCTAAATGGAAATACTGTAGGAAGCTTGAGTGCAATCCAATATCTTTTTAAAGGATTAAATAATTCTGAAATTTTGGCCGGTTTACAACAAACTTTAGGTGACCATGTTCCTCCGAAAGACACAATTCGTCGCTGGGTTGCGTAATTTAAACGTGCTAAAACGAGCATCGAAGATGGACCGCCGAAAGCAAAAATTAGTGATATTGTTTCGAACAAACAAATAATCGATATAAAAGAAATACATTGTGGCCCAATATGAGCATAAAATTTTTATGGTATTTTCTTTTAATCAAGTGTGTTATGATGAAAATGTCATAAATGTCAAGTAGACATAACTTGATTATTAAAAATGCAAAGTTATACGAACTAAGAGCGCACTTAATCATTGAATTGTTAAAACTTATTTGAGATATGGTTTTGTGGAAACACTTCGCAGATTATATATAATTTTTGGTAGAGAAAACGCACCAAATTTTTGGATTGATCGAAAAATTTGAGGATATTGTTCAATTGTTAACAAAAAACACAAAACTTCGTCGGACAGAATGATTTATCGAAAATATTGCTGTACTGGCTGAAAACCTCAGCCACAACTTGGACACGTCGCAGTTTATTGGACCTGATAATTTCAAAAAGGTGCAGTTAATTAAGAAAACCACTAAATCATGCGTAGCGGCTTGCATGTACTAACTAGGTACGTATTGCAAAATCAAGAACTGAAAGGTGATTTTTCGAAACTAATTCTGTTTAGCGACGAAGCGTATTTGCAATTGGATAGATATGTGAATGTCCACAATTCTCTTCAGAATTCTCAGCCTGTTCATGTGAACGAAATGCGTTTATTAAAAGTGTCTTTTTTGTGTGGGTTTTGAGATGACGAAATTCTGGGTTATATTTCTTCGAAGACGAAGCCGGCAGTGCAGTTAGAGTTAATAGTAACCGTTATCGTGACATGATAAGGGAGTTGCTGTAGCCTGCATTATTTGGTGTGAATTTGAAGGATATGTGGTTCCAGCAGGATGAGGCAGTCAGTCACAGTAAAAGAAACAATGCAGTTGTTGCGAGAGATTTCCGGATTGCAAGCATATCGACTGAACGTGTACATCATACTTGATACGTAGAATTGAACATGTACAATCTGTCAGCAGATGAACGCCGTAAATCTTAAATTGTGAACAAAAACCTGAAAAAATGCGTCGAGCATCAAGCCATAATTTCCTGGTTAACAAAAACCAAGTTCTCTTTTGCGAAGGTTTGTTATAGTGTTTCTAAATTTAAACAACAATAACAGCAATGGCCACATCATGGTAGCCCTTCTCCTCCAAAGAAAGTCAAGAATTTTGCAGCGCTGAGTAGGGTAATGGCTATGACTTTTGAGGTTCGAAAGAGATTCATAGATGCCTCGTATTATGTCTTTCTATTAGGCAAATTGAAGAAAACAATTTTTTAAAACGATTTTAAATGGCCCGACACAACACACGACAATGTGCCTCGTTATAAATGAAAAGAAGATGACATTTCTAATGGAAATAAACAAAGCGACGGAATTTGACTTTCCTGGAAGAAATTTATAGAAGGAATTAAAAAAGTATTTCTTAGAAAATTTTAGAGTTTGTATATACCAGGTTGCTCAATAAGTTTTGTCGTTCGACAAGAGATGATGCTATTCAGTTTGTTGTTTTATTTTTCTAGAAATTGTACTACTTTTTTATGAACACCTGTAAAGTTTTCTCATTTTATATTCTCTAATTCGTATATTTACACATGTTTAAAGTTGACGTGTCACAGTAGTTTTTTAAAATGGAAAAAATGAATATCGTGCAGTGATAAAATTCTTATTTTTGGAAAGCGTAGCACCAAAACAAATCCATAAGCGATTGTTAAAAGTATATAAGGAATCTTCACCTACAATTAGAACAGTAGAAAGATGGGTTGTTAAATTTAAACGTGGTTGTACAAGTCTTGAAGACGAGCCAGGTGAAGAACGTCCAGAAAGTGCATCAACACCAGAATTCGTAGCAAAAATGCAGGATATGATTTTGGAAGAACGTCGCTTAACTGAGAGAGATTTAGTAGAAACGTTAGGTATCTCATTAGGCAGCGTGAGCATTATCATGACTGAAGATTTAGGTTTCAGGTAACTGTATGCGAAACGAAGTATTCGTTAACAATGGAACAAAAACACATTCGAATACGACTTTTTCAGCTACACTTGAAGCGTTTTAGAAAGAATAAAGACGATATGGTGCATTATTTCATCACTATGGATGAGACCTGGGTTTACTACCATGATCTTCGATCAAGACAAGAGGCCAAGGAGTGGTGTGAACTCGGTATTTCGGCTCCGAAGCGAGCTAGGGTCCAAAAATCGTCAAGAAGGTGTTAATTAACATCAGTTTTTTGGGATGCAAGAGGAATTTTGTTCGTGAATTTCTGGTAAAGTAAACTCAAATTATTATTGTAACTTTTTGGATCACCAAGATGTAAATATTCGAGAGAAAAGACCTGCTATGCAAAGAAAAAATCATTTTTCATCAAGACAACGCACCCTCTCACACAGCTTAAAAAACCATCGCAAAAATCAGTGAATTAAAGTACAAATTTTTGTGACATCCACCCTATTCTCCAGATTTAACTCCCTCTAACTTCTGGCTGTTCTCATATCTCAAAAAATTCATGCGTGGAAAACGATTTTCATCGAACGAAGAGGTAATAGCAGCCGTGGAAGTGTATTTCGACATTCTTCCTGATTCTCACTTCAGAGACGGAATCCGTAAGTTAGAAGATCATTAGAACAAGTGTATTGAATTTCAGGGAAGTTATATTGAACAATAAAATGTATTTCAAACCATAAAATCGTGTTTTTCTTATCGAATGACAAAATTTATTGAACAACCTGGTAGACTTTTGATATATTTTAAATAATGTCGACATGTTTCGTAGGCTTAGAAAAGAAATCCTTACTGTTTCTATATTAGTTCGTTAATGGTATGATATCTTTTAAAATATGGAATTTGGAAATAGCATGTGCATGGTATAAAAATCTATTAGTATCTAAGCGAACAAATCTACATTAATCCATTTGCAAGGTATTCAAATGTGGTAAAATGGATTGATTGTAATTCTATATTAGTTTTCTCTTGTTTCATTATTATTTTATAATTTTGATGTAATTGTTACATTAATTTGTAGTAGTGACTGATTGCATTACACAAAAATAACAAATACTTTTTATAATCTTCGAATTCTTCGTCTGTTAATGGTCGCCCACTTTTAGTAGCATACGAATTAGCCCAATCTATTTCGAACACTAAATTGGCAGTTTGATCATCATCGGTGGCTACTATGTAATCAACGGTGTCATTTACTATATATGTACCGTGCGGTGTGTTTTCATAGACTTCAACTCGATGGGATCCCTACACAAAAAACTCAATGTTAATATTTTACTGTAATATTGTAAATACGAAGGTAAAAAATAACCCGCCTACAATTCATGCTAAAGAGCGGGCAAATGAACTTAACAATTATTTTATAAATTCAAGTACGCAAACTATGTTATTTTTTGAGAACGTTACAGTAACTGAACTACGGTTTACCATCGAAAGAATAACAAAGAAAAATAGCGCTGGGATTGATGATGTAATTCATAATAAAACTGCGCAAAGAAATAATACTGAAACCATTATATGATATCATAAATATGTCTTTTGAGAGAGAATTCAATTGTAAAACCTATTTATAAAAAAACGGACCCTGAATTATTTGAGAATTACATGCCCACTTCATCATTGTATACATTTTTAAACATTTTTGAAAAAGTAATAATACATAGGTCGCTTTAAAAGTTTTGCTGTTCAACTACTTCCCGTAAGGTGGCGCTGTTGGAAATATTTTTGTCGTATCCTCTGACACTTTTTAGTCCAAATAGTATTTACAGATTCGTAGCATATGCTGTTGTCTTTTTTTAGTAATTTTTTAAATAAAGTGAGTTTCGTGAAAAATGGATTTAACGTGCGAAAATTTTCTGGTCATTATTTTCTACAATATTAAAGACGGTCTTACTCGACAAGAGTGTTTGCAAAAAATCAAGGGATTATTTGGCGAAGAAGCACTGTCTTCGGCGACTGTTGAACGGTGATACAATGAGTTTCAGAGGGAAGGTGTTTCGCTTAAAGACGAACATCGCGAGAGACGGCCTGCCACTGCAGTTTTTCCAGAAACCATCGACGTCGTGTAAAACACGATAAAGACAGACGACCGCTGCACATACAGAGATATTTGGGCATTATTGGGCATATCTTGCATTATCGTCTTGCCGTTAGAAAGCTTTACACTTGATGAGGAGGAATCATTTTGCATAAGGACAATGCGATAGTGCAACGTATTTCAAACATCAAAGCTTTTAGCCGCTTCACAAACGGAATTGATAACTCATCCGCCTTATTGTTCCGACCTAGCATCTTGCGACTTTTTTATTTCCATACAAAATACATGGGTTCAAATTTAATACCTCGTAAGCGACTATGGAAGCCTACGAGAACTTCGTAACTGAGGTGACTGAAAAACAATGAGCTCATGTATTGAGAACTGAGTCCATTGAATGCAAAAGCGCAAAGATCATAAAAATTGATTTTTTTCTGTATCAACAGCAAATATTTTAAAGCAACCTACGTTATAAATTTGTTTAGAACGACACAACTCGGTTTTTTTTACGTAAAATTTGATTAAATTGCAAAAAAATAGTCAATATGGTATTCAAGATGTAGCTGTAAAATGGATTGAATCCTATTTAACGAGCGAAAACAAATTGTAAAAGTGAAGAATGTAGGTAATGATTCCGATATCGTATCTGAGGGGGTATTAGTGACTATGGGTATACCACAGGGCAGTATCCTGGGTCTGAAATTGATATTTTAGAATTTACACAAAACCTAAAGTAAAAGTGAAGAATGTAGTTAACGATTCCGATATCGTATCTGAGGGGGTATTAGTGACTATGGGTATACCACAAGGCAGTATCCTGGGTCTGAAACTGATATTTTAGAATTTACACAAAACCTAAAGTAAAAGTGAAGAATGTAGTCAATGATTCCGATATCGTATCTGAGGGGCTATTAGTGACTATGGGTATACCACAGGGTAGTATCCTGGGTCTGAAACTGCTGTTTTAGAATTTACACAAAACCTAAAGTAAAAGTGAAGAATGTAGTTAATGATTCCGATATCGTATCTGAGGAGCTATTAGTGACTATGGGTATACCACAGGGCAGTATCCTGGGTCTGAAACTGCTATTTTAGAATTTACGTGAACTGTGTCATGTTCTTCAACGTGAATTAGATATGTCTTTTTAGTATTTTTATGAGTCAGTTTAATGTCTGTTCTCCTGTGTCTTATTGTATACATTTCAACTTCCGAATTTTCTAAAACTGTTATATTTATTTCAGCTAAGTTATCTTTGTAGAGGAAATGAATTATTTTTACGTATGAACATACATATGTATTTAATAAAGTATTAAAAAAATAGACATTTATAAATATTATGATGAATAAACTACATGTGCGCTTACTATAAGGCATTGTTAATTATGTAGGCTTTCTAAAATTTACTATAAAATCTAAAGAGCTAATATAATTTACTTGAGTATTAAGTATACAGTCTATAATAAAAAATGCAGGCCAATATTTCTACCAAAAGAAGCTAATATGAAAACTAGATATTTTATTACAAAGTACATCTACATTAATCTGGTACGTAGACTTCCGCAGTCGTGGTCCATGCTATCTGCTTCTGGGCTTCCGGGCTGGAACCGCGTCACTTGTATATCTGCCAAAGCAGGTATATATCTACACTATTTCTTATTAGATAACCAAATTTTTTGAATAATTCATAAGTAATGAGCGCCTTATCTTCTATCTATTGCGAGTTAATTGGGAAATTTTATACATTTTGTTTCATTGTCTGGATTCTATAATCCTATTTGTACTGATCTTGGAAATCCTCTTGGAAACAATTTTACCATTCGTTTTTCTTTTAAAATACCGGTACATATGCACAAAGTTCCGAAACCCCACGTGTTAAAACAATTCCAGACATGAACCCTCACAAAGTGTTTTACAGTAAGCTGTATAATATGTTCCTTGTTTCTTAACTATGCTTCCCCCCCAGGTGACTAGGCCTAGGATGAAAACCAACGTCGGATCAATCTCTGGAATTTTCTTAATCTCAGATCATGCACTTTTCTGTGTTTAATGATAAATGATATCGTGTTTACGTAGATTAATTCTAATTGTCATTAAACATACATTTATGTCTTTCTTGGCTAGCTAGGATTGTTCCTGAGGAAGTGTTAATCGCAGTTTTTCTTAAATAAACTAGTGTTGCTCTGTTGTAGTTCGGCCTTCTTCACGTTCTGGTAGATCATTTACACATTGACGCACAACGCGTGACGAAGTTTTCCGACTTATATAAGCACCTAGCTGCCGCGTGCAATTATAATTTTAGGGCGTTTAGGGTGTCTACACAAAAACACGCTTCGAAGCGTGTTGCTTAGACTGCACTCATTTCAATGAAAACTGATATCTATGTACATCACATGGAACGGATAAGTGAATTAAAATTAACTAGTCGTATTGAAGAGACAATATTACTACTTACTGTTTTAGTTCCATTCTTCCGCTAACTTTCGTTTCATGGGATATTGACCTGCATTTCTTATAATACAAACTATGTATTTCGTCAATCTATACTTACCACTGTAATTCTAGGTGTTTCATCATTGACATCGAGTACATTGATAGTTAATTGAGCTATAGCAGTATTAAAAGGTGCTGCCAAGGTGTCAGTGGCCCGAATTTGCAGTACCACTTCTTCTTGGGTTTCATAATCAAATGCTGCATCTACGGCCGTTCTAATTTCTCCTGTTGATTCGTCTATTGATAAAATTCGATTAATATATGTTCCTAAAAGTGCATAACTAAAAATAAAACAGAATATTTATGTAAATGCCGTTGTTTCTGACTGTAGGCGAACATACTTAACCTTATCATCTTCATCATCGTCTATTGCTTCAACGGTTTTTATAAGTTCGTCTATCCCAACCGTTTCGTAAACATTTGTAATATATATAGAGTCTTCATCTATCTCATCGTCAAAGACAAATACTGGAACTTCATCGTTCACATTCGTAAGCGTTATTGTAAATGTTACTTGGTCGGTATTGTAAGGAGACGTTCTATCCACCGTTGTTAGCTGATAAAGACGATTTACATAGGTTAGAAATAGAACTTTAAAATTGAACTCAAGAAGGCGGCAGTGATTTGCTGATATAAATGATGTCGAAACATTTTCTTATAACCTTTGTGGCCTTAACAAAAGCTACGGATTGAAAAAATACTATATTGTAGCTTATTGATGTTAGAGTTATTTAAGTACGAGGTATGGTAATTAAATAACGAGATTGCGCTCCGTCCATCGTGCGAGACTATAATAGGAATATCATTGACCTTGACACTTCCCAAGTAACAACCCGTAGTTTCGCCTCTCCGTCTGTTTTAGTTTACTTTCGAGCTTTAATTGTAGAGGACACTGTTACTCAGTGCTCACTTAGCGAATTAACCTGAAGTTTCTTGTCAAATTAAAAAAATCGACAACAGAATGATTATAATGTTAAAGGAGGTGTTTGATGATAATGTTGTCACGTGCGCGAGTTATCGTGACTGACTGGGTACCCGAGGGTTAACCCGTTAATCAGAAATACTACTAAGAAATTTTAATCGAGCTGAGCTTTGTGCGTTTCGATATTTTCATACAAACTTTCTTATTTCAAATACAAATCGTAGATGGCTTTGATTGTATCAAAGAGAGTAACAGAGTAACACCTTAGGAAATTTAACAGGAGAAACACGTGCGCCCTTTTGAGTTTCCAGAGATTTATCTGGTATATGTTTCAAGTTTTGATTAAGAATTATTCAATTTTCCTATATGTAACACGACGATCTGTCATCATTTCTCGTACAGCATTGATGCTTTCTGCTGTTTTAATGTTACTGTTTCTGTATCGAAAAGATACGATAAACTTTACGCAGGAATTGTTCGTTAATAATACAAGTTTACCTGAAGATGGGTGAATTCTCTGAAACATATGTAGTAGACAGGGTGTTATTAACATTCGAATGATTCTTTTTAACATTCATTTATTTGGCAAATCGCCGAGGTAGCAAGTGTCTGTCTATAAACACTCTGGGAACTTTGTTCTCGACCAGCGAGATAGATACGTTCTCGCTTCGTCGTTCGATACATTCTTGTGTCGGACGAGAGAGGTAGACAATGTTTATTCATTAGTGTTGAATATTTATTCATTAGTGTTGAATATTTATTCATTAGTATTGACAGACGATGATACAACTAAAGAACAGTTGCTCTTGATTGTGCCTCATCATTAAAAGTAGCTTTTAAATCATCGAAACATTTCACGAAAATGGTCGCAACTTAAAGCTAAGCTTTTCAATTATTTATTCCAAAATTAAGCTGTAATTGAGCCCATTAGTATTTTTCCAATCCGTTTTTTCTGTTTGACAGTTAAAAAGGTCAAAAATTACAGATTTTTACATGTCGATCATTCGATAACTACAGTATCGTATCCCCTGTATTATAAAAAAGTTTAGTAAACCTAATAATTACCACTATATCAAATTCTCTCCATTTTTCTTCTCGATCATAATCTAGTAATGTATAATCTACAATATACATGTAAATATTTGTCCTTTGGTAGCCTGTCCCGGGAGCAACAGCAAATGCGGTGTCAAAAATATCATTTGATGAAAGAGTAATATCGTACATGGCGTTTTCACCCTGCGGTATGAGAACGTATATTAATAACATAAGTAATATATAATTATCGTTTTATACCATATCCAAATCGTGTACGTATATCTCCAATTCTAAGTCTTGGTATGAATTTTCAGGAATTGTGATACTCGTAGCAGAAGTTACAGTGATCTCCGGCTTTTTATTATTTATATCGTCTACTAAGAATGTTATTGACTGGTTTACACATGCCGAGGGCGATGGTACTTCGCAAGCGAAGATCATGAACGTGTAAATAATTTCATCGTCAGCATCTCTGTCAATTTCTGATACGGATATTTCTCCTGTTGAGGTTCCTATTGTTATGTAGTTATCCCCTAAAATATAAAAATAGTACTTTTGAAATTTTATGTGCGAGCGATGGAAATTAAAATTAAATTATAGAAACAATATAAAGACTTTTATTGTTTGGGAATATTGAAAAAGTTTATAAATATTTATACATAAATATATAAATATATTTATATTTATATATTTATTAATTGTTTTGCCACGCAGCAGACTGTTACCAAATTTGAAAAGTGTCGTCAAAAACGATATTCTGAAACAAATATCTGGAATAATTTTGAAGTTCCAAAGAGTTCGGTTGCTTATAAACCGCAATAATTATCCATCGAAGAGTGCAGAATTAGTTTGAACTATACTTTCATAGGATAAAGGAAAGTAATCGTTTTAGAAGTGCAATTTTGTGAAATTTGTGAATACTATACGTTGGGTATGTATTCAATTTAATTAGGTTCCAGTTTAGATATTAATTACTAATCGCTATTTTAAAACATCAACTACGAAGGTTGTCCGAAAAGATTCAAACTTTATCATGTTACTCATCAAAAATATTAGGTAGCCAACTAAGTACTTTCGGTTTTGTAGTATAAAATAAAACACTTTTTTTTAAACAAAGAATAGTTTTTAATCAATTATATATTTTCAATTTTGCTCAATGACCTTTTGCTATCTTTTTTCAGCTGCATGATTCCGCGCTCATAAAATTTCTGGTCCTTGTCAGCAAAAAACTGAACCAGGTTCGAGTGAAGGTCATCGTCAATTGTGAAAGTTTTACCATTCAAAGAATTCTGCAAACTTCGAAATAAATGGTAATCAGATGGTGCTAGATCAGGGCTGTATGGGGGATGTGGCATCACTTCCCAGCCAAGTTCCAATAGTTTCCGACGAGTTGCCAAATATGTGTGAGGCCTTGCATTATCTTGGTGGAAAACTACACCTTTCCGATTTGACAATTCTGGCCGTTTTTCTTTGATTGCTTCATCCAGTTTTATTAATTGCTGTCAGTAAACATCAGAATTGATCGTTTGGTTCTTTGGAAGCAGCTCAAAAAACACAACACCTTTGTAATCCCACCAAACTGACAGCATGATCTTTTTTGGATGCAATTCAGCTTCTGATGTGGTTTGAGCTGGTTTATCGTGTTTGATCCATGATCGTTTTCGAACTATGTTACTATACAGGACCCATTTTTCATCACCAGTTATGAGTCTTTTTAAGAAAGGGTCGGTTTCATTTCGTCTAAGGTGCATATCGCAAAAGTTAGTTCTTTGTGTTAAATGAATTTCTTTCAATTCGTGAGGTACCCACATATCAAGCTTCTTAACTAGCCCAAGACATTTTAAATGTTTTTCAATTGATGTGTGCGATACATGTAGCCTCTCCGCAATCTCTCGAACAGTTATATGACGACCCTCTTCAATTATGACTTCGATTTGGTCATCATCAACTTCAGTAGGTCGACCAGAACGTTGCTCATCTTTGAGGGAAAAATCTCCAGAACGGAATTTTTTATACCAATTCTGACACGTGCGCTCTGTTAAGCAATTAGCACCATAAACTTCACATATCTTTATGTGAGCCGCAGCAGCTTTCTTTCCTTTACGGAAATAAAATAGTAAAATATGTCGAAAATGTTCATTTCTGCACTTCATTTAAAATTAACTCACAACTAATAGCTTTAATAAAAATCACGCACTACTTGCTTCTGAAGTTACGTCAATGTGACTGGTATCACGCGACAAACGCACTAACATACGTTATACAAAAAATCAGTAAAAACCGAAAGTACTTAGTTGCCAACCCAATATTATAGATAATGCGAAAGTTATGAATTATGGAGAATAATAGAAATTGAATTGAAAATTATTAAGTTTAATATATACACACACTTTTCTCCAAAAAATTAAATGTTAAACGAAATGAGTAATTCGCGGAATAATTAAAAAATAATTTTCAGGGCAGTTGCTTGTGTGGTATAATAGAAATTTCATGTAACCGAAACATTTATCTTTATTTCAGATTCCCATTATTTTAATACGAGTCCTTTTCATTCACCCTAAAAGCGCATATACATATTTAATTTGTATCTTATTGTACGTCTACTTACAATTATCGTCCTTATAATAAAATATTTCATCATTTATTCCTATATCACCATCCCTAGCTGTCACACTAAATGTCTGAAACAAAAGTATATCATTAAACATATGTTTTAATAAATATTTTAATTTACGACTATTATTAGGAAATTAAATCTGGAAATTTATTATATAATTATGATATACGAGGCAGTTGCGATGTGCTATAAGTCTTTGTAAAACAGAAAATGCTATCCAAATAAGCTCTATTTCATTTCGGAAAACGACAAGTATCACAGATCATTTATTTCAGTTTGACACGGCTTGAAAGTTGTGACATTGTTTTCGCATCTTTAAAAATCGTGATAAAACGAAGAAGCAAAGAAATGCAGTCGAATTTTGTGTTCGTTTGAGAAAATTCGCAACGGGAATTTTTCCCACTGTGATGACTTTTAAGAAATCATCTTTTAAGATCTGCTATTTTCTATGGTGTAAAGAGTTTGAAGACTATTATAGAAGTTACAAGTGGGTCCACGTGCTTCGATTAGTGCGCTAACCGAGATAACCATCGGCACTGAAGCAGTAATTATTTACGTAGATTCGGGTCGTACTTTAGCGCACCCTTTTAGTATCCTTGAAATAACTGCCGGAAATATTCTTTTACCTTCTTGCCCAAGCATTTGAACATAAGTATCTACTGTTCGTGTTCGCTGGATTCAGCGTTTGCTAATATAGAATGAAGTTGAATACTAGCAATTTGTAAGTACTGAAAGCAGTATGACTTTTTTATATATATATATATATATATATATATATATATATATATATATATATATATATATACTGTCTGTTACAGAGAAAACCAAACTATAAAGAAACTAAACGAACTAAAATAAAACAAAAGCTTACTATTTTGGTAAAATTCATTTATTTTCGGCTTCAATACAACGTTTTGGACAGTCAATTAACATGTCGAATAAATTTTTAAGTTCATCTTTAGCGATGTTCTTCGAGATCGTTGTCGACGCTTTTTTAATGGCTTCGACGTCGGCATAACGCCGTCCTTTCATCGACAAATGAGGTTTCGATAGATAGAAATCACAGGGGGCCAAATCAAGTGAATACGATGAATGGTTGATGGTTAAAATGCTGTTTGTAATTAGAAAATCAGTGATAAGCGTCGAGCGCTGAGATGGTGCATTATCGTGTAACAAACGCCAGCTACCATACACGCCAAACTGATATTTTGACATAACATTGGTGAAAGATCTACCTTACCGACGCATATTTTTTTGAATAGATGGCGCCGCTAAGAATTACTATTTTAAAAAAGGTCAGTTTTCTCTGCGACCGACTATATATGTTATATATATATATATATATATATATATATATATATATATATATATATATATATATACGTTACAGATATTAAAAGAGTCGAAAAACGTGTTAATACATTGTATAGAAAGCAATAGAGCACTACTACATTATATCAGTTGCAGTTAAATTTTGTATGGTAATAATATAATAACAGGTTATAGACGTAAAACTATTCATTCAGTAAAACTTTGAATGCATTTATACTTATTTAAGTATATTTTTGCTACGTTACTGCGTTACTCAACAGCTTGGCTTATCGTATGCCACAACTTAGAGTATTTTACGTAACGATCTTGGTTTAAAAGCATACAAAATTCAACTGATTCAAGAATCGAAAGCGATCGACCTTTCGAATCGTCACCATTTCAGTCTTTGTGCTCTTGAAAAACTTGAAGAAAATCCATTGTTTTCGATGAAATTTATTTTGAGCGATGAGGCTCATTTCTGGCTTAATGGCTACGTCAATAAGTAGAATGGTCGTATTTGCTGTGAAGAATAACCTCAAGAAGTTCAAGAGTTGCTATTACACCTAGACAAAACCTCGGTTCAGTGTGGTTTATGGGAAAGTAGAGTCATCGGTTCATATTTCTTTAAAAATGAAGACGGCCGCAACGTAACTGTGAATGGCGCCCGTTATCGCGCCATTATAACGGACTATTTATTGCCTGAAATCAACGCTCGAGATGTCGACGACATTTGGATGCAACAAGACGGCGCTGCTTGTCATACAGCCCCTGAAAGCATGTGTTTTTAAGAAAGCAATTTGGTGAACATTTAATTTCACGTAATGGACATGTGCAATGACCGCTTAGATCATGTGATATCTCACCTTTAGACTTTTTCCTTTGGGGCTATATAAAGTCCAAAGTCTACATGGACCAGCCAACTACGATTGAGCAACTGGAAGTCAACATTACTCGCGTTATTCGCCAAATACCACTTAAAATGCTCGAACGCGTCATCGAAAATTGGAACTTCAGAATGTACCACGTTAGGCGCAGTTACGACCAACATTTGAAGGAAATAATTTTTAAAAAGTAAATACCGAGAATGATTCTTTTGTATGTTTATAAAATTATCCGATAAAATTGAAGTTTTTATTTTTTTTATTTTTGAAAAGAGGACCACAAAATGAATCAGTATATATATATATATATATATATATATATATATATATATACTCACTTTTAATTTAGAAATTTGTCCGGTGTTTCTAAAACAAAAATATGGAAATGACTAAACAAAAGATATTTTTGACGGCTAACCTAATTATATTTATAAACGTTAGGTGCGATTAAATCGTTTTAAATAAAAATTACGAAAACGAATATGTGTCGTTTATTTTACTTTACTTTACGAGGGAGCGTTTTTATATTCGCGGAATGGGGAACAAGGGGTGGAAATAAAAAAACCAAATTATTTTTCTTTTTCAATATATTCACCTGCAAGACGGATATATTTTTCACATCTTTCAATTAATTTATTTATACCCTCATAAAAAAATTATTTCTCTTTATCTGCAAAATACGCCGAAACTGCCTCCTTGACTTCATTATCGGCAGTAAATTTTTTACCCCGCAGCTCTTTTTTCATTTTCGGAAACAGGTAATAATCACTCGGGGCCAGGTCTGGGCTGTAGGGTGGGTGATTCACAATTTCGAAGCCCACCTTATGCAGGGCAGCTAACGCAACGCGGCTCTTGTGGACGGGCGCGTTGTCGTGCAAAAGCAGAACACCTTTTGTCAATTTTCCCCGTCTTTTCTCTTTAATGGCTTCTTTTAGTCGCTCTAATATTAAAGCGTAATATTCTCCGGTTATAGAAACACCTTTATCTTTATAATCAATCAACAATATTCCTTCCGAGTCCCAAAATACCGTTGCCATGAGTTTCCCAGCTGATTGTGACACTTTAAATTTCTTGGGAGGTGCTGTGCCCTTTTTATGCCACTGCATGGAGTCTTGTTTGGACTCAGGTTCATAATGATGAACCCAAGTTTCGTCTCCAGTAACAATTCCACTCAATGCACCATCCTTGTCTTCATTACAGAGGTCCAAAAATGCACGCGAACACTCTACGCGCTGTTGTTTTTGCGGCGGCGTGAGCATTCTCGGCACCCATCTTGCGCTGACCTTAGACATGCCGAGATGATCGTGTAGGATTTTAAAAATTGTTGTATCGAATACTCCAACCATTTCTGCGAGTTGTTTCTTCTTTAGTCGAGCATGTTCGAGTACAATTTGTTCAACTTTTTGGATAAGTGCTGGCGTGGTCACCTCAATGCTCCTGCCCGGCCTCGGGTCGTCTTCAAGGGATTCCCTTCCTTGTTTAAATAAACTATGCCACTTGTACACCATAGTTTTTCCTGGACAAGAGTCGCCGAAAACCAATGACATTTCATTCATTATGGTCGCGACTGATTTTCCTTACCTGGTAAGGAATTTTATAACGGCACGATATTCGATTTTTTCCATATTTCACTTTACACTCCTGATTATGTTACTTGGTTGACGATAGCTCAAAGACTAACTGTCTAATAACAATGAAACTTCGTATTTATACTAATCATGAGGCACAGGCCACGCCCCCAATGTGCCTACTCACCCCTCTACAACCCGCTCATTCCGCGAATATAAAAACGCACCCTCGTACTTGACATTAATTTGAAGAATACCTGAGCTTCCATTTCATTAAATTGTTGGGAAGCAAAAATGCTTGTCCAGACTGGATCTTCATCTGGCATATCTTGTACTTCTACCACAATCTTTCCGCTTCCACTAAGAGATGTATCGTCAAAAACAATAGGCGAGTCAGACACAGTCCAATCCATTATATAAAGTGCTATATCTTCGTAATCTAATTCTTGTTTGAGTATTAATACCAGTGATATTGATGTTGTGAACTCATTTTCTGCGGCTTCTGTTATTCTAAAATCAAAAACCTAAATACAAGATTATTTCAGATTTGTTCCCCTTTAATTATTTAAGTTTTTTTTACATCATCTTGATCTCCAACTGTCCAAGTCATATCCGTCATATATCCATCAGCATCGGTGATGACATAAGTGCATTCGGATTCTTCGAGGGTATTTTCCTGCAAATTTGAAATTGCTTGTAAATATTTTTTGGTAGAGCAAAAACTGTATTAAGTAACATTATAAAGTAGTTGAGTGCTTATGAAAAACCAATAAAGTATTGAAATAAAACACCTTACATTTTCACAAAATAAGTTAATTAAGAAAAAATTACATTTCCTGTGCACTGTGTTCATCCTCAGTAGCAACTAACTTACACTTCTTTCTTATTAGCTTATATACAAATTCGGAATGTTAGGAGACAGAATGTACATAGTTAATCAAGACGCGGGCTAGCCCGCACTTAGAGCTAATTAAAGTTTACTCTAGATTTAGGAAGTAAAATAGTAAGGTTGGGTCATCCGGTGTAGTGCCACAAGCGCAGCATCGGATTTAGGGAAATTACTGTAAATTTAATTAAGTTTTGGGGTATCTCCTTGGCAAAGGCAACCTTAAAAGTTGGACATCTCTGTATTTTCTCAGAGTCCCGCCTGACTGGATAAGACTAAATATAAGGGGATTTTTCCTGATACCCCTAGGCGAACGTTAATTACCGTACATACCTACGGCTACATTAGTCGCGAGCCCTTGAGGTTTAACGGTTTGATAGAGAACAAATTGTATAAGTGATTATTCCTTCATACCCAATAGTGAAACAATGTTAAAACGATTAGAGATATTTGAAAAAATAATAATAAAATAAATAAATAAATAATATAAGACACGAAAATATTTTTATATTGCAACTATAACGCTTTTAAACAAAAAAACAGAATGCATTGATAGGTTTCAACTTGTACAGCGCTTCGAGCAAGCGCCTGCGCGAACCGTCACTGCTTGGGGGTATAAAAGCGCTTATGCAAGCGATCTTGACCACAGTTAGATTTTACCATTTTCTATATCAAAAGGCAACACGATTTGACACATGCACAGGCTTGGAGAACCATAGGTCAGTAGGAAGGTGGACGGAGACAGCAAGCTGTTGCTGAAGTTTTTGCAGTTAGTCAGACTGTGATTCCGCGTTTCTGGAATCGGTTTTTAGAAACTGGAGATGTTCAGAGAAGACGAGGACAAGGACGCCCAGCATCTACAACACCAAGAGATGATCGATACCTAACAGCATTTGCACGTAGAAACCGCACTCAAAACGCAACGGAGCTTAGAAGTGAGCCTGCTGCTACAGGAGGAGTAGTATCAACTCAAACAATAAGAAATCGTCTTCATAACGTAGGCATGTATGTTGGAAGACACATGAATGCGTTCCACCAACTGCTCTTCATAAAAGGTCGCGAAGAATTTGGGCTGAGCACCATACAAATTGGAATCACGTTGACTGGGCACAAGTATTGTTTTGTGACGAACTCAGATTCATCTTAAATCCAGATAATAGGCGTATTTTAATTTGGTGTGAGCCTGAAATACAGAACCAGCTATAATTTGTTCGAGAAAGCATATATGAAGGTGGAAGTGTAACGGTATGGGCTTTATGACCTTCATGTGATACAGAATGGCAACCCGACTGCGCAGAGGTATCAGGATGAAATTTTGAGACCCATTATTCTTCCGTACACTGGCGCTATGGGTGAAAGATTAATTTTAATAGATGACAATTCTCGTCCATATCGAGCAAACATCGTGAACAACTGATTGAACAGTTGGGAATCAATAGAATGGACTGGCCAGAAAATTCTCCTGATGGTAATCCTATCGAACATGCTTGGGATGCCTTAGGACGACGTGTTGCAGCAAAAAGTTTGCCACCGCATACAATTCAGGAACTTAAAATTGCTCTGACAGAGAAATGGAATAATATTCCACAAGAATTTTTTGTTGTCCTAATTCAATCAATGCCAATGAGTTGGCAAACCTTTATTGGCATTCATTTAAATCACATTATTAACAATAAATTTTTCGTTATTTTATTAATAAAACTTCTTATAAAGTCTCGTAATTGTGCATTCATTTAATGATATAATGAAAATATAGCATTCAACAAATATAAACAAGAAGGGACATATTCATGATAAAGAGAAATCTTATAAGTCGATAACTGCAGTTTAGAAATTTAACGATTTAAAAGATAAAACTCAACAGCATTCGTCTTATTCACCAGATTTTTCTTCACAGATAATCATTTCTTTAAATATCTGCACGCCCTTTTACAGGGCAAAGAATTTCTAATGAAAAAAGACTTCAAGGCATCGTATAAACCTTCATGAGCTTCAGATTCAGAAATTTAAAAAATAGAATTTATATGCCTTTGTTCATCGCTGGAGGAAGTATATTCGGAAATTATTTTGAATAACAAAAAAATGTTTTTTTAGATAGAAAATAATAATAATAGGTTCCTGTAACGTGGTCCAATATGTTTAGAGCCGTCAATATACTAGAATAACAATGTAATTATAATAGTACTATTTATTGACCCCCATATTTTTTACTCAAATTGCTCCCAGGTACTCGTTTTATAAGCCTGACTGGAGTTGGAGTCGACAACGCTATCAATATTCGAAACCATCCGTATTCTTCAATCTAGTTATGTATCGAACAGAACATTTCTTTAGAAAATAGTTTCAAATTTTATTCATTAAAACCGACATTGCGTATGCATGAACACAACAGATGAAAATTATAAAATAAATCTACTTGATCAAGGTGCAATCAAAAGCCGGAAAGCTTTCGAATGGATTCTCGCCGAACACACAGATGCACACAAAATCTGATTAAAATTCATAATAAACACTTCCTGGATGTCATTGTTAATAAACTTATTCGAGTAACTGATGACTAAATTGTGATTTAATTGTAATAAATAACGAATTATTAATTAATTACTCATTATTCAATAATTTGCACAATATTAGCCCAATACTAATATACTGCAAATATAAGAAATACTTTTTCAGTTATTGGCACATAATTTAACTAACAATTTTTCTTACCTCGATTGGACAGCTACTGTTATGCACAGTAACCATTGGCCTATTGTCATTAATGTTGATTAGATTTATCTGAATGTATATCGTTTGGGTATCAACACTTATAGAAAGAAAATAATCCTTGGTTTGACTAGTACCAAAGTATGTGTTTTCGTAATCTTGTGCGATATTTATGCCTATTTCATATTGACCTGTAGTTCCACTTGATTCCGTAAGAGCAAGGCCTAGATAAGTATTGGCAGTTCGATCAGGTAGCATGAAGTTAAGAATAGGAGTACTTCCTGTAAGTTTGATTTATAGCTATAAATATATATATATATATATATATATATATATATATATAGAGCTATAAATAAATATATGACGGACAATGTTCTTTATTAGTGGGAAAACCGACATTAGCAATTCATAGCGCACATAGTAGTCTATATCAAGATCACACGTTTCGTTAACAAAATATCTACTACCTGCATCGTTTAAGTAACCTAAAACGAGTGGAACAGCCATTTCCTCGTGCATATCTACAGAATAATATGCTCCAGTTGAGTTTCCCACTAGTTTTTCTCCAAATTCATTATTAAATGTAATGTCTATTGCCATGGTTTGGGTCATAAATGAAAGTAAAACCAAAAATACCCCAGCCTCCATAACTGTAACATACAAGATAAAATATTACTAAAGTTTTCTTTTCCTAAATAGATAATAAATACTGAATCTTTAATGAAAATCATATCTTTAGTCTTTAAAGGAAAGTAAATTAAAATTTGTAAGGAGTTTTTTTGTGATTTTTTTGAGATTGAGTTATTTAAACATATACAATTATGTTATGTGTACGAGAACAGATGGTTTCAAAACCATCAACTAGACAAAGAAATGTGCGTATCGAAAAGAATATTGCTGCTGTAGCGCGAAGTATTGAAGAAGACGCCAAAATGTCGATTCGTCGTCGTTCTCAAATTGTTGGCCGTTGTCCTTCGACTATGTGAAAGATTTTGAAAGAATTGACGCCAAACGACCATCGTTTGCATCGCATTTTTACTGATTGGGCTCATTTAAAACTGGCCGAAGATGAGCATTTTTATTAAAGAATTGTGTTTAGTGATGAAGCTCATTTCTGGTTAAATGGCTACGTCAATAAGCAAAATTGCCATATTTGGAGCTAAGACAATCCTCAAGCCGTTAACGAATCACCATTACATCAATTAAAATTGACTGTTTGGTGCGGTTTACACGCTGGCGGCATCATCGGTCCTTATTTCTTTCGAAATGGGGAAGGAGCTGCCGTTACGGTGAATGGCGAGCGCTATCGAGCCATGATGACTGAATTTTTGTTTCCAAAAATTAATCAGCTAAACATCGACGGCATTTGGTTCCAACGAGAAGGCGCAACTTGCTGTACAGCGCGCTTAACAATCGATTTATTGCAAAATCAATTTGGTGACAACTTTATTTCCAGAAGTGGTCCTGTTCACTGGCCTTACTTTTTATGGGGTTATGTTCAGTTATTGGTTTATGCCGATAAACCAGCAACTCTTGAAGCATTGGAAGCCAATATTCAAGCCACCATTGACGCCATATGGCCAGATTTATTGGAAAAAGTAGTCAAAAATTGAACTGATCGAATGGACCATGTAACTCGTAGCCGCGGCGGACATACATTCCAACAATATTTCTGTCTTGTATTACCATTTTAAGTTCTCAAGCTCTTAAGAAAACACCCGATATTAGTGGAAAAATTTGTTTGAAAAATGTACAAACTTTTTTTATTTATATAGAATAATTCTAAGATACTTCTTTCTATTCCAAGGAATTATAATTTTAAGTAAGTACTTAAAATAAAATTTAAAAAGCACTTTTTAAGCTCTGCCGTGAAATGTAAAAAAATTATAGATTTCCTTGTAGCAGCAGGCTCCTCAAATAGTCAACAATGAGATTTTAAAGTTTTAGTGAATTAGTGAAATTATGCATAATTTTAGTTATACAGTATTTATTATATTAAAATGTTGGATAAAGAAATTTAAAACAGATTTCGTGGAACGTGTTGGTAATTTTCAATAACTAAGTCTATTGAAAATGAAGTTTCCAAATCATAAACATGGGTTGAAATGGTGGCACCAGAGAATTTAATTTTCTCTTAATAATAGCAATTAGTTCAGTTTCTTTGTCATATATTTTTGTTAAATTACTGTATTGTGTTGTTTATTGGAAATAAAGCAACGACTATTCAGAAATTATCGTGATCCCAGTGCGCCGTCACTTATAAAACGTATTTCTTTTCCAAATACTTAATAACTGACAGAGACTTAAATAAGTATGATGGTTGTCAAAATGAAATCAAAAATAGTGTTATGATTTAATCATTTAATAAAAAGATATATGTATCGGTTTCAGTGCGACAGACAGTAGCAGTAGTTGAGCCCTGAAGATGTCCCATATGAGTGGGTACGAAACGTGTATTCTTCCCGGGAACGCGCGTCCACAGACTTCCTCACGAAAACATGTCTTCGTGAACTGAAAATCTCGAATTTGGATTCATCGGCCCACAATACTTTTATTCCAGTCTTCTATGGTCCTATTTTGGTGATCGCGTGTCCACTTTAAACTGTTTTGCTTGCGTAGAAGCGGCTTCCGCATTGGAATTCGTCTATGAAACCCGGCCTCTTTTAATCGCCGTTTAACTATGAAAAGACTTACGGTTTTCGACGAACAGCATTCATTTCTGCTGTGATTTCTCTGGCTGTTTTTCGTCTACTTCTCTTGCTTGTTACCACCATTGCAAGATCTTCTGCTGAGGTTGTTGGCCTTGGTCTGCCTTTTCGAGTTCTGCTCAACACACTTCCATATTCGCGGTGCTTTTTGATTATACAACCCACGGTGGACTAATTTAATTTAAGTTCTGTGGCAATTTCGCGGTTGCTTTTGCCAGTTTTATGGTATGCGATTATAAATTATCGTGTGGCTACACTCAATTCTTTCCGTTTAGGTATTTCTAACCGATTTAACTTCTTCGAAACACACGATGTTATCACTATGAGCATCTCACAAAAACTAACTGCAATTTTGCCAAAATACCCAAGTATAAATACTTAAGTGTTTACCTCTTAACAATCGAACATTTCTAAAAATTGATAGATCTAATCGCTTAAGTGCAATTATTCTACCTGTAGTTTTATTAGGGTATTATCATTCATTGTGAATAATAGGGTAATCGGATAATTATTTTTGAATAAGCTTTTATAGATTTTAATGTTTACTATTAAACTATTTCTTACTACAGAAATAAATTTTATAATTACAACTTTTCTATAGAAACTGTAATGAAACAGGGGTGACCAGATATTTAAGAGCGATAGTGTATATATTTCCCGCTGTTTTTCAAGAGATGGCTCCAGTAGTAAGTGCTGGTCGATTGTGACATAACCAAAACGTCATGAACAAAGCTTAGACATATGGTAAACAAACCGCTTTGACACATTAGTGATTTTGTTTTTGCGTCATATATGTACTTTTGGTTGTGTGAAAATGTCTGATTTTGTGTCAAATAATCGTCATTTGCGGGAAGTGTTGCTTTTCTTCTTTCATTCGAAGAAGTGAAAGAAGAAAAGTGAAACAACGTGCCGTGATTGGTTACGTCGCTTCAAAGACGGTGATTTCGATGTTGACGACCGTTCGCGTGAAGGAAGATCAGAAACCTTCGAAGGCGCTGAATTGGAGGCATTGCTCGATGAGGATCCGTGCCAATCGCAAAAAGAGCTTGCTTCAGCATTAGGAGTTACCCGCCAAGCCATTTTCCAGCGATTGCATGCGTTGGGAATGATTCAAAAACAAGGAATTTGGGTTCCTTATGATTTGATGCCAGGAAACGTTGAGCGTCGTTTTTTCGCCTGTGAACAACTGCTCCAGCGGCAAAAAAGGAAGGGTTTTCTTCATCGCATCGTTACGGGTGATGAAAAATGGATTCATTACAGCAACCCAAAGAGAACAAAATCATGGGGACTGCCCGGTCATGCTTCTACGTCATCGGTTCGGCCGAATATTCACGCTGCGAAGGTTTTGATGTGTACTTGGTGGGACCAGGGCGGTGTTATTTATTATGAGCTGTTGAAACCGAACGAAACCATCACTGGGGAACGGTATCGAACTCATTGCGCGAAAAGCGGCCACAATAGGAGCAGAGGCACGAAAAAGTGATTCTACAGCATGACAACGCTCGGCCTCAGGTTGCCAAACGCGTTAAAATCTACTTAGAAACGCTCGAATGGGAGGTCCTACCCCAGCCGCCATATTCCCCAGATATTGCGCCGTCCGATTATTAGTTGTTCCGTTCGATGGCACATGGTCTGGCTAATCAGCAGTTCCGCACATATGAAGACATCTCAAAATGGCTTGATTCGTGGATAGCCTCAAAAGACGAACACTTCTACCGTGACGGTATTCGAGCTCTGCCAGAAAGATGGGAAAAAGTTGTCGCTAGCGATGGGCAATATTTTGAATGATTCATTTGTAAACATTTTTTCACAATAAAGTTGCATTTTCATCAAAAAAACAGCGAGAACTTAGTTGCGCACCTAATACATATATATGTATATATATATATATATATATATGTGTGTGTGTGTGAGAGAGAGAGAGAGAGAGAGAGAATCAGTAACATAGCTTCTCGAATTCAAAAAGTGAATTGAAATTGAAGTTTCAATATTATTTGAACAATGCTAATCTTTTATGAAAAATTCTCTCACTTTTCCTTTCAATTGCCTTAAATGCTTCTCATTATCCATCAGATATCTCAAATTTTGCGCCCATCTATATATAACGAATATTAATATGAATAAGTCCACTGCGAATTAATTAACGTGAGATAACTGTGGCGTGAATATTCATCTCACAACATATTTAACACGACAATTATTTGTGTCCTTTGCATCAATTGGGTGATCACTGCATTTATTAAACACTAGGTATAGCATGATTCAGTGATTAGATATACGTAATACAATCAAATATTAACGCATTACTCACTTTTATATTATTGCTCTCTCTTTCCATTGCTTACTAAGAATATAATCATTTATTATTACACGAAAACAATTTCTGTAAAAATTCTCCACGAATTTCGAATAGTTCGAAATATTTTTTTATATAAAAATTTAAAGTTAGAAACATTTATTCAGTACTTATATTACGGGAGATACAATATCACGCCAATAATGTCTGATATCTTCAGTCATCTTGAATAGATACATACGAGTACATTTGTATTGTAGCGCACTCAATGATAACGAAAAGTGGAAAACAAATATTTTAGTTACTTTTTTGTTATTCTTTGGTTAACAATAATGTTAAAATAAAATTAAAGCAATTGCTCATGTTTCACAGGAAGTATTTATTGTACTCGATAATATTGTAGACTCTTGAAAATACGAGCGGCAAGCGCATAGGTTAAAAATCGTAAATATTTTTAAGAAAAAGACTTGAAAATGAGTTAAAGCTCTAGATAATATTATGGAGTATAAGAAACATTCAGTGAAACATAACTAAGTGCTATATTTTAATTTTAATTTTTTTGTTAAACCACTTTTCCGCGTTCATGTTCCATCGTTTTACATTTGAAAATGAATGAAACTTCGAAACCTCGAAATGAGTTGAAATTTTTTTTGTTTAAAGTTACTTCGCCCAATATTGAATGAGATTGATCTCTTGCATTAGAAAAAAACTCTAGAAGACTAAATATACTTATATCAACTCACCTGAATTATGTTTTAATACCCTTTGTATATGTAACACTGCCATAATCACCTTGCACGAAAACTATAAATCCTCTTTTTAAAAAACGACATGAATAGTTTGCTTTTTCTCAATTATTATTGTATTAATATTTTACGAACTATGTACCTGTAACACACACACAATATTGCAAAACCAAATCCAATATGCTGTATGAGGGACTACTTACAATAATAATGTTTATCTATGAGCAATTGTGATATAATCTTATCTTTTAATGAAGACCGGGTAAATTATATCTTCCAATTGTAGTGTTTTATTGGAAATATCTGTAAATGCAGATTAGATATTACTGATTACATTCTTTAATTGCCGTAGAAAGAATTTCGATACATTAAAAGTTTGTATTATCTTTGTTTAAAAATGCGGCAAATTAAAGCTTATGAATACAATAAAGAGAAAATGATGTACTACATTTTCGTACGTGGATTATTATTGGACATGTTATCCTTCAAATGTGTCAGCGATTTCAGAATAATTAAAACTTTTTTTTCGTGTACGGTTCTTCTTTTAACGCCTTTGCTCGCGATCCATTCATTTCTTGGTGGTAGATTACCTTTCCGAATATATTATAGTCTCCACGTCTCGTTAGAGTACGTTCTCTAGCTTCATTCTTTCAATTAGACTCAGAAGTACAGTTTCGAGAACGGTTTTTCTATACCGATTTTAACTTGCTTCAGAATATTCATCTTTCACTTGTAAAAATCGGGTTCTGGCCAAACTCTCACATCTTTATTCATTACTTATAAGAATAAGGGACTAAGTAATGAATACCAATGTTTATATATATATATATATATATATATATATATATATATATATACTACTGCGGGCAAAAAATAATAATACTTTGTTATTAATTTTTAAATTCTTAATTTATTCTTCCAAATCTTGATCAATAAGGTTGTTATATAACCCCTTTCCACAATTAACTATTTGTAAATTCTGTATACGTATTTCGACAACCAAGTTGTCATCATCAGCAGATAATTTCAAAGTGTCGCACCTGGTAAAACACGGCGAAAAGATTGTACGAAAAATAAACTCCGCACGCGATCCGCATCGTTGAAAACCAAGATGTGCACTCAGTGCACATCTTGGTTTCCCCGGAGCGGTCGTTTGAGTTTGCTGAATGCCAGAAGTCACACGGAGCTAAACCAGGCGAATACGGTGGTTGCGGCACGATATTGGTTGAAAATTTGGCGAAAAACTCACGAAGAATTAATGCAGCATGCGACGGTGCATTATCGTGGTGCAAAAACCAAGAGTTGTCGGCCCATAATTCTGGCCTCTTTTTACGAATAGCATTGCGCAAACGACGCATAACACTCAAATAGTATTCTTTGTTGACAGTTTGGCCGATCGGAAAGAATTCAGAGTGCACCACACCTCGATAATCGAAGAAAACTGTCAACATAACCTTGATTTTTGACCTACTTTGATGTAGTTTTTTGGGCTTCGGCTCACCTTTGATATGATATTCCGCCGATTGATCGTTTGTTTCCGGGTCATAAGCATAGATCCAAGTCTCATCTCCAGTTATGATGCCTTTCATTTTATCTTGATAGTTGGAAAGCATTGTTTCACAGACGTCAACGCGACGCTGTTTTTCGAAAAAATTGAGTGATTTTGGAACAAATCGTGCTTTCACTTTTCTTAGGCACAAATGATCTTTCAAAATGGTTTTCACTGATTCTTCCGATATTCCAACGATGCTAGTAAGGTCTCTGACTGTTAATCGTCGATTCTCAAGCACCAATTCCTTGATTCTATTGACGTGTTGATCATAAGTTGATGTTGATGGCCGTCCTGGATGTGGTTCGTCATCAACGCGTTCTCGACCCTCTTTGAATAATTTGTACCAATCAAAAACACTTGCTCGCGACAAACAATTATCACCGAAGGCCTTTTGCAACATTCTAAACGTTTCGGCACCAGAAATTTGATTCCGTACACAAAATTTAATGGAACTTCTTTGTTGAATAATTTCACTCATTGTAAAAATCGCCGAATGCACTTTTTGTACATCAGAAAGACAAGCGTATACTAAACACTAATGATTATTTTGATGTGACATTTGGCACAGATGTCGCTGACAGTCATACCAATCTAGAAAAAAATATTTCGACGAATGGGTTTTCGCGCGAAATTTAAATTAAAAAGTCTTACTATTTTTTGCCCACAGTAGTATATAGTTATGCTATGTATTATGCAAGGGATGTGAATATATTAAGAAATAATATTCATTTTGAGATACAAGTTAATAAAGCTATAAATCCTGTTTAAAATCTCATTACGATTGAAACATTTACATAAGTTAAGATATTTCAGTTATTAAGTTCGGATATGTATTAAAACTTATTTTAATTTAGAATAATAGCTAGAAAAATAATTTATGATAAATATAATACAGTTAAGGTGCATATGTAAATAAACTTGTAAATGCATCTACATATATGTATATCTTGTTCATAATATAATTGTATATAGTCAAGGGCAGAGAGATTTTTCATGCAGTTCTATATAAGAATGAAAGAAAAAAAGGATTAATAAATTAGTATATAAAGAATGTAATTATTTTAATTATGTTTAGTTGGCGGGAAGTATAGTGTAGTTCGAACAAGTTAAAGGAGTTATGGTAAATAAATCTAATATGAGGGTAAAATTATATGAATATTGATTAAGGGATTGTATGTAAATTAATTATTATAAAAGAATAAGATTACATAAGAGACTTTTTTGGAAAATAGATAAGTGTTTATAAAAATTGAGAATGATTAAAAATTATTATCAAGTAAAAATATAATGAGATAACATTTTCTGAGATAAAATTAAGGATGAGTATAAGTTTTCAACACTTAAAATTTGGAAATATTAAGGAAATAATAAGATATTTGCAATAGCATCATTATTTTGAGTCAAATGTTCAATTTTTAAGGTACGTGTAAAGTAATTTTAGAATGTAAAAGTTTTGTAATATCATACATACTTACTAATTAAATAACGTAGATTATGAATAGGTACTTTATTGTTGAATTTGATGCAGCCTGTGCTTGATTAACTTAATCACTAAGGTTTATATATAACCCCTTTCCACATTAACTTTCGTAATTCTGTATACGCATTTCGACAACTAAGTTGTCATCATCAGCAGATAATTGCAAAGTGTCGCACCTGGTAAACCACGACGAAAAATACCTGGACGAAAACAAACTCCGTACGCGATCTGTACCGTTGAGAACCAAGATGTACACATGAGTTTGTTTTCGTTAATTATCTGCTGATGATGACAACTTAGTTGTCGAAATGCCTATACAGAATTACGAAAGTTAATGTGGAAAGGGGTTATATATCAGCCTTAGTGATTAAGGTACTTTATTGTCAAAGTTAAAGTTAAATTTATTTTGAAACTAAATTCCATAAATATTCATTGACATGCATTTGTTTACTTATTACACCATTAATTTTATTGGTAGGTTTGAATTTCGTATATAAAAGATTTTCTAAAGCAAAATAGGGACGGTTGATAAATACTGTTGTAAGACACAGAAATGTCCGTACAAGTTAGTCTAAAGTTCTTATTGATAAGTCATAAGTAAAAATATTCATTAACATATGATTGATAACACAGGGTAACAAAATGAAAAAAAAAATTTGGTGCCGGAAATCTAACATCTGATTTTAGATGTTTTTAATGTGCTGATTCCAAAAATGCCACCAGATTTTTTCTATCAGCTCTAGTTTTTGAGATACAGGTTACAGGTTAATTGATATTTTTTTCTGATAAAGGACAACAAATAAAGAGATAAATATGTACTTAATCGTCAAAATAGAAATTTCCCAGAATGTAATTAGCCTTTGAGACAGCAGAGATAAAAATGAGCACTGGGTTAAAAAAAAATGGCCTTCAAGAGATGTCATGATTCAAGGAAAACAAAACGTGATCAACGAACCTTTGGTTGCAAGAGAAAAAATCTTACTTTCACCCTTGCATATCAAGCTAGGCTTAATGAAGCAATTTGTGAAGGCTTTAAATCGAGATGGAAATTGTTTTGGGTATTTATCACGTAAATTTCCTGGCATTAGCACGGAAAAACTAAAAGCTGGTATATTTGATGGTCCTCAAATAAGACAACTTGTTAAAGATCCACAATTCACCACATCAATGAACGAGACTGAATCTAACGCTTGGTGTTCATTTGTTCAAGTAGTACAAAATTTTCTTGGCAATCATAAAGCAGAGAATTACGTAGAATTAATGGAAACTATGCTTTCAAATTTTAATATTCTCGGCTGTAACATGGGTATAAAAGTTCACCACCTCCACAGCCACCTAGATCGCTTTCCAGAAAACTTAGGTGATTGTAGTGAAGAACAGGGGGAAAGATTCCATCAGGATATTAAAATTATGGAAGATCGTTATCAAGGACGATGGGATAGCCACATGATGGCGGACTACTGCTGGAGCCTTCAGCGAGACTGCCCTAGTAAACTCCATTCTAGAAAGTCGTATAAAAGAAAATTTTTATGTGATTAGTGACTGATGTAATTATGTAAATTAAGTTTTTGCAATAAATACTTAAATCCATGTGTCTTTGTTTTTTTAACTGTCAATAGTAATATTATATATTATAACAGTTATAACGTAAAATAAATATATACACAATTTTTTAAAAAAAAATCTCAAAAACTAGATCTGATAGACCAAATCTGAGAACTTTTTTACATTCTGCATCCAAAAACTACCCAGGAACAGTTAAAAAATCGCAGGCACCAAAATGTGTGTTGGCCTGTGTAATCATTTAATACTTACATAAATAGTGTTATAATCAAATAAATGGAAAATTAAAATGGATATCAAGTTGTCCCAATTGAATTGGTAAAATGTAATCAAAATAACAATTATTATTATGCTATTATAAAACAATGGTATGTAAATAAATATTAAAGTAAAATATGTAGTGAAAATATGTACTTAAGAAGTATATAACTATAGTAAATAAGTATATAGTACTTATAGTTACAATTATGAATTATGAAGAAGGAGACATCTACACGTGATAGTGAACAAAAGATGAGTTATAATGGGAAATATATATATTTAGAACCACCAAGATAATTACTTATATCCGCCCCCTTTTTCTGGCAGTAGCGCTCCCATATCGTCTTGTTTTAATGGCTCATCCTGTATTATAATATAATTTTATAATGTTGTATGTAAAAAATGTAATAAAACTTGTAGAATTCACTAAGATCAAGAGAAAAAGAAATGTCAAACTATTCATCTCTCTTAATGCATTGTTTTATAAGTAATATTTTAATTTACAAGATATATTTTATACATAATTAGAGTGTTCATTTCTTATTGGTATAGCAGGATATGATCCGATTTAATAAGTATATAAATATGCATGTAGCAACAAACATAACTGAGCAGGCTAATCGACCTTGGATGAATCACCGTAAATATTCGGTATGTACTTTTCACAAACCTGGCGTGCGGACAAATTGACCGCTCTGTATAATATTTAAGGAATAGGGAAACTACTACTACTACTGCATTGTTAAACTAATTACTAAGATCATAAAAACTTATTAGGTTACTCATAAGTACATACGCATTTTATATATTTTTATCAGCAATTCGTTCTTGTCAATTATCATATAACTTCCAAACGAGATAATTCAAATACATTTTTTAACTACGTCCCTCAAATGCAACTGTTTAAATAATATTATACTACATGCAGATAACATAAATAATATATTCTTATATTATACACGTATTGACTAAATATTTACGCGATCGAAACTTGTACACGTTTTATCTTCAGAGCATTGGTTGCATTATATGATACATACTATAGCTGTAATTACCTAGTAGTGACATAGACACTATTACATATATTTTATGCGATAAAATGATAACTTAAAAATGTGTATTAAATTTTTACTGTTCAACTACTTACATATACACATACATATACATACGCAATATATATGTATATATATATATATATATATATATATACATATACATATACATATATACATACGAGATACGGCAATTAAATAATGAGACTACGCTCTTTCCATCGCTCAGTCGCATCGGGTGAGGCTGTCATTGGAATGTTATTGACCTTGATACTTCCCAAGCAACAACCCATAGTTTCGTCTATCTGTCTGCTTTAGTTTACTTTCGAGCTTTAATTGTAGAGGACACTGTTTGGTTGACATTAAAATCAAACAGCGAATTAACAAGAAATTCTTTGTCGAATCAAAAAAAATCGCCAACAGAATGTTCACAAATATTAAAGGAGGTGTTTGGTGAAAATGTTATGTCACGTGCGCGAGTTTTCGAATGGCACAAACGGTTTTCTGATGATCGGGAAGAGGTCGAAGATGATGAATCTGTGACTGCAAGAACTGAAGGGAATGATATGGTAAACATTAACAAAGAAACAATAAGACACATTTTGCATAACGAATTAAACATGATAAAAGTTTGTACAAAAATGGTGCCAAATACACACTGTTACTTTATGCGCAATTTCTCTGCTTCTAATCAGGCAAATGTCATGATATTTTAACATAACATTGGTGGAAGATCTACATTACCGACGCATATTTTTTAAAAAAGTTCTATTTTCTCTGCAACAGACTATGTATATAAGTATATAGAGTCAGGCACAAAAGTTTATGTACACCTCGTGTATTTGAATATCATCAAATGTGAACATCCGGCAATGACAAAACGTATCTACTTCCATTCAACCACGTTAAAAAACCCTAGAAACCTCTAATAACAATACGAAAATTGTCAATTTGTACAACTACAAAAGAATTTGCTAAATATTCTGATATCGAATGTCATAATGGTCTTCATATACATCATTTTTATAAGATATTTTTTTATTATAGTAAGCCATAAATTTAAAACGAATTCGGTAAATCTTTTTTATAGTATCACGTATTTTTGAAAAATAAGCATTCGACTTCTATAAGGGTGAGTTGTAAAACAACTTTTTTAACAACACAGTTAAAACCCAATACACTGAACAGACGAAATTTGATACTGTAAAGAAAGTATTGTACATTAAGACAACATAAAGAAAATTGCCAGATATAACAGAAGAGTGCCATGTAAAAAACCTCTTTAGCAAGGTTAATATTTACCTTCATATTCTATGCTTTACAATAGATAACTGTTAACGATGCTTAGTGAATGGTCTTTTATGTGATATTTTTCCGCTATAACCAGCTCTTCTTGAAATTTTCTTTATGTTTTCTTAATATACTGTCTCTTCAGTATCAATTTTCATCTGTACGGGTATCCTCCTAAATTCAGTGGATTTACCCATGTATTTAACGTTGCACTTGTAACAGTTTTGCGATCGCACTCATTTAGTGTTTTTGGATACCTGTTTCTCGGTACAATTTCAACAGTTCAGGATATTTCGAATTTTTTTTCAATCTGTTGTGCAGAATATGCTTTTTTGATCAATTTGGCGGTTTGATCTAAGGATTTTTTTCCTTTGTGTAGTGTTGACAATTCACGCATATTACCAGATATATGTTTGCTTTCACAACTCATCTTTGTAAAAGTACCAAATGTTTATTTTTCATAAATATGTGATACTATGATGAGGATTTACCAAATTCTTTCTAAATTTGTGGCTTACACTAGAGAAATATTTTTTAAAAATAAACTGTAGGAAATCATTTGTGACATTCGATGTTGGAATATTTAGCAAATTCTTTTGCAGTTTTAATATTGTTACTAGATCTTTTTGGAGTTTTTAAAGGTCATTAAATGCATGTAAATACAAAGGGTACTAGGAAAGTTTTGCAATATGACGCAACAATGAATCATAGGAAGCTCCTTTTTGCTGCATGTTGAGACATGTTCATACGTGCATAGTTGCTACCGCGCCATGTCCATCGGCTCAGTTATTCATTAGCAGTGAGAGTGTAAAGTGCTTGCGATGGCATCGTGATCACGAAATGAGACAAGGGCAATTCTGCGTTATAATTTCGTGCGTGGTTTAAACATAGACCAGTGTTTCGAAGAAATGACTCTTGCACTAGGTGATGTTTGCCCACATCGAAGAAAATTCCAAAGGGAAAATTTAACTGTGAAGGATGCTGAGAGGCCGGGAAGGCCACGAATGTCAGTTACGGAGGAAAACGTTACTACTGTGAGGAAAATGGTTTGCGAGGACAGGCCAGTGACCTACCAACAGATAGAGGGTACTTCAGGCCTAAATGCACCAGCAATTCGTTCGATTCTCCAAGATCATTTGCACGTGAAGAAAATTTGTTCTCTCTGGGTGCCGCATCGACTGACTGAAGAGCAGATGACACGACGTGTGACTGGGTGCCGGGAGATGCTAAAAAAGTTTAATAAGGGACAATCTCGGTATGTGAACAACATCGTGACAGGTGACGAGACTTGGCTGTACTATTACGATGTGCCGAC
Organism: Dermolepida albohirtum; assembly: GCA_031893035.1. Taxonomy (NCBI): domain Eukaryota; kingdom Metazoa; phylum Arthropoda; class Insecta; order Coleoptera; family Scarabaeidae; genus Dermolepida; species Dermolepida albohirtum. Next base: position 306,258 of record JAVIWB010002550.1, read on the forward strand.
CAAAGCTCAAAATAAAGTTTGGACCTTTGATGATGCGGACATACCAGTAGTTGTCAGAAAATTCCGATCTGTAAAGAAGTGTTTTTCAAATCGAGTGGAATTGTGGAACGCGTCGTTTTGGACACAGCTAAGTGGTATACTGAACAGTGCCTGCCTAAATTTATTGGATCTATGAAGGACCTGCGGCCAAAGTCAAGAATGGACACCTGGTTCCTCCACCACGATAATGCTCCAGCTCACCGCGCCAAAGCCTGCACCGAATATTTGACCACGGCAGGATTGAAACTTCTCGAGTACCCTCCCTACAGTCCAGATCTTGCTCCCTGCGACTTTGCACTGTTCCCGCATGTGAAAATAAAGCTAAAAGAGAGTTGGTTTTCCAGTGGTGAGGACCTTCTGCGGGCTTGGGACAACGAGTGTGCCTCACTCCCTAGTGAAACTTGGCAGAACTGGTTTAAAGATTGGTTTCGGAGGATGGAGAGGTGTAATGAGTGTAGAGAAAATTACTTTGAAACAATTAGATATACAAAGCAGTATTGCAAAACTTTCCTACTACCCTTTGTATGCTTTGTCATAGTCGGATGTTCACATTTGGTGATATTCAATATTAAGGGGTGTACAAACATTTTTGTGACTGACTGTATATACCATTCATGCAATCTATTTTGATAGTAATGCTACACGCTTTGATCTCTCTAGCAATAGTTTTTAAATCGCTCTCATATGCACTATCACTTAATCACATTAACAGATGTTTTCGATTGATTATTATTATAAATTAAACAGATAACGTGACATACAGATAAATTCATCAGCGGTTCGAACAAAAGAAATTTGGATCAAATATAATAAAAGATATTTCTCGAATTCAGTCCACGAAAATATATTTTTCAAGAGTATTTATATTTAACTAAATCGCATAAAGTTTAGTTTGAAAAGTTGATAATTAATGAAAGCAGCTTATTAGCATTTGCGTGATAAAAGTTATCATTGCGTAGAATACCTGGGTATTGTAATTGCACAATGTAGTATTTTTGTTCAACACGAATTTCGATTAAAACAACAAAATGAATTTAAACTTTTAATTCCGTCGAGGGTTATTCAAAACTTGTTTTTAAAATAAGAATTTTTAAATTAACCAAATATTTCAATTTAGATCACTAATAATAAAATGTCGTGAAGTTGGAATTATCTGAAATACCCGTGTTTTTCTCCTTGTATGAGTTCCTTCATCCTTTTTTATTTTTTTAATATACTTCTGTTGTAATGTCTTCATATTTATTCTTTATAGGGTTTTAATATTGATTGTTCTATACATTATTTATAACTTTAAATGACTCATTCATGGATATCAGAGTTTCTGAAAACAATTTTTGATTAAATTCCTCGGCTATTTAAGTGTCAATGTATTACAGTTGGTTTAGCACATTTGACAATTGATACTTGCGATCACTCCGACACATTCGAACTTTCAATTTTGAACGATAATTTCTCCGTACATTGATCGTCTAAAATATGTATTAGATATTTATTTTAATTATATAAGATATACGAGTAAAATATGGAATCTTGTATTTTCTCTTTCGAAGTCGTTGGTACTAATAAAAATAAAAGTTTATGTCTATTAAATGTAAATAATGTTTTCTGATACAAGTATTTGCAATATATGGCAGTAATAATTAATTGGAAATGAGATGTTTGCCTGCCTACGTAAAAAAGAACAGTATGTAGTTCCCCGATAAAGTAAATAAAAATAAAGAATACTTAGTTTTTAATATTTCATCGTATAGATAAACGTTTTAGTAACTCTGACTTTAATCAATTAAGGTTACATAACCCATTTCCTCAATAATTTTCGTATTCTGTGTACTTATTTCGACAACTAAGTTGTCATCGTCAGCAGATACTTAGTCACAGTGTCGTACCTGGAACGACGACAATATCTACACAAAGACAAAATCCATATTAGACTTATACCGTCAAAAGCCAAACACTAATAATAATAATTATTTATGCATTTCTAAAATTGTGGGAAATTGAACTCCTTCTTCTAGTTTATATTTTTTTCATGTTCGTATCGATATGATCTTGCTATCTTGCTCACCTACAGTTGGGGTGTATACTCGTGTTAGTCTGAGTTATCCTCGTTTCATCCGTATGTCGAGTTGACTCGCGGGCTGTTTCTAGAACATCTTTTTTACCCTTTGGTTCGACCTTAAGAATTAAGCGTCGTTCAATCACTAACCGTACAGCGAGGTGTGATCCCTTCTTAAGGATTATGAAATCCTCCCCCTTAGTGGGATATGAAACAAAGGGAGTGACCCAAGTAACTTGCTTTCGCAATATGGTTCATCAGCTAAGTGCTGGATATGTATTCCTCTATGTATGTAAACTTGACCAAGATCTGAGGGTTTCTTTCCATCTTTCTTTTTTGGTAATACTGTTTCCTTGTATTTTCTTTTGCTTTATCGCAATTGGATTTAACCTCGACCCTCATTCGAACCCCCGTCCGAGGTACGAGAAAACATCACCTAGCCGATTGCGTAAAGGTGAGACATATTTAGTTTAATAATTTAATTACTTTTTTAATTATTTGCTCACCTTGAATCACGTTTAATTCGATAGTTTAATGTTTGTCTGTCCGAGGTACGAGAAAACATCACCCGACCGATTGCGTAAAAAAGGTCAATTAAGGTCAGGTAGAAAATTTTAGTTTATTAATTTAATTATTTTTTTATTTATTTGCTCACTTTAAATCAAGTCTAATTCGATAGATTGATGACTTTGTATCTCAGCTTAACTGTTTTGTTGCTTTGTACCAAAGATTGTAATGCCCAATGTAAAGTATGTTTAAACATTCTAACTTGATATAGTTCTTCATATTTATCTTTTTTAATATTGAAATAGTTTCCATTTATGCATTTATGAGATTTTTTTTATTGTTTACCAATTCGAACTTAATGAATTTTTTGTTATGTTGTATTACTACCTTTTTTTAATTAATTATCTATCCTCTAAGAACCTACACGCTACAGTATATACGTAGGTTGTTTCTACATGGTACTGCATTAATTGATAATTGTTCTAAGGAAATTTTGCGTCAGTTAATGAAAGATTACATGTTCAGAAAACACTCGCACATGGTTATTATTGCGACAGACTTCTTGAATAGTAAAAATGTCTAGTTGGTATCACACCTTACACAGACGTACTTCTATACCTCCATGCGATTTGCATCCACCTACGAACTAAAAAGATATTAAAGGACGACGGCTGCAAACAATTGAATGCTGTAAAGCATATGTGGGCAACACCCGGCCGGCGGGCCGAATCCGGCCGCTGTAAGATTTGATCCGGCTCGCGAGACATTGTCGTATTATTTCATGTCTGATATCTATCGCTAAAAATTATGAACACTACTTTAAAATGCACTACTTTTAAACGTGGCGCGCGAACGTATTTGCAGATTAGAGTTTGACCCACAACATGTCAAAGGTTGCCCATAGCTGCTGTAAAGGCTTTAGGCACGTTTTGGACGAAGCTTTCAAAGAATGGCTTTCGTTATTCTTGTAAACAATGGTAAGGTTTACTATGGATTAAAGACCCTATCCAAATAGGGCGTTCGGATGAGGTAATTGTACTGTAGGTTGATTATAATAACAATTATAATTGTTATGATTAATAAATAGAGTTTTGATACTAGTGTTCTAGCCTTTATTGAGAATTCCTAGTGATAATAAAGTAAAAAATATTTAATCATTTAAGCAAATTATTTCGCAAAGAGCTGTTAACACATTTGTGGAGAAAGTTGGACGAGGAGAAGAAAATACAATCGAAATCATGTTTCCTATTTTATAAAGTTGTCATTCCGCTACTTGTTACCATGAAAATATACCGCACTAATAATTAATAGAGGATGCAAAAGTGCGCGGCGATTCATAAAACGTCCATCCGAGAGAACATAGTTTGCTGAAACAACTGCGGAAACAATGCGATGTTGCAAATTTTTAACTGGTCCTGATAACGCCGAAAACGCTGCATTAAAGGGTGAGTAATTTAGAAATCTTATAAATTATAACTTGCTATTTATATTATTTTATTTACCTACTACCAAGTGTACGCCTTTGGTGCGTTTTTAATTTTTCCATGCTTAATAATTAGTTATTTTGACGTGTTTTATTTATTTTAATGTTTGCATATTATGATATGATGTTATGGAAAGGAATCAAACTAAATATATTAAATAAAAAACATTGCCACTGTTCACATTTCTACAAAGTGTAAGTTTTTTTAACAGAATCGGTCACATTTTGAGAGGCCCAATGTGCATTATTAATTTCTTCAACCTTGATGATGGTTTTTTGTTGTAGATCACTTAGATTAGTACAGAGTAATAAAAATTTAATTTTTAAGTATGGCTATGAAGAAGGTTGCATATTAAAGTAATGATGCAATCTTCAAAAATTTTTTTTAGAAAAGCCATAGTATCATTTGTAAAGGCTGTTTCAAATTGCGCGGATTTTTTTAAGAATAAATAAAATATAGATGACGCACTGAATTTGTCTGGGTATGTGGGCATTTAAAAAGTATGTTGTATGACATTTATAAAAATGATTTCGTACACGGTACAACAACGCGTTCAAATTGTCCAATTATTTTATGAAAATCAGCGTTCTGTGAAAAGAGTTTTTAGAAAATTACGTGAATTTTATGGTTTATATAATCGTCCATCTAAAAGCACTATTGGTCGAATTATTAAAAAATTTCAAGAGGCCGGTTCCGTGGAAGATCAAAAAAGTGAAAAATACAGTCGTAGTGGTCGTTCACAAGAAAATATTGGTTTGGTTCGTGAAAGTGTTGCTGAAGATCCTGAAATGATCATTAGACGACGTTCACAACAACTTGGACTTAGTGGATCAACAACATGGCGTATTTTATACAAGGATTTAGCTCTGAAGGTATGTAATGTTCAAATAACACAGGAACTGAAGCCCTTAGATCATTTAAAACGTCGTTCATTTGTCAATTTCATCAATGAACAACTAGCTGATTTTTGTCAAAAAATAATGTTTTCCGATGAGGCACATTTTGAAATTGGTGGCTATGTTAATAAACAAAATTGCCGTATCTGGGGTGAGGAAAATCCACGAATTATTCATGAGAAACCCATGTATCTTAAATGAGTTACTGTTAGGTGTGGATTATGATCAGGTAGTGTAATTGGACCTTACTTCTTTGAAAATGCTGCTGGTGAAGCTGTAACTGTCAATGGTGATCGATATCGTCGGATGATTACCGAATTTTAGTGGCCGGAATTAATGAATATTGATCTAGAGGATATGTGGTTTCAACAGGATAACGCTACACCTCAATTTGCACACGAATCAATTGATTTATTGAGAGAAAAATTTCCTGGACGTGTAATCTCAAGAAACGGTGATGTTAACTGGCCACTAAGATCATGTGATTTGACACCGTTAGACTATTTTCTTTGGGGTTGTGTGAAAAGTCAGGTTATAAAAACGATCCACAATCAAATCCTGCTTTGAAAGATAGAGTCTCAATCATGTCAAAATGTCATTGAAACTTTTAACAAAAGAGTGGACGTCTGTGGAGCTGCAAGAGGAGGCCATTTGGCAGATATTATTTTTCGCATATAAATATCATAACTGATAGTTCAATTATCAATAAAAGGTTTTTGAAAGTGAATGCAAATTATGTGTTTTATTTATTCTTTAAGAAAACCGCGAAATTTGAAACACCCTTTATATATATTTGCAACAAATGGTACTAAAATTTTCAATTTACGCCGCTCACCATTTAGTATTCTTTAAAAAAATATTTGTATGGGTTCAATAATGTTGTTTTAACTAACAACTGCCTAAACCACATGTTCTTGTGGATGCAGTGAGGTAAAAAAGTAAGGATTATTCGTACTCCACATTCTCACGTTTTGAGAGTTGACAAAGCAGACAAGTGGAAGAAGAATTTGTCACTAAACATAACTTTTTTAACGACTTTATCATTATTATTGAAATGATCAATAAATCGTTGACAAAATTCTTGTCTTGTATATTTACAGGAAGTGTTTAATGGGTCACCTGTAAATGGTAAGGATGTAAGTGTAGATAAGTTTTAAGGATACTTATTTCTAGTAGTACCGTAAGAAAGAAAGTTCTGGCTGTAAATGTCGCACAGAAATCTGTAAACGTTCCTGAGTTACTTGTCTCACTGCTTCAACGGTGAGTTTGCTTCTAGCCTTTGGCTTACCACTAACTTGATTGCCATCCGTACTTCTTGTTTCTCTAAGTAACTGCACACAACGGAGAATAGATCTACTAAAATGATCATACGGGATTATTTTATTCGCAAATTTCTTTAGAAAATGTTTATAGGCATTTTTACAAAATAAAACCATTCACCGTTTAATTTTCTGTCATTTCTTAAATAAATTTCAATCATATATAAGTTTCTCTTGTCCGATAAATACGAAAGCCATTTCTTAGTAACGTATTTCGGTAACTTTTTGGCAAATATTCTCAGTTTGTTAATTTTATTTATAAATGATAGTTGAAATGTGATTAAATGATTTCGTCAATTTTTCTACGTGAGTTAATCTCAAATTTTGACTGCTATTTGCCTTTTTCGTTCACGGCCGACTCTAAAAAAGTTTTCTTATCTTATACCTTAGATTCAATGTTTACCTAGATCAGCAAAATCATATTACGTTATTTTTAAAATAAATATTGCTATAGAGGAGGTCAAAATACTATTTCTAAAACGATCAGAATCTAACAGAACAGTCGTTTGAAACATTTGAAACATTTGTAGCAATTATTAATATTTTATGCATTTATAATTTTCTTGTACAAAGATTACGTGTTGTACCTAGTCTGTATTTTATCACTAAAGTGTTGGAACAGGGCAGCCGTAATCAAAAGTCAGGGTCACAGGGCATTGGTCAGGACAAGGGGCATGAAAGAATATTATTCGTTTGCTTTCAGAAACCTTAGTATCACTGTGGACGTTGGTAAAATAAAATTAATCACGAGTAAGTTATATTAATTTTAGATATAATTTTCGTTTTGTTTTCATTATTGTTAAATATGTAGTTTATTTTCTATTGATAATTATTCGTTTAGTCAAATGTTAAGGAAAAAACTTTGTTAGTACTAATACGTACAAATTATAAAATGCGTAAGCAATAACAGTTGTAAATACGAAACAAGGCACTTTCAATTTTACAGCAATATTTTACGATTTAATTTAAAATTTTTATTTTAATGGCTTAAAACTTTTTTAAATATATTCGAAACTATTAAATTTCCATGCTTTTGAATATGAGTTTTCATTTTTGACGTGATAAGAGTTATTTTAGCGTCTATTTATGAAAATGATATTTTGTAATGTATTTAAATATTTTTTAAAAATAATAATAATAATAATAATAATAATAATCTTTAGTTGTCCAACAGCGAATTGCCATTTACAGGACAGTAATACATGTAACTTAATTTTAATTTAATTTATGGTGCAGAGTAAAAGGAAAATAGAGAGAAAAAAAAGAAAGAAAGAAAATATAACACAAACTGAACCAGTACCAATAGCAATGTATAAATGTACATAACAAAACAAATATAATTCAAAAACAAGTGCCAAATTAAATAAAATACAGTTAAGAATATTATAAAACATTTTGAAACCTGTCAAAACTCCTGCACATAACATGCACAGGTGATTTCAACAATACATTTGTTTTCGTCCTAGGTAATTTAAAAGTAGCACAGTATCGCGTATTAGACACGGGTGCATTAAAGTTAATGCAGGCCAATATCATCGGACAGTCAATTTCATTAGCTAAAAGTTTGGATAAAAATTTACAGCCATACATCTCGCGGCGACAAGACCAGGGACTGCATATTATGCCGGTTTAAAAGACCCCCGTAATCCGCTCCGCGCTCGGGATAAATGCCAGTCACTCTATAGGAGAGATATTTTAGGAACCTTTTCTGAATTCTCTCAACGGATAATTCTAATTCTAATTCTAATCAGAGAGAATAAAAATTTGATAAATAATTAGCTCTCTTTCGCAAAATATTCATCCTGTTAGTTTAAAGCATTAATTGAATTTGATGGAGCCTGTGGTTGATTGACTTGATCAATAAGGTTGATATATAACCCCTTTCCACATTAACTTTTGTAAATTCTGTATACGCATTTCGACAACCAAGTTGTCATCATCAGCAGATAATTTCAAAGTGTCGCACCTGGTAAAACACGGCGAAAAACAACCGTACGAAAATCAAACTCCGTACGCGATCCACACCGTTCAAAACCAAGATGTACACTGTTTTTGGTACGTAGACTTCCGCGGTCGTGGTCCATGCTATCTGCTTCTGGGTTTCCGGGCTGGAACCGCGTCACTAGTATATCTGCCGACGTTTCGTACCCATTTGTATGGGACATCTTCAGGGCTGAACTACTGCACTGAAACTGGTGTAAGTCGATGGGGGACGTGTTTATATATGGATAATGGGTCATGGGTCAATGGAGCGTTACGGTTACGGTTGGGTCGATTAGAGATGCAGGATTGCCAAGCGTTATGTAGGGGGTAGCCATCATCGCGGTTAAGATTATTGGGGTGCTTAAAGATCTCTATAGTTTCACGGATTTTGCGACCATAGAAGTGGTTAGTGCGGGATAGGATCTTGGTTGAATTAAACTGAATATGGTGCCCGGTTTCCAGTCTATGCTCGGCAAGTGCAGAACCGGCTATGCGCAGCAACCTAGTACAACGCTCATGTTCAGAAACACGAGTGCCGACAGACCGCTTTGTTTCACCAATATATGCCCTGCCGCATGAACAAGGAATCCTGTACACACCAGCTGATTCTAAAGAAACATGGTCTTTTACGGAAAAAGGGTCAGATAATTTGGAATGGGGTTTGAAGATGGTTTTGATGTTGTTTTTGAGAAGAACCCTACTGATGCGGTCAGTAACACCTTGTATATAGGGTAGGTGGGCTTTAGAGAAGGGGGGAGATGATGTAAGCTGTGTATTAAGTTGTGAGATTTTGGGATTAAGATGTCGATCTATGGTTCGCTGAATATTATGGTTGGAGAAATTATTATTTATAAGAGCTTTGGTAACGTGACTTAATTCCTGGGATATAGAATGCTGGTCAGATATGTTCACAGCTCTTTGGACTAAGGAATTGATAACGCCCTGTTTCTGGGCAGGATGATGATGGGAGAGGGCATTGAGATACCGATCAGTCAACCAAATCCTATCCCGCACTAACCTATGGTCGCTCCGTCTATGGATCTTTCAGCAACCCCCAAGTGTGTGGGTTTGCGGTACACTGAATGTCCTAGTGAACCATCCAGATGACGAGTTACCAAGACGTCGAGGAAGGGAAGGGAACCTTCAGATTCAATCTCCATGGTGAAATTTATGGAATCGTGTTGTGAATTTAAGAAAACGTGTTCATACGTGTCTAGTTCTCGATAACTACACACGTTTTTTATCAGATGTAAACAATCCATATTAACACTGTGGTTATTTTCTAATACATGTCTCGCTAAACCCGATTTCTCCGGTCGGTTGAATTTTATGTGCGAAAGGTGTTCTTTATACCTGATTTCGATCGATCTTTTAGTTATACAGAATTTACAAAAGTTAATGTGGAAAGGGGTTATATATCAACCTTATTGATAAAGCATTAATGTTTCGTTTCTTTTGACCATTTATTGATAATAGATAAAGAAACGAAACGTTTGATTAGCTTAATTATTAGCTTGGAAAATTGGATGCTGAATATTTGTATTGAGATACCAGATTCAATATTATAATTTTTTCATTATTAAACACGTTGAGCCCGTCCGCAATGCTCTGATATGATTGAAATTTATTATTCTGTAATGCTAAGCTATATAGCTTATTATATTTCAATTGTACCGCATTGACTATCCTGTGGATAAAATAGATCTGTTTCCATAATTTATGGCGTGTTAGAATGCCCGAAATTGTACTGCTTGGCAGTCTAGACCACAGTACAATTTCGAGTCTTGGTATAGTGCAGGAAATTTGTCATTCATTTTCTTTAATTACTTTTTGTTTAGGAATGCTTCTCAGCTATCTAATGATGTATAATTAATCAATTTACTACAGATATTTGTGGAAGCATTCATGTCCTAAGAATGCTCGAGTGAGATAATAACCTACCTTTTCATAAGGATTCTTCATCAATATCCCCACATTTGGTAGTCTACTGCGGGTCCACTTGCCACCTGCTTCGATTCCTCGTATCTCTTGCCACTTCTTGAAAAAGTTAGCGCTTGCACTGACTTCGGTGTGCCTTTATATCTTTCCTTCAATTTTTGCACACGGTTCAGTATTATTTGATATCTTTCATCTTTTAATATGAGAAGCATTTTTATATTCCTGGACTAGGCATACAAAAACACTTATAGCACTACACGAAGAATATTGTTTAATATAATTGTTATATCAATACAGGCATTATGTAGTTTTAATCATCGATTACTTGCAAAAACATTCTTTCTTGTTTTTCCAAAAAATGCTTTTGAATAGATATTGTATGTTTATCTTAATTCTTAAAATTTATTTTCTAAGTGGTTTAGTCACAAGGTGAAAACAAATTTAAGAGGTGGTCGTCTTTAGAAACTAGAATCTGTAACAGCAACTGGTGCAAGTTCTAGCTTATGCACTGGTGCATTATGATGAGCTACAAAACACCTTATGCAAGTTTTTCACATTACGCTTTACAGAATCTCTGAGGCGATGTATTGCTACTCTACTACCTTTTGTCTTCAGTTAGACTTAATGCTAACTGAAGGCAAAAGGTAGTAGACTAACAAGAGTGTATTATGAAAGCTTAATGTATTGCCTCAGAGATTCAGTAAAGCGAAATGCGAAAAACTTGCATAAGGTGTTTTGTTGCGCATCAATAATTTTCTCGTCTTTAAACTTCTTTGGAGGAAAGTCAGTGTTGGTAAATTTGTTTCGTACCTACAAAAGACCAAACACTGTTGATTTGGAATGGAGAAACTTTCGTGGAATCCACCTTGCATACACTTTCACTATTCGTACTCATGTCGAATTCTAAAAGTAATGGTTTCTGAAAGTTTTATTAAGGTTTCTAATTTAAGTAATTTTTTTAACAACACTTGGAGCGATCACATCAAGAGTAACAACAATAGTGTCTAATCAATCTAGATCATTCACACATAGTTGATTTGAAAGAAGAATTTCTCCTGCATGCTACCAGCTTTTATTAAAGAATTATTTTGGAATCTTTTTGTATGGCAGCGAATTTTATAATATTTCTGCATTCTATTTCATTCATTTACGTACATAACACAAATAGACAGTTAATAAAATTAATAATGTTGCAATTATTTTAACAACGTAAGCTATCAAGCCATTTGTAAATAAAAAATATGAAAAATTTTATTAGAATAGAAAATTGTTCAGTTCTGAATTATAAAGAATCCTTCGTATCTACACTTTTTTGCAAATATATTTTTCTTAAGATATCCTTAACATTTTAAGAAATTAATTGAGAATAGCTTTTACTTGAAATCTGTTTATTGAGAAACGATTTAAATACTTTAAAAATACTTGATTAGTTTCACAAGCGCATGTAATTGATTTCTTGGAAAAATTTGTATGCCAAAAATACGATATAGCTATCATAGAAAGTGCCTAAGATCCTGTTTTGCTTTTAACTAAAAAGTTGTCCATTCTTCTTTGTTTCTCATTAAAACCCGGCGAAGTAGCAACACCATGCCTGAAATATCTATGAAAATAAACTATTTTACATTCCGTATCGCCTCTCTATGAAAGTTGGTAATAGCAGAAACAACTGCTACAAACTTGGATGAAACTCTTGGAAAGTTGTATATCTGTTTACATTTTCTGAAACGATTGCAGAATAATTTAAACAAAAACGAAAGTTTCTACTATCAAAATTAAATTAAATCAGTATCTTCATCTGAACGTACTTTTCTAATGAGTGTAGATATTAAATTTTGAATTTCAACTATAACATTCAGAATTTACATTTACATTTTTTATTTATTATCGTTTATATTTGATACGTAAAATGAGGTGGCTTTATCAGGTTTTATCAGTCCGAAGATGGCTATACTGAACTTAATATTTGACTAATTAAATTTGAATAATTTTGTAATGTGTTTGTGACTGTTTCATTTTGGAAGCACTGAAATAAGTGTGAAATATTAACGTTACACTTCCAATTGTTTCTAGCCATTGTAGCTTAAAAATGTTTTCAAATGTTCAAAATAATACCTATTCTAAATTATTACGAATTCCTCATACGCTATTTTATTTGTATAAAATGTGTTATTGCAAACACGTAGTTATATATTTTACTGGTACAATAAAAGTATAACCTGTTAACCTACTTAGATTCGGTTTATGATAAAAACGATACAATTTTCATCATGTATGTATAAATTAATACATTTTAATCAGAGAAGGAAACGAAAATGCTTTTGCACCATTATTAGATCATGTGAAAAGCAGAGATGAAATGAAAATTCTATTATATATTATTCTATTTTATGTGTACAATATTTTCAGTAGTCTACCAAAACTTTATTAATTAATCTTTAGTAGCGATACCTTTATCACGTTCTATATAGTCCTTCTATAGTACAATAACCTTACCTCGACGAAGCACTGTGCTTCCGTGTCGTAAGTGAAGCGGTCTTAATTAGTAAACATTGTGATGCGGCAAGGGCTCTAGTACTATGTGTAACACGTGGCCAGCCTTTTCCGCATCCATCCCATAATTTGATAGCCAGAGGTCAAAGAGGTGCATTCTAGTGAATAAACATTTGTGAATATTGCCTGAAATAAATTATAAAGAATATAATTACAAATGTTGAATTTGAGTCGATATATAGACACAGTCTACGGGTGCCCTACAACGGTGTCGAAGTCATATAGAAAGCGCGGAGGACATTTGTGGGCGACAATACTTTATGATTTGCAAGCTAGAGACTTTAAAATTTATATTCATATATATTATAAACGCGAAATCACGGGGAAAAGTAGATAAAAATCACAGAAAAGAAGAAGTATATGAGAAAATTCAAATTTTATTATTCATGTTCGTATCAGCCACATTACTTAAATTTTGTGAACTATTATCATTAAAAAAGCAAATAAGATAGAATACATACTTCTTTGCTGGAATTCCATTGCACAACAATTACCAGAACACAAACGATTCCGAAGGTAATTAGGGTTACTAATGAGTCACAAAGACAACACGATTGCGTTGTACCAATATGTGGTCACTTCAAATGCCGAAATGCAAATGATGGACCCATTTCACGGGGTGAATTTTTATACCTGCATTAAGTAGGGGCAGTAGTGGGGTATCAGGTATAATTACACCTAAGAAAATTAACATACACATTTGCGATTATGACCTACGTAGAGCCCACAGTCCGATGTTGCTGCCATTGTTTAAAAATATAACGCAAGTCATTCATTGAGAGCTTCTTCAAAATTGCCTCCAAAGATTTTAAAGATAATCTTTCAACAAGAATTTCTTTTATAATAACTTCGTAAACATTTGTATAATGGCATCAGTGATTGGTCTTCTCTAGAATAGCCTACTAATGTTAATGTGGCTGTTTCTTCAAAAAGAATTTACTTTATAATTTTTTAAATATTTGTACAATGGCATCAGTGATTGGTCTTCTCTATAATAGCCTACTAATGTTAATGTAGCTGTGTTTACTCTCTGATTTAGTGTGCTACTGATATTCGAGTACTTGATACACCTGTGTATTAAACAAAATTCCATGGTACAGTCCAAATCTTGTGGGGTTATTTCAGAAAATGGAAATGCTGTGGTACTACAGGTTCTGCGATGAATTTGCTAGGCTGGGTAGATGTGTAAAGGTGGATATTAATAGTTGTTTTGAATGGTATATCTTAACAATTGGTAATGCAATTGCTAATGACTCAAAATTATCGTATATACAATAGATATGGTAGATCAAGAATCCCAGATAATATAATTTTGGTTGATCTGGAAATTTATAATTGTAATGATATTGAAGCATTTGTTAATCTCTTTTCTAAAATATTTTGTCCTGCTATGATTAAGTCTAATTTAGCATTTTCTCCAAATGTTCTTTTAAATTGCTGTAACTCTAGTGATTTGAAGGTACAGGAAGGAAGGTTTTCCTAATGTCGAACCCGAAGAGGTACTTATTATTGTTGTAAAACAGTTTAAATTAGACTCGTTTATTGATCTGGTGGACTACCTAGTTTTATTATGTATTTGTGATCCTACTACAGAACTATATTACTCAGTAACTGTTTCATTAAAAATAACGAAAATACAAAAATATCACCAATTACTTTCCCTGGTACGTAGATTATCATTCAACATTCTGGTGATTTACAAATAGAATTTTTGTTTGTTAGATAGATCATTCCTCATTCTCCGATTTGCAAACACGAACAATTAAGTTCCACGACTTAATCATTGAAGGTTGATATATAACCCCTTTCCACATTGATTTTCGTATTCTGTATACGTATTTCAACAATTAAGTTGTCATAATCAGCAGATAGTTAAACGATTATCTGCTGATAATGACAACTTAGTTGTCGAAAGACATACCGAATACGAAAATTAATGTGCAAAGCGGTTATATATCAATCTTCAGTGGTTTAGTTAATCAACCACAGGCTCCATCAAAATTACCTTCCACAATTTAATTTATTGTTTATTGCATTGCAGAAAGATGAAGAAATTAATCTGCTATAATTGATTATATATTTTAAGTACATTACTTAAATGCAACTTTTAAATCTTATGTGATAAGCGATATGCGATTGCGACAAAGTATCGTTTGTCTAGGTCACAATTGTATCCACGATGTCAAAGTCTAATGTTCTTAGGAATTTTCAAGATGTGCATGTGTGTGTATATATGATCATTATTTTTGAAAATGTTAGTATATATAATTGTAGAACTTTAAACATATTAACATATTCGCCACAAAATAATCGACTTTTTTCTTGTTATTAGTACATTCATCTCTATGATAAGTCAGAGTGTTAATTAGAACTAGACATCCAAAGTACACATTAACATGATGATAAGTGCATCAAAACAATTCCACTATGTCGAAAGAGTAATTGAGTCAGTATCCGGCTACGGGTCGTTCGAAGATACGTATATCTTGATCTAACACATTTTCTGTTTTCGTTTGTTTAACTTCTGATATGCGATATAGAATTTATATATAATCTAATTAGTTTAAACAGGCGATTCGTCTTGAGAGAAGTCGTAAGTATTGGCTATTACTCAACATATGTATTTAGGAGAATGCATAATTCATGGCTACCATTTCTGACGGACTATTATTTTCTAATATATTATATTGAAATAAAAATAAACATGAAATATATAAACAAATATAAACAAATTCAAGGGTTTAAAAGGTCCAAAGGTTCAATTTAATGTTTTCGATGAATAATAAGTAACAAGCAATGATATTGTAATTTTCATAAACTATAACTATTCTCTAGTGTTTGGGTTTTTAGACCAGTTGGGGATAATAAAACAGATTATATTAACGATGTTTCGTGGGGATTTTCCCTTCTTTTTCAAGTTGTTTAACTGTTATATATATATATGTATATATATATATATATATATATATATATATACTTTTGTATATATATCAAGAATATTTTATATTTCACGCCAAACGGCAAAACATTTCAAGAAAATAGCCATGTTTGAAAATCTTTTTAATTTTTAGAATTTTCTATTTCAATTATTTCAAGAATATTTTATTAGTTTCACGCCAAACGGCAAAACATTTCAAGAAAATAGCCATGTTTGAAAATCTTTTTAATTTTTAGAATTTTCTATTTCATTTATTTCAAGAATATTTTAACACGCCAAACGGCAAAACATTTCAATAAAATAGTCATTTTGCATTTTATTAAAAGATTCAAATAAAATGCATCAAATAATTTATACAATTCAAAAATGTAGGTACGTATTGTCAATGCACGCGAGAAAGTAGGGGAAGTTGTTTGCAATACAAAAGTGGGAGAAAACGAAACTGCCAGTGAGAGATAATCCTCCTTTCTCGCGCGCTTTAACCTAACTGCACTCTTTCCACTTGTGGACAGCGCATATCTAATTCTAGAATGAACAAGTCTGTATATATATATATATATATATATATATATATATATATTAATATTTATAAGTACGAACATTCTTCATCTGTTGAATATTGTAAGTTCACAAAAACATAAATGGTTTAAATTAATAAAATTATGTCTGCTGAGATTTTAAGATTTACGCACTGGAAACTTTGTTATCGATTTTGGGGAGATGACACACTGTTGTTCTTTCGTTCGTACATTCGTATGTTTTTTCATTATTTTTCTGTATTGAAATGGTGTGATAAAGTCTACGAAGAAATCGCTCGTTAATAACACAAGTGTACCTGATGATAGGTGAATTCCTTGAAACGTGTGGTAAACAGGGTGTTATTAATCACTGAAGGTTGATATATAACCCCTTTCCACGTTAATTTTCGTCGAAATACCCGTACAGTATTTCGACAACTAAGTTGTCATCAACATCAGATATTTAAACAGTATCGCAGCTGGAAAACTACGGCAAAATACCCGTACGAAACAAATCCCGCAAGATGTTTACAGAATTGTTTGAAAATTTACAATGAAGTATAAATGAAAAATCAGTGCAAAACAATCGAAAAATCATGTAATACTTCTATGTAAGTTGAATTTGATGGAGCCTGTGGTTGATTAACTTAATCACTAAGGTTGATATATAACCCCTTTCCACAATTAACTATTTGTAAATTCTGTATACGCATTTCGACAACTAAGTTGTCATCATCTCTGCGTTATTAGTGTTCGTAATTACGAAATCGATAAAACTTTTATAGCAAACATTCTCGAGAGTTCTGACAACTCTGAATAAATTTTATTTTTACGAAAGCATTATACCACTCCAATAATAATTCTAAGGATATTTGTAATTTTGTATTATATTATAAATTCCAGTCAAGTTGCACATTTGATGCATGTTTCAGTGACGATGAAGAAAAATGAGCTGAAATTGCCAAAAATGGAATCCGTCGAAAGGTTGATCAATTTTCCTATTGTAGAATCAAGCTGGAAATATGCTGGCAAAATATATAACAAAATAAAGGTGAGTATGAAAAAATCTTTATATACATTTATGTATTTATTCTAAGTTATTCTGTTAAAGGCTGTAATTGCTTGTGAGAACATTCATTTCCTTTACTTTAACACAAGGAAAATAGTCTTCTAAGCAATTACAGTCATAAAATTTATACGCGGATTAGAAATATATATGTCGAGATATCAAAAATTCATTTCTCAATAATATTATAAAACTTTTAATATTTTTATTGCAATTTATTCTGTGCTTTTAAGACAAAATAATCAAAAATCAGTGTATATATACAAAATAAAATGCATCTAATACTAAAGAAATAAATTTATTACTCTAAAAGGTGACAACTATCTGAATTTAACGAAAATTTTATTTTTAATTATTCATTATCAACAAAATTCTTATAAATTGTTTTCGTTAAAAAATCACCTTTTGTATTGATAACTGCTTGCGGCATCTTTTCGATTAATTCAGTGAGTTTATCGTCTGGGATATTATTCCATTCTTGATGGAGAATATTCCAGCGTTGTTACTTAAAGGTAAAATCGTTAATTTGAACTCTTCTATCAAACTTATTCCATAGAAACTTAATAGAACTGAGATCTGGACTCTGTTGTAGTCATGTCATAACTTGTCATAACAGTGTGTGTTTTGGCTTTCGAAGGTACGGTTCGTGTGCGGAATTTATTTTCGTACGGGTATTTTGTCGTAGTTTTCCAGATGCGACCCTGTTTAATTATCTGCTGATGATGACAACTTAGTTGTCGAAATACGTATATAGAATATCATCATCAGATAAAAAACTACGGCTAAAGCCCACACGAAGCAAATTCCGTACACGAGCTGTACCGTCGAAAGCCAAAATGCACTGATTAAGTTAGTCAATCACAGGCTGTATCAAAACCACCAAAAATATAGATACGTATAAAAAGTAACAAGCAAAGACTCAGAATGTGACAAGTAACGTGCAGAAGGTACAAGGCAATGGACTAGAGTTGATCGCATTCAACAAAGAAATGTGTAAATAACAGCTTCAACTCTGATTATTAGTAATCTATTTTGTGACAGTGGAATTACTCATCATGCTACAAGAATGAAACTGTTACCATCGAAGAGCACGTTGTTATTGAATGAATACATCGTGTCGCCTTTACAATTGGCTACATTCTGCTCCTAGTTCTACATAATAAGTTATTCAAAGCACCAGCCACCCAATTAAGATCTATGTGTAAAGATAGTTCAATATGCAGGTTTCTTGATCACTACGTTTTAACAAAAATCTTTAGTACGAAAATAATGCTAAAAGATCTTACGACCTTTTATAGAAAACCGATTTGGTGATAACAATTACTGATTTTTTCAAAAGAAAAATAATTTGAAACAAAGTAGTAAGTGCTCTATATGTTTTACTTTCAAAGAGCGACATCAAATGCTCATCCTATAGAATTATATGTGGGAGATTGAAGAACGATAACTTTTTTATCAATAGGGTTCCGAGCAATATACTCAGTGTTTTGTTATCATTTTTACAAATATTTACACAAAAAAATCGCAAACATATCGCATCCAGTGTACTTATGAGCTTTAACACAAGCTGACTACATAATTTATCATAAGCCAATCGTAACTTATTCAGTTTTTTTATTCCAATAATTATTTATAAATCGAGATGAACATGTATTTAATTTATTTCTCTGTTTAATTGTAAATACACAAACAAGTCAAGTAAATACAAGATATGTACAGAAAGTCATATAGTAGACAGTTTAAAGATCATTCTAAGAAATTAAAATGGCGTAAAACATGAACGTGCAATATTACAGTGCATTGTGTATGATGTTAAGGAATTCTACATATTTTCCTCGATTATTTGATTAAAAAAATATTATGGTTTACTTTTGCATAACAGTTATTTACTTTCTTCATAACAGTCGTATTACCATTTAATAGAAATATTGTGATTGTTTGCCTTTTGTTTTATTGAATCTTGCTTCTGTTTTAAAGATGTTAACAAATTTTTTGTCATTCTAACAATTTACATCAGAAAGTCTAGAATAAAATTTATACTTTATGTATACAGTAAGAATTTTATACTTACTAGGGACAAAAATGTAACAAATACATCATTCTTTCGCAATCGTAGAATTAAACGCATGAGTTTTGACATCTAAACATAATATTATTTAAGTAAAAACAAAATTGAATTTGTTTTCGATTTTTCACTACTTACTGTAGCGTTTTGTGTGCATAATGGAGATATTTTGAAAACGCTCCATCTATTCGCGATGGAGCAAATGTTTATGTATTGGTGTATTAAATTATTTGCGGAGACTTGTGTCAACAGAGATTATCAATGATTCGGGTGTCCACGTACAAAGCGGGCATCCTAAACTACTAAAGGTGTCGACAGAATTCAGAAAAATTCGCTTCGTAAGCAAAAAATATAACATAAAATGATTATGGTCCAAAAATTAGTGAGTTGTAAAAAAATGTGGTCTTCGGGTTTTCAAACGCCATGCTGAAACATTACAGCCTGCAGCTTTTCAAAAAAAGAGGAGAAGCAGGGAAATTGAAACGTTGGAGATATATACGGATTTTCGTTTAACAGATTACTAATGTGAATGATTTTAGAGGAAAAGCGTAACGCGTAATGAGGGTCAGCGGAAGAAACACATCAGTATTATGATCGTTTATTTTGCAGAGGTTTAGCTTGTATATAGTACATTTAAAAGAAAAGATATATCTAAAAATACAAACAATTTTATATAACAAATTTTAATTTATGGTAAAAGCCTAGAACAGTATATTTAATTTAATTTTATGCTTGTTCAGTTTGGTTACGTTCATAAACAATTCATGTAAATAGTATAAGATAGAGTTGGAAAACGCGCGGCCCTAAGGCGGCATGTGGCCTTTGCGAGTCTTTTGCGCGATCTTCTGTTTTTTGAAGGGTGTTAACCAGGATAGCTTGATAGGCAGTAATAGCAGAAATGTCACTTTCTGGATCGGTATGCTTTGTTTCCAAACTTCAACAATTCACGTCGGCAGTTTTTATCTGTTGTTGCATTTCCTGCCTATGCTGAGTCGATCCTGCCAATTCTAAGGACCCGTTTACTACGTCGATTACAGCTTAGCTCTAAGCGCGCTGTTCAAGAATAGTAATACATAGTCAAGGTTGCGATGCGCGCATGTGGCCCAGAACTCCAAAAATTTGATTACTCTTAACGCACTAAACGCGCCCTTAGCTGATCCGACCGGGATAAGCCTGCCGATCAGTGGTACTAACGTAAGTTTTTATGATCCCGCAACACTCGTCTTAAATCCCCAAAATTGCCCTTCATTTAATGACCATTTTCCCGAAAATTCTCCACATTTTCTATCGTTTTGTGTTATATAAAAAACATTATTATTAATGCTTTTTTGTTAACCATAAGTACAGCTTGCATAAATATACAGATATGCTTCGTCACAGCCGGATGTTCACATTTGATGATATTCAAATACACGAGGTGTACGAAAACTTTTGTGACATTGTGATGTTATAAATATATTTTATATATATACATATGTATATATGTTTGCGTGTGTATGTGTATGTATATACAAGTAATTGAACCGTAAAAATTTAATACATATTTTGAAGTTATCATTTTATCGCATAAAATGTATGTAACAGTGTCTATGTCATTGCTATGTAATTACAGCTATAGTAATGCAACCAATACTCTGGGGATAAAACATTTACAAATTTCAATCGGGTAAATATTTAGTCAATACGTGTACCGTATAAGAACATATTATTTGTGTTATCTACGTGTGTATTATTTAGACAGGTTGCATTTGAGAGACCTAGTTAAAAATGTACTTGAATTATCTGTTTGGAAGTAATGTGACAGTTGATAAGAATGAATTACTGATAAAAATATACAAAATACGCAGGTACTTATGAGTAATCTAATATATGTTCGATCTTAGTATTTAGTTTAACAATGTACTAGTAGTTTTCCTAATCTGTAATTTAAATCTGATGTTACAATGTCCTAAGACAGTATTTGCAATTACATAACTATCAAAGTTTGCATGTATTAATATACATATATATATATATCAATAAACGAAATGCATATATTGTATATATTAGTCCATACTGAAAATGATAGGATATTAACACTATATATTCATTTTTAAAATTATTGTATACAACAATAACTGCTTTATTGTTAATAATGTCTTATTAACTAATATTAATATTACTTTTATTAAATATAACACTATTCTTGTATAGGGTGTTTTTTAAGAGCTTGAGAACTTTAAATGATAATACAAGACAGAAATATTGTTGGAATGAATTTTTTTTTATTATAATCTGGTAGATAATTTCATGGCATTTATTTTTTAAATATGATTTCCGGAATACGTCCGTTGCGGCTACGAGTTACATGGTCCATTCGATCAGTCCAATGTTTGACTACTTTTTTCAATAAATCTGGCCGTATGGCGTCAATGGTGTCTTGAATATTGGCCTCCAATACTTCAAGAGTTGCTGGTTTGTCGGCATAAACCAATGACTTAATCTAGCCCCATAAAAAATAATCCAGACGCGTTAAATCGTTAAAATATTTAATAAAAGTAGTATTAATATTAGTTAATAAGACATTATTAACAATAAAGCAGTTATTGTTGTATACAATAATTTTAAAAATGAATATATAGTGTTAATATCCTATCATTTTCAGTATGGACTAATATATACAATATATGCATTTCGTTTATTGAAAGTTTTGCACACATAGGATAGGTTTTTATACATATGAAGCAAAACAATAGTTCTTGGTCAAGTTAAATACAGAATAAACTATACATATAGAATAAATGTACATTAAATTTAATAATGAAATTTGCACAAGGTAGTATATAACACTATTCTTCTATAGGGTGTTTTTTTAAGAGCTTGAGAACTTTAAATGATAATACAAGACAGAAATATTGTTGGAATGAATTTTTTTTTATTATAATCTGGTAGATAATTTCATGGCATTTATTTTTTAAATATGATTTCCGGCATACGTCCGTCGCGGCTACGAGTTACATGGTCCATTCGATCAGTCCAATTTTTGACTACTTTTTCCAATAAATCTGGCCGTATGGCGTCAATGGTGGCTTAAATATTGGCGTCCAATACTTTAAGAGTTGCTGGTTTGTCGGCATAAACCAATGACTTAACCTAGACCCATAAAAAATAATCCAGAGGCGTTAAATCGCACAAACGAGTGGGCCAGTGAACAGAACCTCTTCTGGAAAGTTGTCACCAAATTGATTTTGCAATAAATCGATTGTTAAGCGCGCTGTATGGCCAGTTGCGCTGTCTTGTCGGAACAAAATGTCGTCGATGTTAAGCTGATTAATTTTTTGGAAACAAAAATTCAGTCGGCATAGTTCGATAGCGCTCGCCATTCACCGCAACGGCAGCTCCTTCCTCATTTCGAAAGAAATAACTACCGACGATGCCGCCAGCGTGTAAACCGCACCAAACGGTCCCTCTTTTCTTAAGTGACCTTGCTAATTACTGATTTTATTATAAAACAAAGTACATATATCCAATTACATCGATTGCACAAAAAAATCACAAGTAGATCTTGTGAGGCTGAAGAGAAAACTTAGTTACATCACCGTATTAGAGCAAGGGCTTTCCAAAAATCAAGTTTCTAGTCAAATAGGATTATTAGGTTTAAGTAAAAGTGCAAATTTTGGTAAAATCTACTACAAATTTTCTATCTACTGAATTATGTAATCCAAATTTATTAAAGTCATCCTAATGACTAGATGATGAATTCATTGCAATAAATAAAATGTTAACTCTTTTATGTATGTACTTTTATGCTTGTGCATTTTGCATCTTAATTAAAGGGATTAATTTCTTTGCGTAAAAAAGTAAAGTCTTCACTTCAAAAGCAGATGAAAATAAATAATTTTATATTTCTTTTATTTTGTTTTAGAGTTCCAATAATTTATTTACGTGGACTTTGGACAAGGCTGAAGATTCCATATATAACGTAATAGACACTGCCTCTCCTGCGGTCTTTCTAATCGAACGACCCTTAACTGCGATTGATAAAGTTCTATGTCGCAGCCTGGATATAGTGGAACAAAGAGTTCCTTCTATTACATTGCCTCCGCAAGTAGTGAGTGATTTTAATATATTATTTATAGAATTATAATTTTAGAGAATTAAACAAAATCGAAAAATTTTTTCCAAGAGCATGTTTATACATGTAATAATAATAATAATAATAATAATAATAATAAATTTTATTTCTGAAACAATGTGCATACAGTACATATAAGAAAATAGCAAGCAATGCATATTACGTACACACTCATGCTAGAAACACGTCTCAATAAGAAAAAGATGTTATAAATTTGGACATAGAAAGTCATTTATACAAAAACAATTTATCGTAAGCAGGTACCTCTTAAGGTTGCTTTTAAAAATAGAGATGTTTGTGATATTTCTAATACAAAGTGGTAAGTTATTGTGTAATTTACATCCCATAAAATATGTTTTTGGAACATAGATTTTGCGTGTGACAGGTAATAAATAATTATCAGTTCGTGTATCATATTTATGATATACATTGCCACTCGAAAAAGCGTTTTTGTTCCTAAAAACGAAGCATAGGATATTTATAGGTAATATATAAATATCATAAATAGTTAATATCGAGTTATTTCGAAAATGTTCTCTGCAGGAATCCTATAGCCCAACCCAAAGATAATTCTCAGGCTCCGTTTTTGCATAAGGAACGCCCTGCCCCCCTCCGGCGACACTCCCCAGTGTATCACACCATATCTCGTCCAAGAAACAAAATTAGCGTGATAGAAAGTAAGCAGGGTACTCAAATTACAGGATCTGCGGAGCTGCTTAAGGGTGAAACACACCTTAGCCAGAGTTCTGCATACTCCATCTATATGTGCAGATCATTTAAGGTTCTCGTTGATTACCAAACTATGGATTCTTGAAGAAGAATCACAGTCGAAGATCTCATTGTTTATTTGTACATAGGAAATATGCTTAATCCCATTGTGAAAATATATCAATTTTGTTTTTCGCCTATTTAAAATTAACTTGTTGGACACCATCGAATCGTTAATTTTATTGAATGTTTCGTTGGTCACATCACAAATAATAGAAACACATATATGTCAAGCATGGATATTAAAAGGTTTGATAATAAGTGATAGTTCTAGGAAAAAAGAGGGATAACAGAAATTAATTCGTGACGTTATTTATATCATAAATTTCTCAACCGCTATTCGGTGCACGCGTGTGTTTTAACTAAATTCCTTAGAACGTCGAAATTCAAATATCAATAAATTTAACGTGATTAATTAATAAATCTACTATAATTTTATCAATATTATTGTGAAGTAGATATCTATGAGTCAATATACTTTTGTTATATATATAATTTTTTTATGCGCATGTACAAAAATTATTATTTGCTTTATTCAATAGATAAAGTGTATAATTGATTTGATGAAAATGATATTAGAAACAGACGATTAGTGAAGTAAAATAAATGCGGTAAAGTACATATTATATATATCCGTGCTTAAAGGTTTTCCAATAAGAGTGATATGATTTCTTTAAAATGAAACACACTTATTGTTAAGAAAATTGAAAAGTTTTTTATTTAATGTGAAGTACAATCGATACAATTAAGTTCTAAATAAAACGTCATTCAAATGGCCTCCACGACTTCTTCTGCAGGAACGAATTCGATGAACCCAATTTTCGAGCACTTTTTCCACTACATCTAGTCGTATGTCATGAATGGCACGTTCAATATTGACTTGTAAAACTTGAAGAGAGTCTGGTTTATTTCGATAGACCACTGATTTCAAATAACTCCACAGGAAATAGTCTAATGGTGTTAAATCACAACTTCTTGGAGGCCATTCAATATCGCGATTTCTTGAAATAATCGAATCGTCTAAACTTTTATCGCAATAATTCTATAGTTGCATTTGCTGTGTAGCACGTAGCCCCGTCTTGTTGGAACCAAATGTTGTCAAGATCAACTTCTTCCAATGTCGGCCATAAAAAGTTGGTTATCATGAATCTATACCGCTCTCCATTGATAGTAACGGTGTTACCAGCTTCATTTTGAAAGAAGTACGGACCGATGATTCCACCAGACCAAAAACCACACCAAACTGTCAATTTAGGTGAATGTAATGGTTTTTCATAAATAATTTGTGGATTTTCTTCGCACCAGAATCGACAGTTTTGTTTATTTACCACACCAGCCAGATGAAAGTGAGCCTCATCAGAGAAGATGATTTTCTTAAAAAAATCGTTATCGTTTTCAAGTTGTTCCTAGGCAAAATCAGCAAATTCACGACGTTTACGGTGGTCCAATGGCTTCAGTTCTTGAGTGAGATCAATTTTATAGGGATGCAAACCAAAATCCTTTCTCAAAATCCGCCAGGTTGTGGTTCGAGACAGTCGCAATTGTTGAGAACGTCTTGGAATCGACAAATTACTGTCTTCAGTAACACTTGCCTAAACGGCAGCAATATTTGCATTACTTCGAGCGGCTCTTTGTCTTATTGGCACTTGAAAATTAGATAAAGAAAATGTAACCTCAATTTTTAACAATTCGACGAATAGCGAGCACACTTGGACGATTATTACGACCATAAAATGGCAAAAGCGCACGAAAAGTTGCAATTGGAGAACGATTATTTTGATAATAAAACTGAATAATTTGTAAACGTTGTTCTTGCGTATATCTCTCCATGATGAAATTGTAAACACTACTGAATACAATGGAAAACTAATGACAGATCATGACATATTACAAATGGCCGAAATGTCACTTCAAAATCATATCATTCCTATTGGAAAACCTTAATATAAATTTGGTTTCAAATTAATTTTGAACCTAAAATTTTGCACAATATTTGATTTATGGTACGCAATAAGGCAAAATTTAATGGAGACTGCGGTTGATTAAATTAATCAGTTAAGGTTAATAAGTATAACCCCTTTCCACGATAATTCTCATATTCTCTCTCTAAACGCCAAACACGCCCTATACGAGGTTTGTTCAAAAGAAAAGGTGAATTTTGAATTTTTTTGAAAAGTATTTATTTATTCATCAATACCCATTTGTCCCCTTTAAAGTAATCCCCCTCAGATATAATGCACTTATGCCAGCGCTTCTTCCAATCCTCGAAGCACTTCTGAAATGCATTTTTCGGTATGAGCATCAGCTCGTTCTTCTATTCTGACTTTATCTCATCAATTGTGGCAAAACGCTTTCCTTTCGTTGGTCTCTTCAGTTTTGGGAATAGGAAAAATGTCACAGGAAGCCAAATTTGGTGAATAAGGTGGTTGAGGCATGATTAGGGTGTTGTTTTTGGCCAAAAAATCACGAACAAACATTGATGTGTGAGCTGGTGCATTATCGTGATGCAGAATCCATGATTTTTTTCCCACAATTCCGATCGTTTGAGCCGTATTGCTTCACGCAAACGTTGCATAACTTCCTAGTAGTATTCCTTATTAACCGTACGACCTGTTGAAAAGAACTCATGATGCACCACGCCATTGTAATCGAAGAAAATAGTGAACAAAACCTTCACATTTGATCGAACTTAGCGTGCCTTTCTTCGGCCTTCTGTAAAGCGCTTGTACCACTTATAAACGCTTTTTTGAGACAACGTGGACTCGCCGAATGCCACCGTCAACATTTCAAGTGCCTTGGAGCGTTTTATTCCATTTTTAACGCAACATTCAATACATATTGTTTGATCCATTTTTTTCAAAAGTCAAAAATCGATGAACACACACAAACGTGACTAAGCTTTCCAGTTGTCAACAACAAACTACTAATCCAAATTAGTTGATAATGCCAACATATGACTAACACATGTGTACCAACATAACAAAAAAAATTTCGATAATCGAATGTACACAGCGCGCGAAAATTCAAAATTCACCTTTCCTTTTGAATAAACCTCGTATGTGCTTTCGACGCTGTAAGTCTAATACGGACTTTATCTTTGTGCGAGTTTTGCCGTGGTTCAGGGTGCGACACTGTAAATAAGTATCTGTTGATGATGACAACATAGTTGT
This sequence comes from Dermolepida albohirtum, assembly GCA_031893035.1. Lineage (NCBI taxonomy): Eukaryota > Metazoa > Arthropoda > Insecta > Coleoptera > Scarabaeidae > Dermolepida > Dermolepida albohirtum. The sequence goes on from JAVIWB010002550.1 coordinate 333,669, forward strand.
CGAAATACGTATAAGGAACGCGAAAATTATTGTGGAAAGGGACTACTGAATTGACTAAGTACGCAATAAGGTAAAAATTTAAAAATCCAGGAATAATGGTAATTTTGATGGAGCCTGTGGTTGATTAACTTAATCACTGAAGGTTAATCTAACCCCTTTCCACATTAATTTTCGTATTCTGTGTACGTATTTCGACAACATAGTTGTATAAATATTATTGAAGTAGGCAGTCGTTCATGTATCACAATTTGCTCGCTGCACTCAATGCATCATCGTGCTACAATAATATACAAATTCTCGTAACAGACATCGGAGCACTTACTGAGGGAACGTTATGCGACTGCCCGGCAACAACCGGTTCCGCTCGGTCATTTAAGTCGGTTCGTTCTCCTAAAATACAATACGTACTCGACGACAAAATTATCAGCCAGTATATATGTACATTTACATTAAATATGAACATATTTAAAAAGAAAATAATAAATAAATGTAAATGTAAATATAAAAAAGTTTTTAAAACATAATAAAAATAGCACGATAACTTTTTCCAAATCACTAAATATAATGTCTGAACAGGTTATATTTTTAAGTAATTACCGTTGTGTAATTTTTATTTATATTATAGATGCATCAAAAACAAGTATCAAAGCGATATTTTCTTCTATGTTGATAACTCAGGCCATGGGAGCGCAGGAGATACATATATGAAAATATCTAATTTTGAAAGCTGTTGAGGTGAAAAACTTATCTGGCTATGATATAAACAACTAATTGCGCGTTGCCTAGTAACGTTCAATAGTTACATTTTTCTACTTGTGTATCAAATTTAATGTTAATTTGTTTTTGTGTTTTATAATATTTTGCAATTGAAAATGAATTTTGTCTGGAACATCGCAGTGCGATCAAATATTTGATAAAGGAACGGAATTATCTTAAAACTATTTACGATTGAATGATTGTAATGTAGGTGCGTCATATTTTAACGTGGAATATTGGTCAAAACAGTTTCAGTGGCGTCGAGAATTAATTGAAGATGAGCTGCCGTCTTTTGGTACCGAGCAGAAGTTATTCTTGCTGAGTACATTCCAAACCATAAACATTTAGAATCGCATCACAAAGAAGTTCTACTTCTTCATGACAACGCCTAAGTTCATAAGGCAGTGAAAGTTTGACCCATTCTCCACGAGTGAAACCTCTTTAAGCTAGACTACCTACTATTATTTAGCTCTGTCTGTCTTGTTTTTACTTAAAAATTGGATAAAGAAAACCATACGAAAGAGATTAGTGATGCCTATTTTGGTCTTTGGTTTCATTGTTGGATAGAATTTTTTTCTTTTCTCTTCTACCGAATCTGCGAACGTTTAAAATTTTTGAACTTTCACCCTGCCTCCAGTACCGTTTTCTAAAAGATTAGCAGAAAACAGTTGAGCCTGTGCCGACTTATAAAATTGGAACTAAACTTGACGGAAACATTAAACTAAGATGTGAAATGCTTTAAATATTTAATATTGTTCTTTAACAAGGGAAAGTTTAAGGAAAGAAATATTCATAGGGCGTTTAAGAAAGTTTTAAGTTTTCGCGTAAACAAAGAAGCTGAAAGTAATTTAGACTATAGATTGTAGTTAAGGATTCGTTCTTTACATTCTCATCATAATGTCGCCTCTCAATTTGTATGTGCAACAGTGGAGAGATACTATATCGTGATATATTACAAATAAAATAGCATTATCAAGGTATGTAAGATGAATTTATGATCAGCGATTGTTACTGGTTATTATACAGACGGAGGGATCTCTTAGAAGATAAATTTAAAAATATATACATATACAAGTATAAATATATAATTTATATTTTTTCGTGATTTAATATTATAATTAATATTAAAACAAGAACACAAAAAATGGTTATTATATTACGGTTTATGTAACATTAAGAGCACAGTTTATATTTCATGGTCATACGTAAATCAAAACCATGATATCAGAGTACCTTTTATACTGTAAGAATGGTAATAAATTAGATGAATGGCAGAATAATGCAGTATTACTTTTCTTCGTTTCGTCCCAATTTTGTAACAAAAGAGTGGTATTAACTGTTATGTCGAATTTAAGCAATAAATTTACTCTGGGAGACGACTTCATACCAGGCTGTTTAGTCAAAAGCTGCCGTGAAACATTTACGAAACCGTTAACTATTGTTATCAATTTAAGTATGCGGACAAGAATTTCTTCTCTATATGCAACCGTGTTGGAATTTTTAATTAATTTTTAATTAATTATTCTGCGAAAAATTAATTCAAAATGACGACGAACATTTTAGTGCAAAAAATCTGTAGTTACAGAAGATAGAATCAAACTTGTGTGTGAATTTATCAGAAACGAGCCGAAATCTTTATTGTGATACGTGGGAATGGAATTCAATATTTCCAAAGATTCACTTCATCGCATTTTGACACAGTATTTGGGATTGAGAAGGATTTGTGCAAGGTTTGTAGCGCACAAGCTAACTGTATTCAGCATTGTAGAGACTTGATTAAAGACTCAAAAAAGGACGAAAACTTCAGGCATTCTATTGTAACTGGCGATGTTTTCAATATGATCCGGAGACCAAGCGTCAAAGCTCTGAATGGAAGTATCCAAGCGAAGAAAGACCGAAGTCAAAAGTGAAGACAATGTTGATTTGTTTTTATGATTGGAAAGGTATAATGCACAAAGAATTTGTACCAACTAGTCAAACAGTCCATGCTGTATATTGTCTTGGTGTTATGAAGAGTCTTTTGGCGTGTATTCGTCGTGTGCGTCCTCACTATCTTGAAAGTGGCAGCTGGCACCATCTCATCGCTCGATGTGTATCACTGATTTTCTATAAATGGCATTTTAACCATCAACCTCACCGTATTCACAGGATTTGACGCCCTGTGATTTCTATCTATTCTTCAAACTACATTTCCTGATGAAATGACAGCGATATGCCGACGTCGAGCCATTAATAAGGCGTCGATAGCGATCTTGAAGGACACCTCTAACGATGAACATAAAAATTCATTCGACATGTTAATTGAGCGTGCAAAACGTTGTATTGAAGCCGAAGGCGACGACTTTGAATAAAACAAATGAATTTTACCAAAATAGTAAGCTTTTGTTTTTATTTTAAAATAGTTCGGTTTTCTCTACGACAAACTGTGTATATAAGTATATAGTAAAAGCTGACATTATTTTAAGAAGTATTAAACTTCTGTATATTTATTTTTAAAAATCACATTTTGTTATTACAAAAATCGTAATACAATTTAAATAATAACGTTCATTTTTGATATTTGTATGCTTACATATGAACCATATTACTAGTATCCATGCACATAAAGTATTTATAAATATCACACTTACAATGTTTATGTTCATATATATTAATGTACATACGTTATGCACTTATGGTACGCAGTTCCTTATGATAAGCTTGATTATTATAATTATGTCTCTTGGAATATTTGCTTAATTTGATAAGCTTTGCATAAAAGTTATCATCGTATTTTTTTTCTCGATAAAGTTGATATACTCGTAATTAACTACATATTTTTAAGAATAATATTATTAATTGTAAACATGATCTGCTTTACAATTTTAACTGCCACTAATTATACCATTTATACTCCAGATATATTATAATACGAAAGAATACGTCGTTAGACCAGTCTTAAAAAGAGCTGATTCAGTAAAACAACTGGGAAACTCGGTTCTGTCCAGCAAGTATACAGCTTTTGCAGCGGATAAGCTTGACGGAGCTCTGGATGTTGCCGATAAATACGTTGACAAATATTTACCTGACGACTCATGCGATTCAAGAGGTGCGTATAATTTTAATTCATAAACAGGATTACGTTCCGTTATCTTGAAATTCGTCGTTGAATCTATAAATAATCTCCCCTGAAAGTAATAAATTTTATTTAGTTTTAAGAATTATAGTACTTATCTGGTTAAAGATTTATTACTATTGCTTACTTGATTTAAAGCTAGTTCTTTTATTAATTTGTTTCCCTAGAAATACATTTTTGAATTAATTAATTGGATTATAAAACTGAGTGCAAATAGATTTTTTCAATGTGTAAATTTACAAGAATGATGACACCTATAAAATTATTCTTTCTACAAGGTTATGGCAAATTTGTAGATATGCTTATTAATTTTGAACAATATTTTAATATTTTTCAATAAATCGTGATTATTCTAATGCTTGAAATTCATAAATATATTAACGATGGAGTTAATGTTAATGATTACAAAACAAGATGAGATTAATTCTAGAAACAATCATAAAACACAAGTATCTAGGCTATCATATTGAAATTGCAAACTGAGATTTTTATTAATATTTCACTAGTGTTTATCTAACGCTAGTGAAAAATTAATAAAAGGAGTCTAGCAAATGAAAATTATAATTGACTGTAATATGTACGAAAGAATAAAAAGAAGAATAAATCAAGAATAAATAGCAAAAATAGAGAACTAGAGTGGGTTATTTTATAGGGAAGCCAGTGACGCACGCCACGAATTCAAGGATAATATATTAATTTTGGTTTTCATATGTTGTTTGCAATTAAATACATTCCCATTTACATTATATATACAGCAAAAAATAATTTATTAAATCAAGAATAAATATGTCGTTGAAAACATTTCTTTAGATCAAATACATGTATGCTTATGTGAAAAATATTTGTTAACATCAAGAATACTTGCATATTTTTAAACTATATGTCCATCTGAGAGATGGACATATAGTTCTCTCCAATAACTTTGTATTACCGTTTCGGTAACGATATTTACGAAGAGTGTAGAACTGCCGACAAAGCCAGATTGCCTGACTAGCTTTGTAGTAGATGTAGTTATTTTTATTAACTACTTTATATTTTTAGTAAAATGTCGCATTATTTTTTGCAGTAGTAAATAAGTGGGCAATAGATTTATGAAAAATAATATCACCGTAGGAATATATATATATATATATATATATATATATATATATATATATATATATATAGGGGGTGATATATATATGGGTGCTTCAAAAAAGGTTGGACACTCATCAAAGGAAACAAAAAAGTCTTAGTGAACATAAGTCTTAAATTAAAGTGTATTAAAGATAAGGTTGATTATTGAATATCAACTAACATTAAATACGTTTTTATCAAAAATATAAAATTTAAATTATTTAGAAGAATTTATAGTGACCGTGTGATACGTGAAAATTGTTTTCTTCCTCATTCGTCCGACTTTCGCTTCTATAGAATATTTTTTATCGTTTTATTAAAAACGTATGTATATATATATTATATAAGTATTGTATGCATATTGTAGGCTTTGGTAAGGTTAAAATCAATTTCAAATTTGAAGAAAAAACGAAATATTTCAAACTGTAACTCTTCATCACCAGTTGTTAAAAAGCAGGTCATCGACATCAATGTTATATACATAAGTATTGTATGTATATTGTAGGCTTTGTTAAGGTTAAAATCGAAATCAAATTTGAAGAAAAAATGAAACATTTCATGCTGGACACCTTCATCAACAGTTGTTCAATAGCTTGCTAAGCAGGTCGTCGACATAAACGTTTGCCACCCGACTATCCATCTCTGAAGCCTAGTCTTCGCCTATAAAATCGCCTGCTTTAATTACACTCATATTAAATTTATTTACCTATTTTATTTATATTTATTTAATTTAGAAACTAATTAAATTTATTATAAGGGTGAATTTATGTCACATAAAATTTAGTTAAAGAGCTAGGGAAAAGAAAAATCTATGAAAAATATATATTAATGAAATTGATATGAAAAAAATACAAGGGGAAAGAAAAATTTGGCATTAAAGGGAAAAGTATAAACTATTTATATATTGCCTGCAAGCAAAGGTCAAAATTACTTACCCATTTTATATACAGAGACGGTGGAGATGATGGAAATTATACGTATTTGGCAAAATTGAAGAAATATAATTTTTTTGAGTAAAATGTTTTGTATATTATCAATCACTCCAAGATTTTTTCTTACTTCTTTCTTTCTATTCTCTAAAAATTATATTTTCGTATTTTCAGACAACGATAATACGTATGATGGTAATACGTCAACTAATAAAGCTCTACAAACCATACAGCATATGGACCGTTTTTCTAGAAAACTTCAGCGCAGATTGACTAAGCGAACATTCGCGGAAGCAAAAGCTTTGAAGGAACAAAGCGCAGAGGCTATACATGTCCTCGTCTACGTTGCAGAATTGGTAAGGATTATGTGTTTATTACAGGCAATGTCTAATTTTTACTATTTTATAGGTTGTTACTGATCCTAAGTTAGCCTTACAGAAAGGAAAGGAACTTTGGATTTCTTTGAGTCAGGACGAACCTGAAAATCAAGCTCGTCCTGAAAATTTAGAACAATTAATAGTTTTGCTGACCAGGGAAACGGCAAGGCGTATCGTCCATTTCGTTAATTTTACTACAGACAGCGTAGAAAAATTACCACGTGAAGTTGTAAAGCATATCAGAAGTGCTGCTGATGCTTGTTTGCAAGTTATCAGGTCTATACTGAAGGTATATATTTTTGAATTCAATACCACATTCAATAACTTGAATTTGGTTTTGATAACACTCATAGATAATATGAAGTGTAATAATTTCAGTAGAATGCTTTAAGAATTTCCGAAGATATAGGTTAAATGTGAACTTCCTATTGCGTTATAGTTCAATATATATTCACGAAGTTTTAAAAAAACCGTCGGACATTTTATCCATATGTGGTATGTTATCAAAAGAAACAGAAAGGTCTTAATGGACATGTGAGGATAGTTTGACAAGTAGTGAGAATGACACATAGGTAGCGCTTTAATTGGTAAAACAAATGCACTGTAATTTAGTTGCCTATTTATATGTTTACATTCCGGTATTTAGATAAATCGGTTGATTAGTTTATTTTTGACAGCTGATTGAAAAAGAAGCAACACGTCGTTTTGTTCAAATGGAAAAAGCAGAGTATCGTGCGGTGATTAAATACTTCGTAATTAAGGGTATGAAAGCTACCGAAATAAAAGATGAGCTACGGGAAACATTAGGTGAATCTGCTTCATCATCCGTCACAATAAGTAGATGAGTAAATGAATTTAAACGTGGTAGAACAAGCTATGTTGATGAAGCGCGCTCTGGAGCACCCAAAATCGTGACTTCTAAGGAAATGATTATAAAAATCCAAAATATTATTACGCAAGATCGACGACTCAAAGTGAGAGAGATAGCAGACATGGTAAACATTTCAACAGAATGCGTACACCACATTTTAACGAAAGAATTGGGCCTTTCCAAGCTTTCGGCAAGATGGGTGCCGCGATTGCTTACGACCGATCAAAAGTTCACTCGTTTGCGCATTTCCAATGACTGTTTGGACCGTTATAAGCGGAATCCGGTTGATTTTTGTAGGCGATGTGTTACTTGCGAAGAAACTTGGATACACTGCAGTACACCCGAAACTAAACAACAGTCGAAACAATGGTTACAACGTGGTTCTGCACCTCCAAAGAAAGTGAAAACCACTTTATCGGCAAACAAGGTGATGGTATCAATTTTTTGCGATTCAAAGGGCATTTTGCTCATTGATTACCTTGAGAAAGGTGCCACAATAAACGGACAATATTATGCAGAACTTCTACAAAAATTAAATGTTGAGATTCATGCTAAACGGCCAGGAATGGCAAAGAAAAAGATTCTGTTTCACCAAGACAACGCTCCCTCGCATACCAGCACAGTTGCGATGTCCAAAATCCACGAGTTGCATTTCCAATTAGTACCGCATGCGCCTTATTCGCCGGATCTAGCCCCTTCTGACTTCCGCCTTTTTCCAAAATTCAAAACGGCACTAGGTGGAAAGAAATTTTCGTCTAACGACGAGCTTAACATCTTCGTAAATGAGTATTTTGCAAGCCTTCCGGAATCGCACTTTAAAGATGGCATTGGGGCATTAGAGCACCGTTGAAATAAATGTATTGCTCTTTTAGGAGAATATATTGAAAAATAAAAATTATTTTGTATTTAAAAATTTCGTTTTTCTTTTCCATTCTCACTACTTGTAAAACTATCCTCGTAGGTTCGCTAAATGTTTCAAAGAGTTGATTATTCACTGTCGTATTACATTATTATGAAAGAAAGTAACACTAAAAGCGTTATAATCTGAAATAATCACAGAAAAGAGTAATACACGTCTGCTTGCTATTTGAACACAGGCTTCACATCTTAGTCGACAAAGAGCTCTTATTCTTTCCAATATTTCTGGATTTTGTCGAATTGTTCGGCATTCATTTTTTATTTGCTCCTGTAGCTTATGTAGAAAATTAATTTATTGTAATAATTAATGGTTGCGTTATTTGCAAAAATAGTCTCGTCAGTAAAAAAAAGTATTTGCAATATAGTTTGGATATTTTGGAATATGAACCTTAGAAGGCCAGTCTGGAAACATAAATGTGGACTAAAAGAGCTTGTAGCCGATGAATATGATAAAGATACAGTTGTCGTTCTCGTAAAATCCCCAAACTAAAGAAGCATTCATATTTAGTTCCATAGTTATTATTATGGTGCTAATATTGGGATTTTCTTCTACTTTTTTTAAAAGACATTCTTCTGTTTCAGGAGTAGTTACAGATTTTGGTCGTCTGGCATCATGTTTGTTAACATTAAATGAACCATTTTCACTTAATCGTTGTAGCGTTATTGTCTTTAGAATGACCATACGTAAAGTGCGTATTGTTAATTTTTAAATTTATGTAAGATGACATTTGGTTTAAATATGCAAAAGATACTTTAATTAATAAAAAAACGATCAAACATTGACGCCACTGCAACGTGACTAATGACCTTTACCGCAATTAAACAACGACGATTTAATTTTGTTTTATTTTTCTATGAAAAACATAATAGGAGTCCAGATATGCGGCTTATTGATTAAAACATCCAATCAACTCTAGCTTTGAAACGCTTAATTTACGAACCTATGTTCATTAAAGACTTTTTATTTCTTTTCATAGTACTCTATAGTACTATACGTGTATAAAATTTTCTGTCTTTTTTAAACACATTGCATGGTTTTCTAAGATGGACATAACTTTTCACTTTGTGGTGCTTAAGAATACTAATTAAAAACGTTTCGAACAGCAGCAAGCTTTTAGTGAAGATGAATGGAGTGCTATCGAAACGTAGATACTACAAAAGTCCTTTTTGGAATAAAATCGACACATGGAATAATGGAGAATTTATGTCGAGACTTAACTAATCGCAACCGCATATTTATACTATATTTATATATATATACATATATGTATGTATATTCCGTGTATCAGTTTAATTATTAAAAGGACTTCTGCAGTCTCGACGTTTCGACGGCATTTTATTCATCTTCATCGCGAGCTTGCTGGTGTTTGAAACCTCATTGAAACCTTAGGATACAACGATTTTTTCAAGGACAGAACTGGTACAACGACCATCATAGAAAAAGTTTAACATAACTTTTCGCATTTGAAATTTAATATTAATTTATTTATATCACAAATAAATTAGTAAGTTAAAGTTAAAAGTACATTTACATCGTAACATAATATATTCAATATTACTGAATCAATAAATTCATTCATTTTCTCCATGTTTCCATGTTTTCTTTTTTAATGTTTTACAATAAAACGTGTTCTATCAGTGTTGACAAAATGTATTAAATTAATTGTTATCGGTTTGTTATATGACAAATGAATTCTTCTAAATTGAAATTAGATAGTCTTTACTTGGTTTGCGGGTTCGGACCATGATAATGCGACTACTGCCAACGTTTTTTCAAAATACTTTTTACTGCCGTTAACATGACTAATCACTATTAGTAATTTTGCTACATGTTACGAGTTGTTGAGAATCTTACTGCAATTAAAGATTTAAAGATTTTTATTAATTTTACAATTTGATTTTTATATTATAGTAGTGGGGATTTTATTACTGTTTAATATCTATAGTCTAGGCTATATAAAGCGCAGCACATATGACAGGTGGACTTACAATCTTGTAAATACAAAGGATTCAGTTTTTAATTGTTTTCTTTGCAAAATTATTGTTAGTCATAAACTTTTGTTTTATAAACTGTCTTTAATCAATACGTATATCAAATGATAGGACTAATTTAATTGTGTATTTAATAATTTCTACTATTTATTCAACGTTAGTGTGGATTGAAAAGTCGGTGGAATGACGGATAGATGGCACAGTTTCAGATTGACTTTGTAGTGCGCCTGCAATTTGTCTTCCTAACAACATCGTTCATTCATTTTGTTGTGATGTCCGTTTAATTAAGGGTGTTTTCACGAATTGGATAGCATTGAAATTCATGTTCTCATTTGCTATTTTTTCTTAAAGGGTTTATCAGTAACAAATATTTGTAACGAGATAAAGGATGGTCTGTTTTCCATTGTAAATAAATAGACTCGAGAGTTCAAATGTGGTTGTACAAACGGTAAAGATACACCACGCAGTGGACATCCGAAATCTGTCACTACACACAAGGTCGTTAAAAAAGTGCATGCTTTGGTTTTAAGAGACAAGCATGAAAATGTCTAGATAGTAATGGTTGTAAACATCTCTAAAGAATGCGCGATATATATTTTGAATGAAGAATTGCTATGAAGAAGCTGTCCGCAAGATGGGACACGACTGCCCAGTGTTAATCCAAAATTGATGCGAATCTAAATTTCTCGTGAGTGTTTGGAAGGTTTCTTGAAAAACGAGTTAAATTCTATACGCCGATTTATCACTATAAGTAAGATTTGGTTAGGCCCGAAAGAAAACAGTGACGGCATAGTTCTTTGACTTGACTTTTCAAATAATTATGTGGGTATAAGTGCGTACATCAGCAGTATGTAGTAAATATCGTTATTGACATTTTATCTTCAACTAGTTTGTTGTATAACCCTAATTTAAACTTACTGAGACTAGTAATACTAGGAATGCTAATATTATTCTTAAAAATCCTTCAAAAAATTGTTAGCGACTTCTTTTCAGGATTTAAGGACAAAAGTATTTCTAGATGTATAACCAGTGCGCATATGTTAAATTTTAAAAATTCAATATTTATGCTACGCTTTCGTTTAAGAAAAATTGAAAATCGTGGATTCATTCTTAGGTGGTATCGAAAGAATTTTTGGTAAACAAAAACGCACCTACTCTCTTCCAACTAGCTTTGTTTTAAATTAAAATTTAGATTAAAACATGTAGTAGGGTGCTATTAGCTGAAAAAATGTTATTCATTCAGCAATATAAAATCAAAACATAAACAATTTATCATTTTGCTGACGAATATCATTTTACTAGTAAATATTAAATATCTTAAAAACGAGTATATTTGCTTTGATTGGAGAACCCTATTCGTTTGAATAGTAATTCATAAAATATATTCTTGGAGAGCTTAGATATAACAAAACCTGGAGACTAAGTTTTCTAGGAATCTAAATGTATCTACCTATCAAATACATGAAATTTTGAAACTTTTGACATCAATTAAAATATGGAAAGCTTATTCTTTATTATTATTTCTCATATGTTAGTTACAATATTTTCAATATTCACTACTGTTTTCATCGAAAAGCATTAATTTTTCCCATAAAAGTTTGGTCGAATTAAATTAGGTTACATATTATAAAGAGGCGTTTTCGCAGAAGTCATGAGGTATTTTTTACTTTACATTTATTAATATAAAAGTGAATTAGTTACATATTGCCCGTTTTTTACAACTTTTTGTTATCTTTTGAGACGAGAAGAAAATAAGTGAAAGTCTGAAGGCGCAAAACCTAAAATCCAATAAAATTTCCTCAGGTGGCGATCTTTTCGAATGATTTAGTTTTTTCGAAACGTTTGCGTTTAATTTCTGCACCACTGATCTACGAAGACGCTCGTCGTCATCAACTTTTTTTCCTCCCTTCTTTAAACCATTTAAATCACTCGAACACTTGAGTGCTAAACAAACACTGTTCACCATAAACCTCCTGTAATTAATTTGCAAGTTTCCCTATAGGTTTTGTTGACATTAACACAGAAAGAACTTCACGTTAACTCGTTACTCCATTTTAACGTTCATCACGATTACGGCAGTGGATAAAAGCACGACCTACTTCAATGAACCTCTGCAACTTAACTGAATAATACCCACTCTTGCAAGTTTTATAACTGACTCAAGTGGTAATAATGAACAATGATGAACATTGCTTAGTCCAGGTGAGACAGGAGGCAATTATTAAAACAGCCAATGCGGTTATTTCGTAGTCACACTTCGTATATGTCGATGTAGTATTGGGAATTATTTCGTGTGTCGATTTGATCCTTAAAAAAACGCCTGTATTTTCTATGTTTCGACACCATCCCATTCATCTTCGACTGGAGCTTGCCAGTATTTGATTCCATTGATAAGCAAAGAGGCTATATAATATTAAAAACGCTTTATTTATACTTTTCGTATAAACAAATTCCAACATTATTCGTTCTTGATCGGATTACTTCCTAATATTTGTCTCAAATTCCATTAATAATTAATAATCACTTATACACTTAGCCTCCTTTTGGAAGAACTACATCTGTACGTGTAATAGTGTAAGCGCTTATTCTAAGAAAAAGAACCGATTTCATGCTGCATGCTTATGTTCTCAATCATTAGAATCATTTTAAGCAGGCGGTTTCTAAGTTTCTAAGACCGACTACTAAGCGGGTGCTGAATGTGTGTTGGTATAATAGCATTGCTTAGTTGTTTGTTAAACTCGAAATGGCCAATCGAAAGCAAATGACTTCCCAAGATATCGCCGTGTGTATTTTCCCATTATCTATATGATCTTAAACATCGAATAATAACAGCAGCCAACTCAGTGGATCACGATATGCCCGTACGATGAAATAAAACTTTTATTATGAATATAATGCTTGTGACTTGCTTGGAATTTAGTATTACCTGTCCTTAATTAAAGATTGTGCTATAAAATCGGTTCATTCTTTTAGAATAACCCTGTATTACAATATTTTTAATATCAGTGTCCGAAGTAACTGTGAAAGATTTATATTCCGTATTAAGTAGGTACAGATTTAGAAAGTTATTATAACAGTGGCTTTTTATATTTACGATTGGGGCCCAATAAGCAATTTGATCAATAAGGTTGATATATAACCCCTTTCCACAATTAACTATTTGTAAATTCTGTATACGCATTTCGACAACCAAGTTGTCATCATCAGCAGATAATTTCAAAGTGTCGCAACTGGTAAAACACGGCGAAGAAAATTGTACGAAAAATACACTCCGTAAGCGTACAATTTTTTCGCCGTGTTTTACCAGGTGCGACACTTTGAAATTATCTGCTGATGATGACAACTTGGTTGTCGAAATGCGTATACAGAATTTACAAATAGTTAATTGTGGAAAGGGGTTATATATCAACCTTATTGATCAAGTCAATCAACCACAGGCTCCATCAAATTCAACCCCAATAAGCAATGATAATTATCTATATTATTCGGAAATATACTGATTAGATAAAGCCGTTAATACTTTTACTAGTCATAATTGCTAAAAGGCTTATTAGTTTAATCTGGATGGATTGATATGCAAATTATTATAAATATAAAAATGTATAAAAAAATATACTGTACTAAGAATAAAATTTTTATTTATGAAAGTGAATTAGAAATAAAATTTAAATATTAATAGTAAAAATATATTCTAAAACGATTAATATTCTTCTTTGCTATTTTACTTTAGCCAAAACAATTTGATTTTTTTAGTTGAATATATTGTATTAGACGCTCCCCAAACTGGCGATGTTGGTTTTCTTCTTTTGTTTAAGTCAGTTGGTCAGAATTCGAATTCTAACAGAACAGAATTTGCGCTACTATTAAACAATGCTTTGCGGATTCATATGATAGTTGTTGGCTGCTTCCGCTTTCAGAAAAATTGCTCTTAGATTAGAATATGATACATATTATGTCTTAGACGATACAAGTGGACGATGACCAGCAAGCTGAAAGGGACGGTGCAAAGAACAGCTCGTATACACCACTACTAAAACAGATTAATACTTATGCAACAAATACATTGGTAAGTCGTTAATAAGGAGACATTATTCTTTAAATATTTTTTAAAATACAAAAGCATTTGTTCAAAATAGATTTTTTAATAAATTACTTAATTTTTCAAATAGAGAAGAATTTTAATTTCTATCAAAGCTTGTTTAAATACATATACATTTATAGTTCCATTGTTCATTTTAAATTCTAGAAAAAAAGCATGTTTATGAGAAATACAAGCATGCTCAAATATGTATGTTATATAAACCTTTTACCACATTAGTATTCTTGCATTTCAAATACATATTTCGACCACTAAGTTGTGATCTTCAGTAGGAAAGTAGGAAGTAAACGCAGTGTTAGGCATGAGCTTCCAGTAAAGCTGCACCGAACAAACCGATAAACTCTACTAAACCTCCACACACACTAGTAGTCGTGGTGGTGAGGATATGTAGAGGCTCATGCTCGACACTGTATTTGTTTAGTTACCACTGAAAATTACAATATTTATTACTGCAGTCATACAAACATACGAGGGAGCTTTTTTATATTCGCGGAATGAGCGGGTTGTAGAGGGGTGAGTAGGCGCATTGGGGGCGTGGCCTGTGCAGCGACTCATGATTAGTATAAATACGAAGTTTCATTGTTATTAGACAGTTAGTCTTTGAGCTATCGTCAACCAAGTAACATAATCAGGAGTGAAAAGTGAAATATGGAAAAAATCGAATATCGTGCCGTTATAAAGTTCCTTACCAGGCAAGGAAAATTATGATAATAATATAATGAATGAGATGTCATTGGTTTACGGCGACTCTTGTCCAGGAAAAACCATGGTGTACAAGTGGCATAGTTTATTTAAACAAGGAAGAGAATCCCTTGAAGACGACCCGAGGCCGGGCAGGAGCATTGAGGTGACCACGCCAGCACTTATCCAAAAAGTTGAACAAATTGTACTCGAAGATGCTCGACTAAAGAAGGAACAACTCGCAGAAATGGTTGGAGTATCCGATACATCAATTTTTAAAATCCTACACGATCATCTCGGCATGTCTAAGGTCAGCGCAAGATGGGTGCCGAGAATGCTCAGCCGCCGCAAAAACAACAGCGCGTAGAGTGTTCGCGTGCATTTTTGGACCTCTGTAATGAAGACAAGGATGGTGTATTGAGTGGAATTGTTACTGGAGACGAAATTTGGGTTCATCATT
>JAVIWB010002551.1:0-34819 GCA_031893035.1 Dermolepida albohirtum
GCTTATGTATGCAATGTTATGATTTGGCAGATCTGTCATTTTAGTCTACTGATATCAAGCTTCAAAGCCAACCTGTATGGCTTTGAAGCTTGATATTTTGCGAAAGTACCACTGTCATAGATTGATTTTGAAAATGTCGAGTTTCGTGCCTGAAAAAGTGCATTACTTTTCTTATTTAACCGAAAGAAAGAAGCCGCTGAAAGTCATTGTTTGCTGGTAGAATCTAAGCACCCTCCAATCATAAAAACATGTGAGGCGTAGTTTGGACAATTCAAAAGTGGTGATTTCTATGTGCAAGACAAAGAACGTTCTGGTAGACCGAAAAAGTTTGAAGATGCGAAACTGCAGGAGTTATTGGATGAAGACCCAACCCAAACACAAACACAATTGGCAGAAGTGTTAAATATGGTCCTAGAAATGACTAGCGACCGATTACGAGGAATGGGAAAAATCCAAAAGATGGGGAAATGGGTGTCACATCAATTTTTAAAATATTTAACTTGTCTTCACCATTCTTTCGAGGTAAAAAGAATGATTATTTGTTTTCTTACAATTTCTCCACGTTGCTAATATGGAAAAAAAACCCTCAAAATAATAAACACTGGATTTAACACAACCGAAACTTTTCATTTTGGAAGACGTAACACATCTTTCGAAATAAAATTTCAAATTTTTTCGACTTATATATATTTATCAATTCTTTCCTCAATTTTTCTATACAAAGTAGTAATATTATTTCAATAAATTACTGTTTTGATCCTTTTTTTTCCTCTTTTAAAATTACTCGCATGTAAAAAAAATTGTTTTCCAGATGCGATGCTGTTTAAATATCTGCTGATGATGACAATTTAGTTGTCGAAATACGTATACGGAATACGAAAATTGGTGTGGAAATGGGTTAGACAGCAACCTTAAGTGATTAAATATTGGAAAGACTACAAATTTTTCTTTGGATTACAAAATAACCTAATTATGAAGGATATATTACAAATAATAACTATATATTATCAGAATTATATATATTTAAAATTAAAATTAAATTTTTACAGAAATACATGCAAATAAATATATAGAAAATAATTTAATGTATTTGTTTTTGATCCAAATACAACTTAAAATAAATTATTGAAACGCCAACTGGAAAAATAAATCCGGGTTTAAAATTTCTACGCATTTAATTCAAATGTAATAGTAATTATGCAAAGTATTAAAAGTTTGGAATTAAATTTACCAAGCCATGGTAAAAATATAACTAATTTACAAAGAAATTTATTATTTTGACCAATTTTAAACATTTGCTAAGTACTTATTGAATAAATAATAAAACAAATCAAAAGCTTTTGTCAAAAAAAAAATATTTCTGGATTGAAAAAAAAGTTACGAAGGTTTTCGCATAAATAAAACGTAAAAACGCCGTACCTTTCTTTGCGTGCTTGTTAGTTAACTCCAAAAATAAATATTTTCTAAGATTTTCTCTAATATTCTCATCTGCCAAGAGACTGCCACGCTGCTCCCTGAATTTATTCACATAATTCAACACCATTTTTCTATTTCGTTATTGTGAACTAACTTAACACTTAAAACAGTCTAACGATAACCATGAATCTTATAACGCGAACTAAAACTGATACACGTTCACGAAAACTATCAGTATATACCTGTCTATGTTATGACGATCGTCAGCTATTATTTTTATATTTGTATATAAACTTGTTTGTTTTAATCAAATTTATAATTGGCCCTTGATTAGACATAATTAAAAAACGCGTTTTTTTAATGGTGTACTGTGACATTAAGGTACGACACACGTTCTGTGAATTAGTTTTTTACCATTGTCGCCTGATATTACGTAAATGTAGTTTAAGTTACTTATAAGTAGAGCGGCGACGAAAGTGGCAATACCATAGGCGGTACGGTAGAACGGGCAATTGGTGCGCAGTGAATGAGATCATTCACATCAAATACAATACGGTTCACGGTTAGTGTTTATAATAACTTCACACAAACATGTCGCGAAAGTCTGTGCCGTTTGCTACGTCGGTTAGAAAATACATAGCAGAATTTCCCGATTTAAAGTATGGTGGATGTGCAGTATTGTGTTTGGTTTGTAATAAGCGACTTATAATACGGAAGAAAGACAATTGTAAAAAACATGTGAACAGTGCAATACATAAACAGAACAGAAGAAATGAAATACCTTATGCAACATTCCTTTATGATTTTTTATTTATGTTGACTGCATGTAATTTGCCGCTTCGTTTAATCAGCAAACGCCCTTTTCAAGTGTTCTGGAATAAATATCTGCCAAATTATAAATTACCTGCAAGAAGAACTTTACAGAAACATTTGCCGCGTTTAAGAGAGAGGCGTGAAAATATAGCAAGAAGAGAATTGCATAATAAAAATGTGTGGATTACTGTAGATGAGACTACTGATTTAAAAAAAAATAGTATAATAAACGTAATCGTACGTATTTTATCAGCCAACACATTTTCACAGCCCTATTTGTTAGCCTGTAAACGTATACAAGCATGTACTGCGGCAAATATTCGGCAAATAATAATGAACACCTTAAAGAAATTTCACATTCATAGTACTCAAGTCTGCATGCTTGCAACAGATGGTGTTGCTACTATGTTACTACTCGGACGTTTACTAAAAGTAACTTTTCCTAAATTAATACACATAACTTGTGTACTCCATGCTCTTCATTTAGTTGCTGAAAATGTTAGAAGTAGTTATAAAAACGTTGATCATTTGATTGGATCCACCAAACAAGTGTTTCTTAAATCCTCTAAACGACTTAAACAATTTCATAAAACTTGTCCAGATATTTCGGAACCACCGGAACCCATTCTTACACGATGGGGCACGTGGCTAAATGCAGCTTTTTATTACCATAAGAATTTTCACCAAGTTAAATCCGTTATATCAAAAATTAGGCCAACCGAATCCCAAGCAATCAGAGACAGTCAACATCAATTTTAAAATCCCCAAATTCTGGAAGATCTGCATACAATATATAACAATTACCATCCATTAGTAGAAGCAATTACAAAACTTCAAAACGAAAACGATTCGCTGCCCTTAGACGCATCACTATGCATAGTGCAAAATGTGACCGCTCAGTTGCATAGTTTAACTGACGCTGCTGGTGTACGAGCTCATCAAAAATTATTAAGTGTTTTAAAAAAAAATCCGGACTTGCATGTTTTACGAGCTATTTATGACAAATGTGCAAATAGGAGCCCTGGAATGATTTTGAACAACAGCTTCTTTCTGCCAAAATTACATCAATAGACGCCGAACGATCTTTTTCTCTATACAAAAACATTTTCTCGTCGCGAAGGACGTCATTTACAGAAGCAACCGTAGAGACGTATGCAATGATGCAGATGTACAGTTACTTCCACAACACATTACCAGAGTTATGAAATTACATATTACTAGGTAAGCACTAATTGTGTAAGAATAAGTCTAGACACGGCACTGCTACGGACACTTTCGCCGCAGTTTATAATTTACACTTAAACACCAACCGTGAACCGTATTGTATTTGATGTGAATGATCTCATTCACTGCGCACCAATTGCCCGTTCTACCGTACCGCCTATGGTATTGCCACTTTCGTCGCCGCTCTATTGATAATGCACCTTACCATAATATTCAAATAAATCCGGCGCCTAATTCGAATTCGAAAAAAAGCGAAATGATTGAATGGTTGACGAGTAAAAATACACTTATAAGTATATATACATATACACACTTCAATGCTACAATGCACTATATATACTGTATATATATACAAAGAGTACTAGA
Organism: Dermolepida albohirtum; assembly: GCA_031893035.1. Classification (NCBI taxonomy): domain Eukaryota; kingdom Metazoa; phylum Arthropoda; class Insecta; order Coleoptera; family Scarabaeidae; genus Dermolepida; species Dermolepida albohirtum. The sequence goes on from JAVIWB010002551.1 coordinate 3,820, forward strand.
TGACACGACGTGTGATTTGGTGCGGCAGATGCTAAAAAAGTTTAATAAGGGACAATCTCGGTATGTGAACAACATCGTGACAGGTAACGAGACTTTAAACATAGACCAGTGCTTCAAAAAAATGACTCTTGCACTGGGTGATATTTGTCCACACCGCACAACAATATTCAGGTGGTATAGAGAATTCCAAAGGGGAAATTTAACAGTGGAGGATGCTGAGAGGCCGGGAAGGCTACGAACGTCAGTTACAAAGGAAAACGTTACTACTGTGAGGAAAATGCTTGGTGAGGACAGGCAGATAGAGGGTACTTCAGGCCTAAATGCACCAGCAATTCGTTCGATTCTGCATGATGATTTACACGTGAAGAAACTTTGTTCTCTCTGGGTGCCGCATCGACTGACTGAAGAGCGGATGACACGACGTGTGACTTGGTGGCGGGAGATGCTAAAAAAGTTTAATAAGGGACAATCTCGGTATTTAAATAAAATCGTGACAGGTGACGAGACTTGGCTGTACTATTACAATGCGCCGACCAAAGCTCAAAACAAAGTTTGGGTCTTTGATGATGAGGACACACCCGTAGTTGTCAGAAAATCCCGATCTGTAAAGAAGAAAATGATAACTGTATTTTTCAAATGAAGTGGAATTGTGGAACGCGTGTGTGGACACAAAGAAGACAGTCACAGCTAAGTGGTATACTAAACAGTGCCTGCCTAAAGTCATTGGATCTATGAAGAACCTGCGGCCAGAGTCAAGAATGGATACCTGGTTCCTCCATCACGATACTGCTCCAGCTCACCGCGCCAAAGCCTGCACCGAATATTTGACCACAGCAGGATTGAAACTTCTCAAGCACCCTCCCTGCAGTCCAGATCTTGCTCCCTGCGACTTTGCACTATCCCCGCATGTGAAAATGAAGCTAAAAGGGAGGCGGTTTTCCAGTGATGAGAACCTTCTGCGGGCTTGGGACAACGAGTGTGCTTTACTTCCTAGTGAAACTTGGCAGAACTGGTTTAAAGATTGGTTTCGGAGGATGGAGAGGTGTATTGAGTGTAAAAGAAATTATTTTGACAAGATTAAATAAACAAAGCTGTATTGCAAAACTTTCCTAGTACCCTTTGTATTATTGTTAACGAACAGTTGTAATTATATTTTCATCTTGCCGTCCGGGCTGGAACCTCGTCTTCACCAATGCTGGTACCGACGTTTTGCCACCATTTGTATGGAATATATTCAAAGCTTAATCACGCTGGACCCGGCGCTACTGAGAGTATGGATAACGACCGCGCAAGTCTATGCGAGCCAAATTACAGACGTATTTTCTGTTTGAAATCTCGAAAATAACTGTACGGAATGACTTATTATTATTTGAAATAAATGTCTTCGTACATAACTCATTTTCAGTAGACAGGAACAATTTCTTAAATGCGAACGTTTTCATAGTGTCATAGTCGTTAATCACTAAGGTTGATATATAACCCCTTTCCACGTTAACTTTTGTAATTCTGTATAAGCATTTCGACAACCAAGTTGTCATCATCAGCAGATTACCGTGTACGTTTAGGTTCTCAACGGTGTGTACCGCGTACGGAGTGTGTTTTCGTACAGGTATTTTTCGCCGTGGTTTACCAGGTGCGACACTCGGCGGTTATCTGCTGATGATGATAACTTGGTTGTCGAAATACGTGTACAGAATTACAAAAGTTAATGTGGAAAGGGGTTATATATCGACCTCAGTGATTAAGTTAATCAACCACAGGCTCCATCAAATTCGACTTCATAGTCGTTACATTACAAAGCAGATTTAAGTGCTTCAACGCGCAGTTTAGTTTCTATGTTTGTAATTGGCAATCTAAGCTTATTAATGTTTAGATTGTCAATTGTAAACATCGAAACTAAACTACGCGTTAAAACACTTAAATATCCACTCTGCAATGCAATTTATAGCATATTAAGAGATTCAACACTGTACCACCTGGTGGCTTATTTGATTAAAGCGACCTTCTGGAGAACGGTAGATATAGGTTCGAGTCCTGGTACAAATGCAAATAATTCGTATTTAATTTTTTATAATAAATAATGATGGGATAATGAACAATGTCAATTTTTGTTAGATTATAAACTCTTTATTCTGGTGACGCCACAAATTTGTACATCACAAAAAATTGTTTTCGTTCGCTTACTTATATTCCCGACTTCGCTATTACATTTTAAAAAACAAATTAGTTCTTTTTTACTATAAATAGTGGCATTTACGTTAGTAATAATGTAATAATACCGAGGCAGAAAACCATCATCGTAATTAGATTATAGTCCTTTGGTTGACGTGAAATAATTTTTTATTAAATACAGCTTTTTTCCAATGTTAATTAAAATTATTACCATTAATAAACACGTTAAAACTAAAAATATTATTCGGTTTTACGTATTAAGCTGGTGCTAATGGAACGTTGTTTTTTGTTTTCGAATATATTGCTAATATTTTCTTAATTATATGAATATCAATATCAACTATACAGTGTGATCTCTATAAATTTTAAGTGAAGTGTAATCTAACACCAACCAGAACAAAAACTGAAATGGAATCGTCCTTCGGAAGAAGCTCCTTCATTTTTAACAATAGGAAAATGAACAACAGAATTCAAAAGTGGTGTTACGAAGATTTGAGATTAAAAGAATTCTGAAAGATCAAGTTGGTTGTAGCCTACTTCACGGAAAAAGTTTAAGGTGTTTCAAATTGCGGTTTTTTTTAAGAATAAATAAAATATAGATGGCGCACTGAAATTTTCTGAGAATGTGGGCGTTTAAAAGGTGTGATGTATGACATTTATAAAAATGGCTTCGTACACGGTACAACAATGCGTTCAAATTGTTGAATTATTTTATGAAAATCAGCGTTCTGTGAAAAGAGTTTTTAGAAAATTACGTGAATTTTATGGTTTACATAATCGTCCGTCTGAAATCGTTATTGGTCGAATTATTAAAAAATTTCAAGAGACCGGTTCCGCGGAAGATCAAAAAAGTGAAAAATACAGTCGCAGTGGTCGTTCGCAAGAAAATATTGGTTTGGTTCATGAAAGTGTTGCTGAAGATCCTGAAATGTCCATTAGACAACGTTCACAACAACTTTGACTTAGTGGATCAACAACATGGCGTATTTTACACAAGGATTTAACTCTGAAGGCATATAAGGTTCAAATAACACAGGAACTGAAGCCATTAGATCATTTAAAACGTCGCTAATTTGTCAATTTCATCAATGAACAACCAACAGATTTTTCTCAAAAAATAATGTTTTCCGATGAGGCACATTTTGAACTTGGTGGCTATGTTAATCAACAAAATTGCCGTGTCTGGGGTGAGGAAAATCCACGAATTATTCATGAGAAACCTATGCATTCTAAACGAGTTGCTGTTTGGTGTGCATTATGATCAGGTGGTGTAATTGGACCTTATTTCTTTGAAAATGCTGCCGGTGAAGCTGTAACTGTCAATAGCGATCAATATCGTGGGATGATAACCGAATTTCTGTGGCCTGAATTAATGAATACTGATCTAGAGGATATGTGGTTTCAACATTATGGCGCTACACCTCACTTTGCACACGAATCAATTGATTTTTTGAGAGAAAAATTTCCTGGACGTGTAATCTCAAGAAACGGTGATGTTAATTGGCCATCAAGATCTTGTGATTTGACACCGTTAGACTATCTTCTTTGGGGTTATGTGAAAAGTCAGGTTTATAAAAACAATCCACAATCAATTCCTGCTTTGAAAGGTGAAATTATTCATGTCATTGGCGAGGTAGAGCCTTAATTATGTCAAAATGTCATTGAAAACTTTAACAAAAGAGTGGACGTCTGTGGAGCTGCAAGAGGAGGCCATTTGGCAGATATTATTTTCCGCATGCAAATGTCATAACTGATACTTCAATTATTAATAAAAAGTTTTTGAAAGTGAATGCAAATTATGTGTTTTATTTATTCTTTAGGAAAACCGCGAAATTTGAAACACCCTTTACTTACCACGCGAAATAGCAGAGGCAATATACATATAAGTTAAAAAGAAAGAAGCATAACGTGATAGACGAAAATTAGCTACAGTTTTGAAATAAGCATATCTATTTAATTTTAAAACATCTGAAAAATCGTCAACAGAAATTGCATTGAAAATTCCCCAGCGTTATAGGACAAAACACATACATATACGTATATCTAACATGAAGTATGTAGGATGGGTTTTTTTTACACAAAATACTACTACTTTTAGCTCCATAAAAATACCGTAACTGATATCACAACTATGACTCATTCTCACAGTACAAGAAGTAGAATGGAACTTGATGTCTTCTTTCTATTCTCGCTGCTAAAGATTGTGTTCATTATAGAAACCAAGCAATCGATGTCGTTGTAAAGAAAGTTATATGAAAACGTAACGCTTCTTTTTATGCATCTAAACTCAAGGGGAGAAGAATTTCTTCGAGGATGAACCACAAATTTGCTCCAAATTATTCTCAACTGGCACCTATGATTGAGATAAAGTGTAAGCAATATTAACAAGCATTACTTTAAGCGAGACCTTATTAGAGAAAAGTAGAGCGTTTTTAATGTTCATATGTTATTAAACGTCCTGCAATTCTTGATAACGAGTCCTACTATACATCCAGCGTCCGAGTTGCAGTGAATGCAAGCAGTTTTTCTTGCATTATCGTCAAATTAAGATGTGGGAGCTAGTCAGAGAGAAAGCCAACAGCCAACTTAAAGGACGTTTCGTACCAATTTGTATTGGACATCTTTAGGGCTGAACTACTGCACTGAAACAGTTTCAGTACAGTAGTTCAGCCTTGAAGATGTCCCATACAAATGGGTACGAAACGTCGGTAGATATACGAGTGACGCGGTTCTAGCCCGGAAGCCCAGAAGCAGATAGCATGGACCACGAGCGCGAAGTCTACGTACCAGATTAACTTCTAGGAGTTTAACACTACATCTATCGAAACTCCACGTAAAAACGAAACCGTGTACTTGACCAGATATCACCAGATGTCACCCCCCGTCACCATCAAAATTTATGACAATAGGTGGCAGTATTAATTGTACATAACTTCTTGTAGATTACAAGGCCTTCTGTATATTTGTATACTTACAGTACACTTTTTTAAAATAGTTTTTTTGCAGTATTATTCCAAGAAAACAAATACGACGCAATCAATTTTTTAAAAACAATTTTATTAATGTAAGTCGTGCTTTTTTTTTGTTTTGACTGTTTTTTTATCGTCTCAACCAATATTCTTCCTAGAGCTGTATGACGTAAATCTAGGATAAAAATGAACACAAACAAGTTTTGGGATAAGTAGTGGATGCCACAAAAAATGCTCATATTTTCTGTGGTAATTAAACGTTATTAAATATATCATAATTGGCAGTTTGTTCTTGAATTCTATATATGTAAAAGTGTTGTATATTCTGTTATTATTTATAATATACATTGAGTGGATCGTAGTAGGCTTCGTGATATGTTAATTTTTTCTGTTTTAACATTATAGCCAGAAGGAGTGTTCGAACGGACTAGCTGCACAATTCTAGATGTACGTGGGCAAGGTGAAAAATTCTCGGCCTGACAATGAAAGACTGCGATTTCTATTTAAAAAATAATTTTATTTTTCTACATAATCTCCCTTGAGTTCAACACACTTGGTCCAGATTTTTTCTAACATCAATATTCTTTCCCGGAAGTGAGAGTCTGGAAGGCTGTCAAAATATTCTTCTACCTCCTTTCAACTTCTTCGTGGGATGTGAATCGCTTTCCAGAAACAATTTTTTTCAAATTTGGGAATATATGGAAGTCTGAGGGTGCCAAATCAGGTGAATAGGAAGGATAGCCGAGCAAATCGTACCCCAAATCCCGCAATTTTCCCATCGCCAACGCACGCTTGTGTGCGGGTGCATCGTCCTGATGAAAAACGATTGTTTTCTTCTTCAAACCAGGCCTCTTCTTGCGAATTTTAGCATCCAGCTGGTCAAGAGGGTTAGAGTAATGTGCGCCTGTAATTGTTCTGCCTTTTTCAAGGTAATCAATTAACAAGATTCCTTTTGCATCCCAAAACACGCTGGCCATGACTTGTCCGGCAGATGCGATCGACTTCGCTTTCTTTGGCGCAGAACCACCGACTTTCATCCACTGCTTCGACTGCTGTTTCGTTTCTGGCGTGTAGTGGTGCACCCATGTCTCATCCATGGTGACAAATCGCCGCACAAAATCGGTCGGATTCTTGTTAAATCGGTCCAAAGAATGCTCCGAAAATCGTTTGCGCATTTGCTTTTGATCGACATTCAGCAAATGCGGCACCCATCTTGCGCAGAGCTTTCTCATCTCTAATTCTTTGTGCAAAATGTTTCGCACCCTTTCTTCAGCCTCAGCTATCTCACTCACTTTCACTCGCTTATCGTCCAACACAATATCATGTACTTTTTCGTTGATTTCTGGTATGGTTGCGGTTTTTAGCCGTCCTTCACGTGGGTCATCATTGAGGTACGTACGACCACGTTTAAATTCAGCTGCCCACTTTTTAACGGTTGACATCGAAGGAGCACAGTTCCCGTACACTTTTGTCAACTTCGGATGAACTTCCATAGGGGTTAAACCATCCAAAACAAAGAATTTTATAACAGCACGATATTCAAGTTTATCCATTTAAAAAATAACACGCACGACGTCTACTACAAAAATTCCTGCAAACAAACTACTTGAGCGAACAAGTTGAAAGTTTTTATATGAACTAAAGACACATGCAGTCACGCAGGAAACATAAATTTCTGGTAATTGTAACGCCATCTCTGTGTCAGGCCGAGAACTTTTTACCTTGCCCACGTATAGCAAAAATAAAACGACATGGAGAAATTTCCTTGGACCATAATGACTTTACAATCAATAATTTACTAAATTGTTCCTCATTTTTTGTTTCTAATTAAGTTTTTATTTCGTTTTATGCCCTTTATTCCCAATAGAGAGGACTTTTTCAAAAACAAGAAAATGGACGGCAACAATAGTGTTAAAAAAGGGGTCAAATGGGGGTAAATTACAAGTGTTTCCCCTTATAACAGTTTTAGAACCTTTTTAATTACCCAATTATAGACAACGAGGATTATCTCATGCAAAATAAACCACTACTTTTAACATTAAACCGATCCGAATGATATTAAGAATGCCAAGGAACGACTTGTAAAATTATGTACACCTGGTTTTAAAATAATCTAAATTTATTTCAGATGCACATAACATGTAAATTTACAATAAGTAAGTGCCAAATAGAATAGATTGCAAAAAAATAAATTTTGATTAAATTATCTTCGTTATATTTGATGGAGCCTGTGGTTGATTAACTTTTAGTTAATCAAAGTTAATCAACCACAGGCTCCATCAACTTTACCGTCAATATAACCTCCTGGTCAAAGGAGTTCAACACTTTCCCAAGAAAATTATTTTTCGTTTGAACATTTTTCCATGGAATACCATGCCGTCGCAAGACAAAGAACGTTCTGGTAGACCGAAAAAGTTTGAAGATGCGAAATTGTTTTTGAGTTTGGGTTGGGTCTTCATCCAATAAATCCAATTAATAGTTTGAGGATGCGAAACTGCAGGAGTTACTGGATGAAGACCCAACCCAAACTCGAAAACAATTGGCAGAAGTGTTACATGCGGCCCAAGAAACGATTTGCGACCGATTACGAGCAATGGGAAAAATCCAAAAGATTGGAAAATGGGTGCTACATCAATTGAATGACAAGCAAATGGAAAATCGAAAAATCGTCTGTGAAATGCAGCTTCAAAGGTATGATCGGAAGTCATTTCAACATGGACGATCAAAAATGAATTTATTTCGAAAACTCTAAGTGCAAAAAATCATGGTTATCACCTGGCGAAACCGGCCCATCGACTGCAAGTCCAAATTGTTTTGGTCGCGAGACAATGCTGTGTGTTTGGTGGGACCAGAGTAGCGTGGTGTATTACGAACTGTTGAAACCTAGTGAAACAGTCAATACTGATCGCTACCGACAACAAATTTTCAATTCGAACCATGCATTGATAGAAAGACGTCCAGAATGGTCCCAAAAACACGGTAACGTGATTTTACAGCACAATAACGCACCGTCTCATACAGCAAAACCGGCCAAGGAAGCATTGAAAGCACTCGGATGGGACATAATATCGCACCAGCCGTACTCTCCAAACCTCCAGCACTTCGCCGATTTCGAAGAAGTTAAAAAATGGTTCGATGAATGGTTTTGCTCAAAGGACAAACAGTTTTTTTGGGATGGCATCCATACATTGCTTGAAAGATGAACAAGGTGTGTAGAATCAAATGGTAAATACTTTGAATAAATAAATGCTTCCATTTTCTTGAAAATTGTGTAGTTTTTTTACGAAAAAACCGGTAATGAGTTTTCAGTACACCTGGTATGTCGTTTTATTCTAAGTATTAAATTTTATTCTTTTGTGGTTGGGTTTTCGACCATTAGGATACACCAAATCCACTAATTCATATAAATATTGTATATAAGTTTCTTTTTGAATGTTAATTAATACAATCCATAACTTAGAAGACGGGTGTTATGATTTTTCAGAAATAAATAATATTGTAAAAACCTAAAGAAAATTAAAATAATTCTTTCGAATTCTCCGGAACACACAGAAAAAGATTTCAAGACAAGATATTTCACTTATAAACAGACGAAACAAGGGGTGTGTCACAGGGGGAGCTGCTTATTGAGCATAATATGTCCTCGTTGCATGTCAAGAGGGCGGAACTTTGTGGTAGGATGTTGCGTGGCTTACTCGATAACAGTGTTGACTGTCCTTCACTACTGCATCGTTTGTGTTTTTTAGTGCCCCGTCTGAACTCCAGGTGCAATGTGTCCTTTGTGACGCCAAGGGCGCGGACTAATGCTCTAAAGAGGACGCCGATCTACGTTTTGAGCAGATGTGCCAATGAATTTGTTGATTTGTTTGCCTAGCATGCCTACTGTATATGTATTTGTAATGATTTTTGTTTCATTTGCCTTACTTCTTTACGAGGGTAGTTTGACAAGTAGCGTGAATGGAAAACAAACCCGAATTTTTTAAATATAAAATAATTTTTATTTTTCAATATATTCTCCTAAAAGAGCAATACATTTATTCCAACGGTGCTCCAATGCCCTTATGCCATCTCTAAAATGCGATTCCGGCAGGCTTGCAAAATACTCATTCACGAAGATGATAAGCTCGTCGTTAGACGAAAATTTCTTTCCACCTAGTGCCGTTTTCAATTTTGGAAAAAGGTGGAATCCGGAGGGGCTAGATCCAGCGAATAAGGCGCATGCTGTACTAATTGGAAATGCAACTCGTGGATTTTGAACATCGCAACTGTGCTGATATGCGAGGGAGCGTTGTCTTGGTAAAACAAAATCTTTTTCTTTGCCATTCCTGGCCGTTTAGCACGAATCTCAACATTTAATTTTTGTAGAAGTTCTGCATAATATTGTCCGTTTATTGTGGCACCTTCTGAAGGTAATCAATGAGCAAAATGCCCTTTGAATCCCAGAAAAATTGATGCCATCACCTTGTTTGCCGATAAAGTGGTCTTCGCTTTCTTTGGAGGTGCAGAACCACGTTCTAACCATTGTTTCGACTGTTGTTTAGTTTCGGGTGCACTGTAGTGTATCCAAGTTTCATCGCAAGTAACAAATTACCTACACAACTCAACCGGATTCCGCTTATAAAGGTCCAAACACTCATTGGAAATGCACAAACGAGTGAACTTTTGATCGGTCATAAGCAATCGCGGCACCCATTTTGCCGAAAGCTTGGAAAGACCCAATTCTTTCGTTAAAATGTGATGTACGCGTTCTGTTGAAATGTTTACCATGTCTGCTATCTCTCTCACTTTGAGTCGTCGATCTTGCGTAATAATATTATGGATTTTTATAATCGTTTCCTTAGAAGTCACAATTTTGGGTTCTCCAGAGCGCGCTTTATCAACACAGCTTGTTCTACCACGTTTAAATTCATTTACTCACCTACTTATTGCGGCGGATGATGAAGCAGATTCACCTAATGTTTCCCGTAACTCATCTTTTATTTCGGTAGCTTTCATACCCTTAATTACGAAGTATTTAATCACCGCACGATATCCTGCTTTTTCCATTTTAACAAAACGACGGGTTGCTTCTTTTTCAATCAGCTGTCAAAAATAATCTAATCAACCAATTTATCTAAACATCGGAATGTAAACATACACATAGGCAACCTAAATTAGAGTGCATTTATTTTACCAATTAGAGCGCCACCTATGTGTCATTCTCACTACTTGTCAAACTATCTTCGTACATTACTTTGATTTAGCAATTATTTTTATTATATCTATTGCACACATGTCCAAATTCAGTTTTATAATTTTGCATTTTTCTGTTGGAAATAAAGGTCATTATTATTATTATTAAAACAAAGATTAAAAATACACAAATCATTGAATCATGATATTATCAAATCGAAATTCATGAATTTCCATATACTCGTATGTATATCACACCTATTAGAAAATCTAAACAAGCTCTTTGGAATATACAACCATTAAAATAGCTCGTAAACCGAAAAATACAAACAAATCCTTTTGTACCCAAATTAAACAGTAAACACCTAAAGAAAAGCAAACACACAGTATATACAAAATAAAATGTCAATATTGTGAAAGTACATACGTGGGACAAACAAAACAATATCTACATAAAAGAATTTATGAATAGAAGTACATCTTGAATGACAACAAAATGAATGCAACTTTGTCAAAACATGCGTTGAAAAAAAATGAATTAGACTTGGACAATACTGAAGTTCCTGAAATAGAAAGCAATTATAATAAACGCATAATTAAAGACATGATGTCATCAGCTTCAAAAAAAGCAGATTAAACTACGTCAACTACATACATACGTAGGTACAAACATACAGAAACAACATATTTTTGCTGGTTTAAAATGTTTTATTCTGTAAATCGACGATTTTCAATAAAAAAAATTTACGTAGTTATAAATATTTATTAAAGAAATCCATCAATTACTTATATATAGTGTGTTTTTTTAAGAGCTTGAGAACTTAAAATGATAATACAAGACAGAATATTATTGGAATGAATTTTTTTTTATTATGATCTGGTAGATAATTTTATGGCATTTATTTTTTAAATATTGGGTCTGGGAAAAAGTTCGTGGCGTTTTTCCCGATAGATGGCATTGGTTGCCGATAACTAAAGAACAACAAGTCACAGCGACACCACCGACGGCTCGTTTTTTAGATGACCTTCCGAACGTTAGTTTGAGCGTAGAAACATTGTAATCGGTGCAGTGGTTGGAAAGTTATTCGCACTTGAAAATGGAGAAGAATAATGAGAAATTTCGCTATATTCTGCAATATTATTATGATAAGGGGAAGAACGCTGCGCAGGCTTGTGATAAAATTTGTGCTGTGTACGGTGAAGGTACTTTATCGAAATCTGTTGCGCGGAAATGGTTCGCTCGCTTTCGTTCTGGAAATTTCAATGTGAAAGATGAGTCACGCTCCGGTCGTCCAATCACTGAAAAATCTGATGAAATTCTTGAAAAAGTCCAACACGATAAGCATATCAGCAGTGTCGATATTGGCATGGAGCTAGGCATTGACCACAAAACTGTTTTGAACCATTTACACAAAGCTGGTTACAAAAAAAGCTTGACGTATGGGTTCCTCATGAGTTGAGCGTGAAAAACATGATTGACCGAATTAACATCTGCGATGCGCTGCTGAAACGGAATGAAATCGAGCCGTTTCTGAAACGTTTAATAACCGGAGATGAAAAATGGATTACGTACGATAATCGGAAGCGTAAAAGATCGTGGATAAAGGATGGTGAGCCGTCACAAGCGTTCGCTAAGCCAACATTGACGCCAAAAAAAGTGATGCTGTGTGTATGGTGGGACTGGAGGGGAATCGTCCACTACGAGCTACTTCCAACTGGTCAGACGATTGATTCTCAACTCTACTGTGCACAACTAGAGAGATTACGCCAGGCGATTGAAAGAAAACGGCCCGAATTGATTAATAGGAAAGGTGTTGTCTTCCATCATGACAACGCCCGACCACACACTTCTTTGATGACCCGTCAAAAATTGAGAGAGTTTGGTTGGGAAGTTTTGATGCACTCACCTTACAGTCCGGATATAGCACCCTCTGACTATCATCTGTTTCGATCTCTGCAGAACTCTCTCAATGGAATTAAGTTGGTTTCAAAAGAAGCCTGTGAAAACTACTTGATTCAGTTTTTCGACCAGAAACCACAGAAGTTTTTCACCGATGGGATCATGGATCTACCAAAAAAATGGCGAAACATTGTCGATAATAATGGAGCATATTCGGTTTAAATGAATTCGTCCACGCGCCATGCGGGGACCAGTTGAATTTTACTGAAAAAACGCCACGAACTTTTTCCCAGACCCAATATGATTTCCGGCATATGTCCGCCTCGGCTACGAGTTACATGGTCCATTCGATCAGATCAATTTTTGACTACTTTTTCCAATAAATCTGACCGTATGGCATCAATGGTGGGTTGAATATTGGCTTCCAATGCTTCAAGAGTTGCTGGTTTGTCGGTATAAACCAATGACTTAATATAGTTCCATAAAAAGTAGTCCAAAGGTGTTAAATCGCACGAACGAGGGGGCCAACTGGACCACTTCTGGAAATAAAGTTGTCACCAAATTGATTTTGCAATAAATCGATTGTTAAGCGCGCTGTATGGCAAGTTGCGCCCTCTTGTTGGAACCGAGTGTCCTCGATATTCAGTTGATTAATTTTTGGAAACAAAAATTCATTCAGCACGGCTCGATAGCACTCGCCATTCGCCGTAACGGCAGCTCCTTCCTCATTTCGAAAGAAATGCGGACCGATGATGCCGCCAGCTTGTAAACCGCACCAAACAGTCAATTTTAACGGATGTAATGGTGATTCGCTAACGGCTTGAGGTTCGTCTTCGCTCCAAATATGGCAATTTTCCTTACTTACGTAGCCATTTAACCAGAAATGAGCTTCATCACTAAACACAATTCTTTGAAAAAAATACTCATCTTCGACCAGTTTCAAATGAGCCCGATCAGCAAAAATGCGACGCAAACGATGGTCGTTTGGCTTCAATTCTTGCACGAGCTGTATTTTAGAGGCACGTAAACCAAGATCCTTACGTAAAATTTTCCATGTAGTCGAAGGACAAAGGTCAACAAGTTGAGAACGACGACGAATCGATATTTCGGCGTATTCTTCAATACTTCGTGCTATAGCAGCAATATTCTCTTCGGTACGCACATTTCTTTGTCTCGTGGATGGTTTTGAATCGAGAAGAGTAAAATTAGTGCGAAAACCATCAATAACTGTACGAATTGCTTGCTCACTAGGCCGATTATGTTGACCGTAAATGGACGAAGTGCTCTATGAACTTCGCGAACAGATTTATTTTTTTCAAAGTAAATTTCCACAATTTGGAAGCGTGGTTTTGGCGCTAAACGATTCATGGTGACTTGCCAAACCTTACTAAACAGAAATGTCAACACAGTTTGACATTATCAGCTGTCAAACCATGGTTATCAATATCGATAGTTCTCATGCAGCTTAAAAAAACACCCATTATAAAATACTGCAGGTTAAAGAAAGAGAAGACAAAAAAAATCCTTCGAAACAACATTCATATGAACTATTTTATTACCCCTAATCGTCGAAAACACAAACACGAAAAAAAACTTTCTTAGTAAATATCTTTTTCAACATATTTTAAACAAATTAAAAACGTTGCAAATATGTATATACTCACGAAATTTATTTACAGACTCAAAAAATAATATTTCTCTGAAAAAATATAGTTTAACATGCAGAGAGTGACGATTAATTTGTATTTCTTATAAGTTGCTGGTGGTTAAAACTAAATTCATCTTTAAATTTATAAACGAAGCAAAGCAATTCCAAAATGTTTGCATCATAATGTTAGGTCTACCGGAAAGTTCCGTTCGTTTTGAAAATAAAACGAAATAAGAAATCTTTTATACCTTGAATAAACTTTAGTGAATATAATTTCCATTATTTATGACTTCTTGCCAGCGTGGCAATTTGTATATCCCATTTTAAAAAAATGCCTTAACCCTAGATGCGAAAAATTGAACCAGTTCTTGTCTGATATACGCTACTGTATTTTGTATGAATTCTAACAAGGAAGAAATGCTACAGAAGCGTATGGAAATTTATTTAAAGTATTTGGTAAAGGTACAGTTTCCGATAGAACATGCAGAGGATTCAAGCAGGTGATTTCGAGCTTTCTGATATGTCGCGCACTGGGAGACCTTCTTTGATCGATGACGATACTGTCAAGATCATGTTAGAGTAAAATCCTTTTTCGACAACATCGGAGATTGCGTAAAGGCTTAATTCAGCTCCACAAACCATTTCGGACCCTATTCGGGTTGGTGTCAAAATATTCGAGAAAGCGTCGTAATGAAAACAGAAAAGACAGTTATAAAGTTGTGCATTGAAAAGTGGCTACATAGTATAGTTGAAGCTTAGTTGAACATGTGTGACAAGGGTCCCATCATAAGAAAATGTGGAGAGCGTGGTAATGGAAACCCAAAAGAAGACAGTCACAAAAGATGTGCATTGAAAAGTGGCTACATAGAATTGTTAAAGCTTTGTTGAACATGCGTGACAAGGATCCCATCATAAGAAAATGTCGTCAAGAGCGTGGTAATGGAAACACAAAAGAAGACAGTCACAAAGATATGCATTGAAAAGTGGCTACATAGAATTGCTGAAGCTTTGTTGAACATGTGTAACAAGGATCCCATCATAAGAAAATGTTGTGGAGAGCGCGGTAATGGAAACACAAAAGAAGACAGTCAAAAAGATGAACATTGAAAAGTGGCTACATAGAATTGTTGAAGCTTAGTTGAACATGTATGACAAGGATCGCATCATAAGAAAATGTTGTGGAGAGCATGTAATGGAAATAAAAAAGACAGTGGCAAAATTGTGCATTGAAAAATGACTACATAGAATTGTTGAAGCTTAGGACGAGGTTTTCCACTATGACAATGCTTGGACTTATCGTCTCCATCGAGTATTTAGGAAGAATAGAACTAAAGATCGTTGAAAAGGCATCTTACAACCCAAATCTACCTCATGCGACCTTGCATTGTTTCTGCCAGATGAAGAACAGGTTGAAAGGGAGAAATTTTTGCAACGATCAACATCTTCTGAGCATGTGCAATGACAAAAGTGGCAACTTTCAAAAGAAACGTAGAAAAATTAGTTCGATAACTAGTTTTCACTTCGCATAGATCCAAAACGAGTACCTAAATTAGATTTTGCATTTGAAATTCAAAGGCACGATATTAAAAGAAACGTGGAAGAATTAGTTTTTTGATTATTTTTCTGTTCGCGTAGATCCAAAACAGGTCCATAAGCTTTTGCATTTAACATTTAAAGGGACGATATTAAATATATACGTAGATACTAGAATATTTTTCCAAAAAATATAAACTACAACACTCACTGGTGGTATTTTTGCCCGATTGAGATATCATCATTTGCAAACGACTTCTGAATCCCCTGGCTCTTGTGTAAGGCTCAATCCCAAATAGTCTATTCCTCGCATTTTGCCCGACACTTAAGTATTGATTATGAACCATCTTGTACTCTGAAACAGAAATATGAAGATATTACACCTTTCCATTATACAAAATTCTATTAAATAGTTCTAGATTTTCAATTTTATTTAATGTGTTATTAGACAATTAGAACAAGTTCACCATAGTTCTCTATTTGCTTTTGATGCTTCACCGATGTGCTAGGCTACAGAGAACGGAATAGTGAAACATCCAAAGCAAATAGAAGACGTCGGCAACAGTTTAACAATTTAAAAGGAAGGGCTACAATAAACAACGGTCGTGGAAGCCTACGATCATTGAATATATAACAAAATCTTTAAAAATTGATTACAATTATTATTCTTTAAACTAGTTTGTAGTTTTTTCTCTTCGTGGTTTTTCTAAAATCCTCCTTCTTCAGTTTCCTACGTCGCCTATTCTTTATTTCTTCTCTTTTTTTCTTCACCAAATTGTATGCAACTCTATCAGTTTCTAGATACAAAATGGTAGTACCATTAAAGACTATTTATGCGGAATCGTCGAAGCTTAAAACCAGGGTTTTCCTTCCACGACAAAGCTTCGTCTCATCGTCTATAGCTACATAGAACCGAACCGAAAATGATGGAAAATCCATCCTACATTTCTGATCTACCTCTGTGTGATATTGCGTTGCTTTCCCATGTTGAAAAAGAGAAAGTTTTGCAACGACGAGGATCTTTTGACAATGCGGGATGACAAAAG
Organism: Dermolepida albohirtum; assembly: GCA_031893035.1. NCBI lineage: Eukaryota > Metazoa > Arthropoda > Insecta > Coleoptera > Scarabaeidae > Dermolepida > Dermolepida albohirtum. The sequence continues at coordinate 20,260 of JAVIWB010002551.1, forward strand.
TGCAAAATTTCAGAAGAAACAGGAACAAGAATTAATGCAATTATTATCTTTTGCTTTGCATAGATACAAAACAGGTTCCTAAGTCGGATTTTGCATTTAAAATTTAACGCCATAATATTAGATAAACACTTAGACACTAGAATATTTTTTTTAAAAAAATAAACACTAGAACATTCTCTGGTGGCATTCTTATCCGGTTGAGACATCTTGAGTGACATAAAGTGTCTGCACAAAACAACAAGGAGCATCGTTAGAAACCACCATGAGGAATCGAAATATTTTGTGACAACACAAGATGATCTTTGAAAGGGAAAGAACTGATGCAGGTAGAAAGGATCAAATACTTAGGAACTACTCTGACGAATGATGGGAGATCCGATGAGGAAATAAAAAGAAGAAAGGAAGCAATAACAGCATCCAAAGTACTTTCATAAACAAAGCAGAAATACCTAAACGAATCAAAATAGAGATTTTTAAAAGGTTGGCGGTCCCAGTGCTAATCTACGGTTCGGAAATATGGACAACGATCAAAAAAACAGAAAGAAAAAATACGAAGCACAAAAATGAGATTACCCAGAACAATAGATAACGAGCCAAGATTAGAAAAAGTAAGAAACAATGTATTCAGAGGAAACTCGAAAGGGTAACCCGTTCAAACAGGGTCGAGGAATAACAATTGAGTTAGCTGGGACACGTCATGAGAATTGAGAAAGATAGTGAGGTGATTGTTTGAAGTTTCTCCAACTAAAACAAAACAGACAGGAAGACCTAGAAAACGTTTGATAGAGGAAGTCTCGGAAGCAGCTGAAGAGGGATAAACTGTAGAGGAAGCAGAGGGAAGGTGCATGATGGAAAAGCATGGAGAGCAATATGGGAAAAAAATCCCGTCTTATTCGTAGAAACTAAAACTTACATACACCCGACACTCACGAAGATATAAGAGCTTGAATTAAGCTAAGGTATCATCGTTTGCAAACGGCTTCTGAATAAGTAGAAAAAGAAACCGCGATCTACAAACTATCCCAATATGGGAGCTTGACGAGAATGCGATTTTTACAATTTGGAGATGATTAAGAAGTGGTGATGTTAAAGCTGCTAGTTTTAAAAGAATAAAACCAATGAGACGTGAACATCAGACCTGGAAATCATCTAATCATCACAAGCAATGTAATCAATTGAATAACAAGCGCCTCCCTCTGTCGTCCACTATACTGAACGACAAAGCGAGAACGCGTCTATCTCGCTCGTCGATAACTAAGTTATCAGAGCATATAAGACAGACGCATTGCGCAACGGCTATTTGTCAATTAAAAGAATGTTAAAAGGAATCATTCTATTATTAATAACACCCTATTTACTACATATGTTTCACTGATATCACGGATCGTCAGGTAGTAGATAGGGTGTTATTAATAATAGAATGATTCCTTTTAACAATGTAATCTAAGGAGGAAAAAAAACAGAAAAATAATCGAAGTACACGTCGTTACAAGATCGGTCTTCCTGTTTCCGGTTTCGACCTAATCAAACGCAGTATTTCCCTGCCCATCCTCGTAGAGTTTGTCCTTAATCAAAGGCGTATTGAGCAAAAAACATTTTACGAAATCGATAAATATTAATTTGTTTTCTTAATTTATATTCAATGTATTCTTCCGCTGTTAGAGAACCTGCGTCAATCCTATATTTTCAAGAGATAATAACATTCCCATTACAATAATGACAAGTAATAACGCTGTGTTTAAAGATTTTTCTCGCCCATAAACGTAAACGTTGCATTCAATCAACAACAGCCTTTTTCCGCGTATCAATACAGCCATCCAAATCGGATTGCAATCATGGTAATGGCCGTGAGGAATATAGTACGTCGACCATTACATTTAATGTGTCTTTTATAAGCCTTACTAACTTGTGTAAATTGGAAAAAAAGAGATATAAACAGGAAAAGATATTGGCAAAATGTGCTGTAATATGTTCGAAGTTTTTGCGTGCAGTATTTAAATATTAACGCATTAGAAACAAGGATTGTACACAAGTGCTAATTTTAGGTGGGAATCCTATAGTGTAACCTTGTTAATTTGACATTTCATATACACTTTGCGTGTTTATAGTTGATTAATGTGTTAATAAACTTGTATTTATGGACAATTCTTTATTATTTAGCAGATGCATGTATGTTTTGTTTAAATGCTTCATACATTATTTATATTTTGAAATAACTACCGGATTTTTTTTGATTTAGTGTTACGAAAAATATTTCCCACGCATTTTAGATCATTGCATTTTTTTTATATATTGTTTACTGTTTTTTTTTCGCATGATCGTCATAGCCGGCCCTACCTTAGTTTATTCGTGAAAAAAAACACCGATTCTTTCATAGTACAAAAAGTACTAGGAAAGTTTTGCAGTACAGCTTTGTTTATCTATCTTTTTCAAAGTAATTTCCTCTACACTCAATACACCTCTACATCCTCCGAAACCAATTTTTAAACCAGCTCTGCCAAGTTTCACTAGGGAGTAAAGCACACTCGTTGTTCCAAGTCCGCGGAAGGTCCTCATCAGTGGAAAACCGCCTCCCTTTTAGCTTCATTTTCACATGCGGGAACAGTGCAAAGTCGCAGGGAGCAAGATATAAACTGTAGGGAGGGTGCTCGAGAAGTTTCAATTCTGTAGTGGTCGAATATTCGGTGCAGGTTTTGGCGCGGTGAGCTGGAGCATTATCATGATGGAGGAACCAGGTGTCCATTTTTGACGTTGGCCGCAGGTTCTTCATAGATCCAATGACTTTAGGCAGGCACTGTTCAATATACCACTTAGCTGTGACTGGCTTGTGTGTGTCCAAATCGACACGTTCCAGAATTCCACTCGATTTGAAAAATACAGCTATCATTCTCTTCTTTACAGATCGGGATTTTCCGACAACTATGGGTGTGTCCTCATCATCAAAGACCCAAACGTTATTTTGAGCTTTGATCGGCACATCGTAATAGTCCAGTCAAGTCTCGTCACCTGTTACGATATTGTTCACATACCGAGATTGTCCCTTATTAAACTTTTTTAGCATCTCCCGGCACCAAGTCACACGTCGTGTCATCTGCTCTTCAGTCAGTCGATGCGGCACCCAGAGAGAACAAAGTTTCTTCACGTGCAAATGATAATGCAGAATCGAACGAATTGCTGGTGCATTTAGGCCTGAAAAACCCTCTATCTCTTGGTAGGTCACTCGCCTGTCCTCGCCAAGCATTTTCCTCACAGTAGTAACGTTTTCCTCCGTAACTGACGTTCGTGGCCTTCCCAGCCTCTCAGCATCCTCCACAGTAAAATTTCCCCTTTGGAATTCTCTATACCACCTGAATATCGTTGTGCGATTTGGACAAACATCACCTAGTGCAAGAGTCATTTCTTCGAAGTACTGGTCTATGTTTAAACCACGCACGAAATTATAAAGCAAAACTGCCCTCGCAAGCACTTTACACTCTCACTGCTAATGAATAACTGAGCCCATCGACATGGCGCGGCGGCTACTATGCACGTATGAACATGTCTCAGCATGCAGCAACAAGCAGCTTCCTACGATTCATTGTTACGTCATATTGCAAAACTTTCCTAGTACCCTTTGTACATTGTTTTATTCAATTGTATATAGACCATTTTGTTCCCAAAGATTTCGACATCTTTCTGGTAGCAGCATGATTCTGCCAAACCACAATTCTGTCAAACCAAGACGGGACTGAATAAGAAATGAAACATACAGAGAACAACTGAAATTAGAAGCAATAGATAAGAGAACTCAGGCGACATGACCGGAGTTTTTAGTATATGTGTGAAGGATAACAGATGACAAGCTTACGAAAAATTATACGAGCTTGGATCGGAGGGGAGAAAGGATAGAGGAAAGCCGAGAAGAAATCTGTCAAAGTTTTACGCTTTTTGCAGAACCTTTTAGATGGAAAAACACTAGAAGTAAGTTGGTACAATTTTTTACAAGTAAAAATAGAACTGATTTTTACTTGCAAAAAATTGAACTAAATTACTTCCAATGTTTCCATTGAAATGAAGTGTTTTTCCATCTAAAAAGTTCTGCAAAATGCGTAAAACTTTGACAGATTTCTTCTCGGCATTAGTACGCCTTCCAGTGCTGACTCAGCACGTATTTTCATCTCATCTCTATTCTAATACGTAAAAGAAGTGCCAAGGAAATCTCACCGCTTTCTAAAGCGCTCACTAACATATTGCCTCCGTTGTTTCGTCTACCGTCAGCCATATTTTTGATCTATTAACTCTGCTTTTCTTTGACCTGTAATCGTGCTTTTCACCCGAAGAAAATAATACTGTAATTGACCCCTTGTTGTGAATCTCCATTCCGGAACGTATTTCCCCCAAAAGTTGCGAAATTCTTCATTGTCTACAATATTTTGTAGAATATTACACACACTTAACATAAAAATAAAGTCATATAGAAATTTATAATATAATAATAATAATAATATATCATCACGTTGCGTATTTAAAATGTTGATATTGCAAATATGGTAATACATTTAATAACAGTGCAAGTGTATTCTAAAGTCGAAAATCGGTTAAGAAAACTATTAACACTCGTCAAACATAACAAAGAACGCCGTCGATTCGCCATCATCAATCTAATTCGGCATTCGTAAACATACCATACGAATATGAATCTCGACTTCGGGTATATCTGAACGCTTTCGAAATATATCATCGCCGCCAATAAGTACGCACTCGTTTCTGCAGGCTTATTCATCAGCCTTGTAAGTTTACACTTAGGTAACCTACGTAGGCAGCTTTACATTTGTTATTTAGAGGTTTACAGGTTAGGTGTATAGTACATTATCGTATCTGAGAGCAATATAAATATAGTATTTAATTTGACATCCTCACTTCCTGTCGACATCTTATTCCATACGAATCACGTGATGGGAAAACATTCCTGATTTAAACTTTATCTTTGGAGAAAATCGCGACCAAGAATTTATTATTTTGATTCTTACTGTTATTGAACTGGTAAGTAAAGTAGCTTCCTTACACATACCATACGCATGTGAATCTCGACTTTGGGTATATCCTACCGCTTTCGAAATACTCCATCGCCGCCAATGAGTACGCTCTCGTTTCTCCAGATTTATTTCTCACTTAACGACAAGTGGATAACCCTGGTGACTTTTTCTCTAATGTGTTTTGACGTCGAAGTAAACAAATACGTAATTCATAGTTTTATGATATTTTCCCTTCATTTTTAATCGCTTTCGTTAATTTTTAGCGAATGCATGTTTTTTAATTGGTGAAAAATGTATTCAATTTTGCCATTTCATAAATGATTATTTATGCAAAATATCCTGGTGCTTTGTCGAATGTTTCAATTCAATATTTTACATAATAACATGCCATAAATAATTTCTAGTATTTTGCGGCAATTTTAGCAATTAAAATTTAGAAATTTTCCAGGAAAATAAATTATTATTATGTACATACAACTGTTCGCTCTAACAATTATTAATAATTGAAATAAAATAAATTTAATTGAATAATATATCAAATACATGCCGTTAATAACAATTAAGTGTATTGATATGTACACTCCGCGCAACATGAATAGGACCAACTGCATATATGACATTTGTAGTTGGTATAAACATGGTAGCGCGATGGAATTGTTATTTTCGAAAATAAGAGGGTTGATAAAAAGATGTATGTAGGTACCAAATAAAATTTTTGTAAAAGTCAGTGCAAATGTACGTTACTAATGACAATAAGTAGAGTAATTAAACGCCACTTGAATACGACCAATCTACAAAATAAAAGATTCGTTTGCAATAACAAAATACTTTATTGTTCAATAATGAGTACTTTTGCCATTATTTCTTATAACCTCAAATAGTCGGGATGGAATGGAATTATACAGGGTTCTCAAGTAGTCAACGGGAAGTTCCGCCCAACTTCGTTTCAGCGCCTGCTCTAGTTCGTCAGCGCAACTGAATTGGGTAGCATTGGAGTACAATTTACGCGACAACCATCCCCAAACATTTTCTATGATGTTCAGGTCGGGGGAGAGCGATGGCCAATCGAGAACCTCCATGCCTTGTTCTTGAAACCAGCGTCGAACAATGCGCGCGGTGTGAATACTGGCATTATCCTGTTGGAAAATAAATGGCCCACCTGCCATAGCGTTGGAAAATTTCTCTTTCACCTGTTGCAGCAGCTGGACGTACTTTTCCGAATTCCGTCTGCCCTTCACTATTACTAAATCAACAGGTCCGTTATAGGAAACAGCTCCCCATACCATGACTGAACCAACATCGGCTCGCCTTCGTGACTGAATCACTTCATCTTTACGTAAATTGTGGAAATAATAAGAAAACCCATCCGGGCCATCTAAATTAAACTTCTCGTCACTGAAAATAACAGTTTGCCATTCTCTTGTCCACCCCATTTTTGCTTGAGCAAACTGAAGACGTGCAGTGCGCTGAAATTCCCTTAAAGGAGGCCGTCGTTTAATTTTCAAACGTTTTAAATGCGGACAGGTCTTCAGTAACTTCTGTACAGTTCTTACCGATGCATTCGTTCCAACGTTATTCGCGATTTGTCTTGCCGTTAATGCCGAATTCGATGCTTCGCGTAATATGGCTCGACGTTCTCTCTTAGTTGTAACGGATGTTGTTCGCCCTTTAAAACGTTTTCCATAATTCTCGGGATCCCTAATAAAATTGTTCACAACCTGGTGTGATCGATTTATTTTCTTTGCAGTAGCCCTTGAGGAATACCCTTCTTGATGGAACGCTTTAATTTTTCCAATTTCTTCCATACTTAAGCACTTCTGTCGTCCCATCGTTGCACAATACCCTTAATTACAGATGTTTGTTTATGCGGATACACGTTGTAACTCGACACTCATCCGGTAGCTTACTATTAAATACTGGTCGTATCCAACCGGCGCGGTGCATTTTATATGTATGTGGTACTTACGTCACCCAATGCATAACGTTAGGCACAATTGCACAATTGCGCAATAATGCGTATTATTTGCCATATCATACCATTACAAACTTGCATTGTATTTTTAGTAAATGAATTGTTTTTCAAACCACCAAAAGCTTGCAACAAGTCGGGTGGTCTTATTCATGTTGCGCGGAGTGTATACATCGTAAAATATAAATACTTTTGCATTTACTGGTACGTGTTTGCTTGCACATTTATTAATTCTAGAATCGTGAAATTGTTTTTAGTTCTACCAACCTTATATACTGAGCTATCTGATTTTATTTACCCTAAAATGGTGGTAATAATGGGTTTTCCAATAAGGACTTGACAACTTTTTTTCAAAATAAAATGCAGACCATTTGAGATATTTCAAAAACTTTATTATCGGGTTGAAGTACAATCAAAACATTTATGAATGTAACTCGACTTCGTTCATATGACCACCGCGGGCACGTTTGTAGCGGTCGATTCGTTGGACCCAATTTTCGATGACTCGGCCACACAATTCGGTCGAAACGGCTGCTATTTCGCGTTCAATGTTGGCTCTGAGCTCTTCCAACGTTGTCGGCTTGTTGGCATAGACCAATAACTTGACGTAGCCCCAAAGAAAAAAGTCTAGAGGCGTTAAATCGCACGAACGAGGCGGCCAGTCGACTGGTCCATTTCTTGAGATAACACGCTCATCAAACTTACTCTTCAATAAATCGATTGTAACGTGTGCTGTGTGGCTTGTGGCACCGTCCTGCTGAAACCACATGTTGTCCAAGTCCATATCTTCCAATTCGGGCCAAAAATAATCGGTAATCATGGCGCGATAACTATTATCATTCACAGTAACGTGACGATCATTATCGTCGTCGAAAAAATATGGCCCTATGACGCCGCCGGCATGCAAACCGCACCCGCACCAAACAGTTATTTTTTGTGGATGAAGTGGTGTTTCATGAAGGACATGTGGATTTTGACCCTACCAATAACGCATATTTTGCTTATTGATGAACCCATTGAGCCAAAAATGATCTTCGCACTGAAAATGATTTTGCGATGAAATTGATCATCTTGGCGCATCTTTTCCAGAACCCAATCGGAGAACGTACGTCGCTTCAAATGGTCCATCGGCTTCAATTCTTGAGTCAGCTTGATCTTGTATGGGTGTAAACCAAGATCCTTACGCAAAATTCGCCATAAAGTGGTCTGGGCGATGCCCAACTCTTGAGAACGCCGTGGAATTGACTGATTTGAATCATTTGCTACGGACGTTTCAACGGCAGTGATATTTTCGATACTTCGACCAACCCGTTGTCTCACTGGCAAGGCAACATCACACAACGAATATGTAGACACAAATTTTTGCACTAAACTTGTTACTGCCTGTCTACTAGGGCGAGAATTACGACCGAAAATCGGAGTTAACGCTCTTAAAGTAGCGGTCACCGACTCCGAATTTCTGTAGTAAATTTTTATAATTTGCAGACGTTGTTCGTTCGTGTACTTTACCATGATGAAAATGTTAAGTTTACTGAACAAATTGACAGTGACAGTTCGATGATTAGTGAAAGGGTGCGTTCACAAATTGAATTAAAAGTTGTCAAGCCCCTATTGGAAAACCCTTTATAAAAGGTACTGAAAGAAAGATTAACATTACAGAATTTTGTGAATACTTTGCGCCTGAAACAATGCAAAATAACTTGACGAATGAAAATGGCAAAAATTTTAATTTTCTTTTCTCTAACATCGATTTTTCTCTATATGTTTTGCAAAGTTTTAATCCTTTAATTCCTTTAGATGCTCGCCATTAGGTTACGTCAAATCTTCTAAAAACTCAAAGGTATGTTAACTTCCCTTCCAACTGCATCAGATTCAATTTCCATCGTGCTAATTACGAAGCTTTATATCGTATTCTCGAGGAAGACGATTGGTCTTTCTTGAAAACTTATTCTGACACAAATCTGGCTACTTCTACCTTCTATAATAGTCTGTGTTCTTGAGAAATGTGTCCCTCGTAGCTTTTCTTCAAGTCTGTTTCCTTGTTTGTTTAATGGCTTGATGACTTGATTCGCCTAGGCGAATCCAAAGAATATTATTTTAATAAACGAAATTTTCATAAATCTACAATTACAATGAATGTAGACTGGGCAAGTTGGTAATAGAGGAGATTTCTAACGCTTGCAGTGCTTACTTAACTTAAATTGAACAGAATATTTCAGAAAACCCTAAGGTGTTTTGGCAGTATACTGGTGTTAAAAGCATTATCAATCCAGAATACATGGTTGCATGACTCTTGAGGAGATTTCCAACGCTGATGAAATCGTAGAGGCATTCTTTAGTATTTACCAGGTGAGTGTGTTAGCTGGTGTTACAACCACAACACCTTCATCACAATCATAACCTAATGTTGTATGTTTTCTTTTTCAACTCAGGAGATTCTTTCTGCAATGAAGAATACGAAATCGGATGTCTGCTGTTGCCAATATGGCAAGTCCAATCTTTTATGTATAATTCCACAAAGTGACTCAATAAAAACGATCTTCAATATGTCTCTTTCTACGTCTACTTATGTTGGCAGTATATTGGTGATCAGGATTGTCAATCCAGAATACGTGAATGCATGAATGTTGAAGAGATTTCTAACGCTGACAAAATCGTAAAGGCATTCCCTAATATTTACCAAGTGAGTGTGTTAGGTGATGTTACAACCACAACACCTTCATCACAATCATAACCTCATTTTGTACGTATTCTTTTTCGACTTAGGAGGTTCTTTCTGCAACGAAGAATACGAAGTCGGAGCCCTGCTGTGGCCAATATGGCATGTCTAATCTTTTATGTGTAATTGCGCAAAGTGAATCAATAAAAACAATCTTCAATATGTGTCTTTCTACGTCTCGTGTGGAGAGCAGGAATTGCTTCAAAAATTTCTGTTTTATATATACTATATAAAAAGCTGTTAAAATGGGAATTTTTCAGATTTATATCGCAAAAGAACATAATTATATGCAAATAAAAACCTACCGTGGGTTTCATTTCATATTTGTTTCCATAATACAATCTATGCCATGCTAGAAGACTCAAATTTACATTTTTCTGTAGTCCAAGGGTGAAGACACGTCTCCGGTGAAAAAGAAATCGCGGATTCGAGTCCTCTATATTATACATACGATGTAAAAAGCGGTTAAAATTAGAATTTTTGTGTTTCATGTGTTTATATGCGATTTACTAAAATTGTTCAAATTTACCCACGCATTTTCCATCCGTCGTAACATGAGTAAACATTAAACAGTATCGATTGTACCATCATCAAGGAGTGCATAGATTTTAAGGAATTTCTGGTGTAATTACTAGCAATTATTGCCATGTTGTCGTCTAAGTTGGTACCACGAGCTATAAATATTCTCTATAGTTTTTATTACTTTAAAAATTGTTTGAGGATAATTAATATTGAAAATAAAATAAATTCGATAACTTGAACACGTCTCTAACAATACAATCCTTGCTAATCTACGCAGCATTTTATTACATACAAAGAATTATTAATAAATGTCATATTCTTGTCACAACAGAAACGTAATAAAAATAAACTCCATAAATATTACAATTATAATAGTAAATATGAATGCTACCTTTCTACTGTTCATATAGACAAAGAAAATTTGCATAATCCTTGTTATAAGTGACATCAAAAGAAATTTAAATATTTTAAAAGAAAATCATAATATTCTATGTTTTACAAATTAATAAATACATGGAGTGTTACAATTTTCACTGATTCTATTTTTAATTGATGTAAATGACGACAGTTTCATCACGCAAAATGGCTCCTTTAGATGTTAAAAAGTGGAATAAATTCTAGTGTACCATGTAGACACTCTAAGTGAGGTATATACGAGGGTAGTTCGACAAGTAATGAGAATGGAAAAGAGAATTTTTTAAATACAAAATAATTTTTATTTTTCAATATATTCTCCTAAAAGAGGAATACATTTATTCCAACGGTGCTCCAATGCCCTTATGCCATCTCTAAAATGCGATTCCGGAAGGCTTGCAAAATACTCGTTTACGAAGATGATAAGCTCGTCGTTAGACGAAAATTTCTTTCCACCTAGTGCCGTTTTCAATTTTGGAGAAAGGTGGAAGTCGGAAGAGGCTAGATCCGGCGAATAAGGCGCATGCGGTACTAATTGGAAATGCAGCTGGTGGATTTTGGACATCGCAACTGTGCTGGTATGCGAGGGAGCGTTGTCTTGGTGGAACAGGATTTTTTTCTAGTTGTTTGAAAAATATCACTGTATTAGAAAGTACACAATCTATAAAGTTGTTACAAGTTTGAAGATGCCACGTTGTTTAGTATTTGTTTGGCAGCAATCGATAGTGAACGTTTTCAGTGAATTTGTAAAAATGGAGAAAATTGGTCATCGTTACGTGATACAATACTTTTATTTGAAAGGCCTCAGCCCAACCGATATAAAAGCTAAACTGGATTCTACTCTCGGTGAGTCTGCTACTTCGTTTACAACAGTGAAATATTGCGTAGCAGAGTTTAAACGAGGCCGTACGAGCTGCCAAGACGAGCATCGTAGTGGTCAATGAGGTGTCGACTCCAGAAATGGTGAAGAAAATCCACAAAGCGGTACTGGATGATCGTCAACTGAAAGTGCGCGAGCTAGGAGACATAGTAGGCATTTCAAAAAGTGCGGTACATCACATATTATCTGAAAATTTGGACATGAGAAAGCTGTGTGCAAGATGGGTGCCGCGTTTGTTCACACTCGAGCAAAAACAGTGTCGTGAAAATGTTTCAATTGAGTGTATAGCGAAGTTTCACAGCAACGAAGGAGAATTTTTGAGCTGTTTCATAACCATTGATGAAACATGCGTCCATCACTTCACACCCGAGACAAAAGAACAATCAAAACAATGGACCCAAAAGGGAGAACCGGCTCCAAAGAAGGCGAAGACCCTTTCAACTGCAGGCAAGGTTATGGCATCGGTTTTTTGGGATGCACGTGAAATAGTTTTCATTGACTATCTTGAAAAAGGAAAAACTATCAACGGTGAGTATTGTGCGAAATTATTGCAACGTTCGAGCGAAGAAATCAAGCAAAAACACTCATATTTGGCTAAGAAGAAAGTGTTATTTCATCAAGACAATGTACCAGCTCACAAATCCGCTATTGCAATGGCCAAAATTATTGAATTAAAGTTTGAATTGCTACCTCATGCACCTTATTCGCCAGATTTAGCCCCTTCGGATTATTTTCAGTTCCCAAACTTGATAAAATGGCTCAGTGGCCAAAGATTTTCCAACGATGAAGAAGTGATGTCGGCAGTTAATGTCTATTTCGAGGAGCAAGACAGTTCTTATTATAAAAACGGTATCGAACTTATTGAACATCGCTGGGAAAAGTGTATAGAGCTGAAAGGAGATTATGTTTGAAAAATAAATATATTTCTTTCCAAAACTTTTGTGTTTTCTTTGCTGGGTCGGGTACATCTGGGACCACTCTCGCACCTAGATATACGAACATCCGTACCAACTAAGCTCGCTATACATCAATGGTGTCTAATCCCTGCTTTGCTTTATTTCTACACAAATAATAAAACTAATATACTATATCCTTCACAAAATAGCCATTATACGTCTTTTACTAGCGCCTGTGATTATTAATTCGTTTTAAAAACGGTACACCTAATTTAACTGTCCAATTTTCTAATTCCCATTATATAAATAGCTTCACGATTTGACGATATAATTTAACTTTTAAAATTGAATATTTCAATAGACTCATAGAAATAGATCTAGTCATTATTGCAACGCCAGCACAATGCGAATCTATAAGAATATTATCATCACTTCATACTCGTTTCCAAATCGCGCTAATAGAAATTCAAACGTTATGAAACACATGCACACGCACATTTTTAAATTATATCTATTATCGATTGAGCTAGTGAAATACTAATTTATCGAGTGAGTAGCCGCAAACAAATATTGCATATCCTTTTATTTCTGAATGTGTACACGTCAAGCAAGAAGACACATCATTTAAGTATCTTCGGTCTAAAGAGAAAGTTAATAATCTTTGTATTAAATATTTACATCTTCAAGTGACCCGAATATATACCGTTACGTTATAGAAGATACAAAACTTATATAACAAAATAAAAGCAATTAAGACGACCTATTAACGCGCGAATAAAGTTTATAATTCATTTCTTAACGTGAAATAAATACTTGCTTTTGAAAAATATTGTATTTTTACCGTTGTAATTAATGTAATTTTGATGGAGCTTGCGGTTGATTAACTTAATCACCGAAGGTTGATATATAATCCATTTCCACATTAATTTTCGTATTTTGTATACGTATCTCGACGACTAAGTTGTTATCATCAGCAGATAGTTAATCACAGTGTCGCGCCTAGAAAACTACGGCAAAAACCTGCACAAAACAAATTCCGCACACGATCCGTACAGTTGAAAGCCAAAACGCGCACTGTAGTGTGAGTTTTGGCTTCAAGTTATAATGAAAGATATACAGGCTGTTTCTGGTTGAGGTATTAATTTTGATTAATCACAATATTAATTATAAATTTTATTCTGAAGGTAATTTTGATGGAGCCTGTGGTTGATTAACTTAATCACCGAAGGTTGATATATAACCCATTTCCACATTAATTTTCGTATTTTGTATACGTATCTCGACGACTAAGTTGTCATCATCAGCAGATAGTTAATCACAGTGTCGCGCCTAGAAAACTACGACAAAAACCCGCACAAAACAAATTCCGCACACGATCCGTACAGTTGAAAGCCAAAACGCGCACTGTAGTGTGAGTTTTGGCTTCAAGTTATAATGAAAGATATACAGGGTGTTTCTGGTTGAGGTATTAATTTTGATTAATCACAATATTAATTATAAATTTTACTCTGAAGGTAATTTTGATGGAGCCTGTGGTTGATTAACTTGATCACTGAAGGTAACTAAGTTGTCATTTATTACTTTCGTTTTCTATTGTAAATTGAAATTTTTTATGGAAGAAATTAAAATGGGTTAAAATTTGTTGAGGAATAATGTACATTTTAATAGTGGACACAGTCATGTAAGATATTGAAAGAAAACAATTGGTATGGGTTCAAACGAATGGGACAAACAAGACTGCCGAAGCAAACAATTGAATGGGTACCAAATTTAAAAAGGAAAAGAATTGAAAGAAAACAATTGGTACGTTCCACGATCAACGAATGGGACAAATAAGACTGCCTAAGCAAATAATGGAAAGGGTACCAAATTTAAAAAGGAAGAAAATTGAAAGAAAACAATTGGTACGTTCCACGATCAACGAATGGGACAAACAAGACTGCCGAAGCAAACAACCGAATGGGTACCAAATTTAAAAAGGAAAAAACTTGAAAGAAAACAATTGGTACGGCCACGTTCAACGAATGGGACAATCTATTATTCAGATAGATATCTAAATTTCTTACTATACATCGTGTTTCACAGAGAATATACGTATTACAAAGTATTATTTTGTCCAAACTATCGATCGCCGCGCCTGGGCTC
>JAVIWB010002552.1:0-33638 GCA_031893035.1 Dermolepida albohirtum
GGAATTTTACCAATAAAATGATTTGCACCCCATATTATCTGATTTTTGCTAATTCTAAATAATTCATTAAAATATTCTATTGATGGACTTTCTAAATCTTTTCCTTCATATGCTTTATAATCTTTTGATATTGCCAATTTTCCTCTTGATTTATTTTTATCACCACACAGTCAACATTAAATATACCACTTTTGAAATTATCAAAATCAATAGTTTGCTCTTTCCCATTTATATCATTAAATTTAATCATAAAAACCATTCCTTTTTTCTTTCAAAATCGGACATATATCTTGCATCTGTTTTAAATGGCAAAAAATCTTTGTCAAGAATTCTATAAACTGTTGATAAATTTAAATTTAATATTCTAGATATTTCGCTCTTGTTATCTTATAGTCTTATTCAATTCTAATACCTTTTCATAATCAGACATTCCTTTTTCGTCATAATATGTTCCACGCAATTTATCAACACGGATATTTATAGTCATTGGCATTTCTTCATTCTTAATATATGCAATTTGTTTTGTATCAAGTGCTACAAGTGCAAATATATCAATTTCGTCAAGTGCATATATTTTTTTGAAATTTTTTCCGTGTCTTTTTATATTAAATATATATGCCTTGCTTGTTGTATTTGTTGCTCTTTGCGGTATAGTTTTATATGCTTGTGTTGTTTTTACTTGTACTTTTAATAATTTTTTGCCATTATCTAATAAAACATCATACGGCAATCCTTGTTCAGAAGGAAAAGCAATAAAACCTTTTAATATTAAATCAGCACAAACTAAATATTCTCCAGCTTTTCCTACTTGCAATTCATTACTTAATCTTACACTCATAATAACCTCCATCAATATTGTATAACAAATATGTAGAGGTGTCAAGTGCTATGCGAAAAATTTATCAGGAATTTGTTTCATTGCCTGTAAACATTCTTCGCAATATATATTGTTTATAGAATATCTCATTCATTTACTCCTATGCTCTAAACTCATCAGGAAGATTGTCAAAATCAATTTCAGGTTCTCTGTTAGCCTTTGTACGCTCTTTGTGTTTCGCTCGGGCATTTTCTCGTTGTTTCTCTTTTCGTTGCTCTACGGTCATTGCAGGGGCTTTAACGGCTACTTTCGACTTTGTTTTCTTTTCAGCCTTAACTTTTTCGATTTTCAGTCGTTTATTTTGCTCTTGTACTTCTTTATTTTTCTCTGTTTGCTTGTCAAGTTTAATTTCGACAAGTTTGAGTTCTTTCGTCAATCGTTTATTTTCTTGTTTCAGCAATTCAGTTTCGCCGTCTGTTTTATCAACTTTTTCAACAATAAGTTTTGATTTCGCTTTCGATTTCGGCAGTGATTGAGATTTAGATTTTGTAGTTAATTCTTTTTTGAGTTCCTTGACCGTTTGTTTTAATTCTGCAACTTGACTGTTCAACTGTTCGACTTTCTTGTTATCGACTATTACTTTCGGATTTTCAATTTTTGGCTTAGGCTCTTTTACTTTTACAGCATTTTTCTTTTCAAGTTCCTTCCGCAAATTTGCATTTTCTTTCCGCAACTCGCTTGACTTCGCTTTGAATTTATCGGCTCTCGCTGTTTGCAATTTTAGATTTAATTTGTCGGTGTTTTCTTCGGACTTCCATTGAATCCTGTCTGGCTCACAGCGATGTATTGCAATCATAGTTACATAATAATCCATTTTTATACTGCCTTTATAGGCTGGCATTGTTGTAAATTCAAAGTCAATAATACGGATTACGCTCTTTTCGGGATTGCTTATTCGCTCAAACGACAGCGGATTTGCCTTGATTTCATATTCTATACCGTCTTTATTCGTACACTTTGTCGGCGGTATGTCAATATCAAATTTCGCTTCTTCTAATGGTATGTTGCAATTATAGATAGTAACCTTAGAGTATATCGCATAAACCCATTTTGAACCGACAATTTTGGCATTATTATACACCGCCTCAACAAGAGTAGCGACATAAAACTTTTCGCCCTCTTTCGTTGTTTTCTCGGTTAATTTTTTTATAGCTGCCCGACTGTTTATCCGCATTTATTTATTTTCCTTGTTTTCTCTTTCAAATTCAATTTGACGGACAACATTTTCTATTGCTGAAATATAATCATTAAAAGCATATTCAACATCTTCTAATTTTTCATTAACGCAAAATGAATCCGATTGTTTTTTTGCCATATCTATAAACCATTTATTACAATTTTTAAATTGTTCTACCGCAAATTTCATTTATTCAACCTCTTTGCTTAATTCAAATTTTGCCAACTCAATGTATTGTTCAATAGCACATTCGGTAACACAATCTATTCTTTTACCGTTTTGTTGCTTAGGACAAGCCATAGCGTTGCCTGCGTGGAAAATACATAATCCGCCTAATTCTTTTTGTAAATCATTTAATGCTATTTCAAGTGCTTTTTTATATATATTTACTTTTGTTCTATATAATATTTTAGTAGTCTTATGCAAAATTTGTTTTTGTCTTTCATTCAATGTTTTTTCATCATCATTCATTTTTATTCAACCTCGCTATTAAGCCATTCTATATATGCTTCAATACTTTTAGGTGGACACCCCAATTCGAGTGCTATTTTTGTTACTTCGTATGTTCCAAGCATATATTTGGCTAAGCTCATCGTACTTTCGGTTATCTTATCAAAGTTTGTATTGCCGATATTCGTATGCCCACAATTAATGCAAACATATTGATTTGTCTTTGTGTCTACATAACTTCCGCATTTTTTGCATAATTTCATTTCTTAATCTCCGTTTTTAATATGCTTTTTATTTAATGCTATCTCTACCAAAGTTTCCAAGTCTATTTCGGTAAGTTTTATAGGCTTTCCAGTTCGCCTTGTTTCAAGCAACATTGTTACAAATAGACTTAGTATCTGCGATAATGTGTCTGACCTATTTGATAATTCGGCTTGATAGGATTTTGAAAATGCCATTTGTTGCATATCTAATTCGGTTGTTTTTGGTTTATAATCCTCAACGAAATCCTCTTTCGGTTTATCTCCAAATAACCAACTCTTATTTATGTTTGCCATATTATTCTCCAAATTATTATTTCAATTCAATTTCCAATCCTGCAACTGCAATCTCGCTCGTGTCGGCATATTTCGCCATTGTGTCCTTAATCAACTCGGCATTTGCGGAATATTTCGACAAGTGACACGAAATAATCCCGTGAGGCTTGTGTCCGTATTGCTCTTTCAATGCCGTAAAATATCTTTCCGAATTATGCAATCCATTATGATTCTGCCTATTGCTTTCAGCATGCAGATTCGTTTCGTTGATTATGCTTTCGTTGAGGGATTGAATATCGTAGTTTACTTCGTATAAATAATTTTGCGCTCGTACCAATGGTGCAAAAGTAAAGTCTGTCATATAAGCAAGTGTTGTATTTGTAAGCAAGCACTTGATGAGTATTCCCACATTGTATACATTATGCGTTACCTCAAAGCAAAGAATTTCAAAACTGCCAATCGTTAGCCTTTCGCCCATCGGTGCATTTTCATATGAAATAATTCTTGCGCCGGTTGCTTTCATTTCGGGAATGCTTTTTGCGTGGTCAAAGATGTTGATGCCCGACAAAGCAAAATAACAAATTATTAAATCCATTAAAATGCTCGTTGGTTATTAAATCTTTATAAGGAACTCCCAAGTCTAAAATAACTTGCTCTTGTTTGCAATTCGTTATTAAATAACAATTCGCATAAGACGAACTCGATATAACATTTAATTTCAACATCAACTACTCACCTCACTTTGTTTTTTATTTGTTGATTAATTATTCTTCTTGCTTAAAGAAATCTTCTGTAATTATTTTATCAAATTTATTTTTGCCCACAGTTTCATTTAATGCACGACAGAGATTAACTGCTTGTTTGTAACTAATAAATATAAAGTCATTACCGATTTTAATTTCAGCATTACCATTTGGAATATATTTATCATCTATTTTTCTCGCTTCAATATCTCTTTCAAAAAGGCTTGCGTCAATTATTATTTTTGAATTAAAATAATCTACTAAATTTATATCTGCCATATTAATTCCCCTCTTTCGCACAATCAGGACAAATGTCTATCCATTCATTGTCAACTTTTTTGGACTTCCAACCGTTTTGCTTTTTATAATCAATGCACTCATCAAAACTATCAGCAGAAACGCTTGCATTGCAAATGTCGCAAATCAGTTCATATTTTTTGTATTCTTTTTGTATCATTGTTTTTATTTCCCCCTACTTTTCAATATCAGCAAGCAATCAGTTTTAAAACTATCGCTCGTTGAATTTTCACTCGTCCAAGTCAAATAATTGTCGTCTAAATCTCCCAACTTTTTGCCTGAATGTTTACCGCTTTTGATTTCTCTTGACTTAGCCTTTTTAAGTTCTTCGCTATCGTTTTCGGATTCATAAATTTCCCTCAACACCTCTTGCTTTTCTTGTTCCGTCATTTCGTCATCATCGTCATTGCCAAAACAATCATCTGCACTTTCGGCTTGCAAAACAACTTTGTCCGTTGCCTTTGCGTTGCGGTCTGTTTCATTTCCATTCGCTTTTGATGGTGTCGGCTGTTGAGTTTGCGATTGCTTGACCTCGCCTGTTTCGCTGTCAATGTCAATTATCACGGCATTTGCGTATGGGTTGGATTCGGTGTCCTCAACATTGATTTCATCAGTTGTATATAGGTTACCTAAAGCGTCAGGGAATGCCATTCTCAATGCAGCAACAACCGCACATTTAGAAATCATCATTCCCGGCGAACTCGACCACTTAGCTTGCCCTGTCGCATATTCTTTAACGTCTAACCGTGCAACACTCGGAAACCGTCTATCGCTTCTCCAAGCCTTCGCCCATCCGCCTAAAAGTGTTTCGCCCGGATATTTAATCGCTCCCTCACGGTCTATCACATCTCCGTTTTTTGACATTACGACAATACCAAATTCAAGCCCGTCATAATTTTTTTCAAGTTCCGCTCTTTTCATAAAAGCGTCTTTGCCTATGATTAGTTGAGCAGGCGAATCCCCGTATTTTATCAAATAAGCATCTTTCAAGAAGGGATTAAGACGTTGGAATTTACATAAATTAATAAACATACCTATTTCGGAATCTGTAACTTTTGGATTTCCATTTGCTAGATATGTTCTAACAATCTGAGGCGATAATTCAATTAGCGTACCATTTGCCGCTTCGTATTGTATTAGTCCGTTCTCATTATTTGTTTGGGTTAAATCTTTTTCATTTTTCATTGTTTTTGTTCTCCTTTTTAATTAAAATATTCTATTTATAATTTCAAATAAATAAGTATTATCAATCTTAAAATCAGGATTTTCTTCTTGCTTTTTAATAATACATTCTATTGCTTGATTGAAATATGCACTATCAACTCCGACTAATTGCTCTTTAAAAACATTTAAGTCTGTCAAATCAAGTTCATTAAGTTGCAGTGCCATTTTTACATATTGCCCTGCATTTATCTGCCATCCTCTTGATATAAACTTTCGTGTGCGAATTATTGAACATAATGGATATTTACTACCGCTATAATATAATTCTTTATTTATAATACATTCAAGAGATTTTACAGGCAAATTCACGCTATTTGTTTTATAATCATAACTGCATTTGCAATGTTCAAAATCGTAATTTTCGTGAATTTTATCAATATCGCCCCAAAATCTAATTACTATTTGAATATCATCACTTAATGAAATAGCATTTGTAGAAAAATAACGAGGACGATATTTCGGCTTTTCAATTTTAGGATTTGCTTGTGTTGGTTCTTCTTCATTTTCCGTTGCATAAGGCTCTGTTTCGTCATCAATACCGTTTTCATTTTCTTCGGAAGCAATGCCCTCGCTTTGTATATGACATTGCACCCTATTATTTTCTTCTCTAATTTGTACCTGTGTTTCTTTTTCCTTGTTCCATTTTCTTGCGTAATAATCCGCAACGATTTTACAGCTTTCAAGAGTTTTAAAATAAATATCATAATCATTAGGCTTTTCGCCTGTTAATAAAGAAACTAACGCACCGCCTGTTATCATTGCATTTTCTTTTATTGTTTTTACAACATTTTCGTCATCAATGCTTATGCACCAATCGTCTAATTTAAATTTTAATGCTTTCGCCATATTTTTACTGTTCATTTTTAATTGTTCTCCTTAATAATAATTTTATTCCAATCGGTTGATTTTATGCTCTTAAATTTTATTGCTTCACTTTTAGGCAGCAAATCGAACAAATCATTTATCATAATTTCTTCCCATAAACATCGGCGATATAAACCACATTTTTCAAACTCTTACCATCTTGAACCTTTAAGGCTATCAACTGTGAGTTCGCTTTTAAGTCAAGCGTAATGCTCTCATACTCGTCAATTATGTGGAAACAATTTATTCCGTAATAAGCCTGAAAAACTTTTGCCAATGCGACGTTTATAAATGCTTTGCGACCTGTGGAACACTCGCTGTAAAACTTATTATCCCACATCGGGCAGCATTGAGGATTAAACTCAACAACGCCTGTTTTAGGATTAAATTTTTCTTCTTCGAGGGCAAATTTAATGTTTCCAAAAAATTTATCCAACTGACCCGCAATAAAATCGCTCTCTAACTTCATAAACTGCTTCAAAAGTTTAAGTTGTAATTCATAAACTCGACCTTGCTCAGCATATTCAAGTTGCGTTCTCTTATGGTTTTGGATTGACTGTTGCCGGTTCTCAATAATCGTCTTTCCTTTCAACTGCTCATTAAAGCCGTTTATTTGCGTTTCTAAGGCTTCTAACTCGGTTTTGGTGTCTTTGTTCAAATCGGATAGTTTCGCCCCGTCTATGCGTGTTTTAAGGGCTTTAATAGCGTCTTGCAATGCTGTTATCTCTATGTTCGCCATAAAGCTATCTTTTTTCGCAATCAACTCATTCATAATCGCTACTTTTTCAGCGTGAAGTGCTTTCAATTCGGCTCGCTCGTTTTTGCTTTCAGCTACTTTTGATTGAGTTTCGGTGATTGATTCTTCATATTCTGAAATAGTTTTATTTATATTAAGTTGTGTTGCTTCTATTTTCTCGGCTTGTAATTTTTGACCGCACGTTACGCAGGTATCTACAATCGGCATTTTAAGTTTTTCGATTTTTGCAGTTAATTCGGCAATCTCGGCTTCGTAAGTTGCTATTTTATTATTTAGAGTTTTGCCGTCCCTTACAATATTATTAACTTCAAGGGTTGCGTTATTTACGTTTTTGATAAGTTCATTTTCGGTACTCGTGTCGGCACTCTGCAATTTAGTTAATTCGGAAGTCTTTTCAAGCAATTCATTTTGTAAGGCAATAAGCATTTCGCTTTGCTGCTCACGCCGGCTTGACATTTTCAAAGTTTCAAGTTTCTTTTGTGCTGTTGCTTTTTTCTTTTCAATCTCGGCATAATCGACATCGCTAAGGCTCGTTATCATTTTTTCATCGGCTACAATATTGACCGAACATTCCTCTTGCTTTTCCTTTGCCGTTTTGACTTGTTTCGTGAGTGATGATTTTATCGCAAATCGGTTTGTTTCCGTTGTCAGCATATTTTTAATACTTGCGTATTCGGACATATCTAACAAATCTTTCCGCACCGTTTCAATTCCGCAAATATCAAATAAAAATGTTCTTGCGTTGGCTGTATCAAACGGTTTCTCATTATTCGTAAAAAATGTAAAATCAAAAATCAAATTCAAGCGCAAGTATTCTTTCTTGTTGATTGAAAACCAATCCTCTTTTTTCGTGTTCAATCCGAACAAATCAAGCAATCCCGAAAGATATAGAGTTTGTGTGGTCTTGCGAACGCCGTTGATATAATATTCAGTCTTATATGAATTACTAAAATATTTTTCGTGCTGCTCGTTGTAGAAATATTCTCTGCGGAAAACTTTTTTAACAGGGTATGATAATCCGTCTATCATAAAGTCAGCCTCTACTATTATCTCTAAATCTCTTATGAGTTCGCCTGTTTTTTGGTCTCTCGGCTCGAAATCCTTAATATTAAATTCAAGTAAAAATGCTAACATTCTCTGTATAGTGGACTTACCAGCTTCGTTTTTAGCAGGTATAATAGTCGTTTCGTTTAGGTCAAAATCAAAACTTGCGGAAGCGAATCCTGCGAAGTTAGTACAATTAAGACATTTCAATGCTATTTTTTTCATTCTCGTATTTCTCCATTTTTATTTATATTTGTTTGCCTAAATCCATAAAATATTTTTCATCTTTTCTTTTATTACAAGTTTGACATTGTATATTGTTTGGGTCAAAATCTTTTAAATTACAATAGGTACAAATCTCACTAATGGCACAATATAAAGCATTTGCATAATCATAATGCAATCTTTTTTCTTGTTCATAAAGTTTTTCTAATTCTGAATTTCTTGTTGTTAATTTTACAATTTCTTGTGCATCTTCCCATTCATATCTCGCAGGAATTGTTGGTTCAAATATTTGTGGAGGATTTGAACCTTGTCTATATATAATTATTTTTGTATCATTTGCTAAATCTTCTTGTAAATTATCAATATCAACGCTTCCGTCCTCAACATATAAAAATCTTTTAATCATAATTTTTCTCCTTTTAAATTTTCGTTCCGTTATAATTCGGTCTAATGTTGCTATTAAAATAATTTCCGCTGCTCGGTGCATTCATTAAGTTCTCATATTGATTTTTCTCAATGTTAGTATATCCATAAATCGCGCCGTTGCTTACAAACTGAACTATCAATGTTTTTGTTTGTTCGTCATAACCGACTGCTTTAATCTGGCTACTCGGATTTTTAGGCGGTTTCAAACTTGCTAGAATTTCTGCTGTTGTCATTATTCTTCGTCCTCCTCATCGTCATCGTCCATTAGGTCAAAATCAATTAAATCTTGTTCTTTCATTGTTTAATACCTCACTTTTATTTTTATACTCTCAATATATCACTTTGTATTATTCTTGTCAAGCGCTTTTACTACATTTTTTAGAATTATTTTGAAAAAGTTTTAATGATGGAATTTACCATAGATTATTCCTTTTTTATTGTCATAGCAAAAATCGAATTGTCTTGTGTAGTCATTGTTTTATAAACTCTATTTATTTGTTTATTGTTAAAACTCATACACGAAGTACAAGCCTTATCATCTCCGTCATAAATAAACTGTGCCGCAAATGGTATTTCGTTTTCTTTGCAAATCTCGATAATTTGTTCCATTAGCGGATAAATTTTTTCGTCATAGATTTCTTCATTGTTTTTCATTTCTCTATTCTCCCTTTTCCTTATTTTCAATATCGGTTAAAGCCTTATCAACATCTTCTTTAAAAAATGCAGTAACTATGCCGCCAACACAAGCCCTTGCAACCTCTAACCATTGTTGATGTTCTGACGAAAGCGGATATTTTATATCCTCTAAGCAAATCATCAAATGGACTTCCGCTTGCCGTATGTTTTCTAAAAAGTCTGCTCTATCTCTCATTTTCCTTTCCACCAAAAATATAATCACACATTCTATCTTTTCTTATCTGTTCTTTCCGTTCTATTTCGGCATAAATTTCGTCTTTATGTTCTAAAAAATGTTCAATTATTGCACGTTCCGTCCGTTTGAACTTGATATATTCTCTCGCATTATAAATCGTACTCATTGCCAAATATCCGCTCAAACAGCCGAATAATATGCTTAAAACCGTTACGGATTGATTTACCTTTTCGCCGCAGAAAGTATAATAATGTTTGTTTTCATAAAATTCATAATCGTTGAATTGAGAAAATTTTAATAGTTCTTGCATTTATAAATCCTCCATTGAAAAATAGCTTAAATCATCAATTAACAAATCACAATATTCTTTTGGATAATATCGCTCATTACTCATTTTGCTTTTTTCATATCGTTTAATATCTTCATCATTCATAATTCTACGTGATATTATTTTTTCGCCCTTACATTCTTTATCATTATAAGTAATTATTGTAATTATATTTGTATCTTCATCAATTTCATATTTGCCCCAAAACTTTCCTAATTCAGTTTTGTTTATTTTATTAAATGCTCGAACATAAAAAATTAAAATATAATTTATATCAAAAAAAGATTTATTATTATTGCTTCTCTCTTTTGGATAATTTATTGTTGCAAGCCGACACATTTCACTTAATACTTTTGGCTCAATATTAGCCGTTAAAAGCTCAATGCTTGTTTTTTCAGCTTGCAATTCAATATCGCTTTTAGATTTATAAAACTGCGGAGTTATTGCCGTACAAATTGCCAAAATTGCTTTTGAAGTTCCATTATTTTTTGAAGTCGCAATATTGTTTGTTAATGTTATTAAATCAGACATATCCTACTCCAAATCGTTTATGCGGTCATATATGCTTTTTTGTTGCTGGCTATCATTTTGTTTATTTATATTTGTTATTTTATTATAAAAAATGCCTGAATAATTTTGTGCTATGCAAAATTCTATATTTTCAATTACCAATTCTTCTCCAAGTTCTTGTATTCTTTTTTGAATATCATTTAATAATGTCTTAAATCCTGTTTCTTTATAAGATTGTTTCTTTTCTTTCTTATATTGTAGCCATTTTTTTATAATATCATTTATAGAATTAGAAAAAGAAAAAGAATTAAGAATATTAGAGAATGGATAAGATACAGATTCTTGACTGTCATTGACTGTCATTGACAGTAATTTTTGTTGTTTCTTTTTAGACCTGCTTTCTCTTTGTTTTAGTTTATTGTATTCTTGTATACTTTGAAGTCCTGCATTATTTTGGTATTTCGTCCAATTAGATAAACAATAACAATCATCTATTATTTCTATCATTTTTTCTTTTATAAAAAAAGCCATACATAATTCGATTTCTTGTTTTTCTCTATCAAGCATGATAGCAATATCTTCAAAGTCTTTATAGGCTACTTCATCAAGTGTTACCAAGAAACCATTATTATTACATTTTGCCGCTAATTCAAGCAACTCAAACCATATGGCAGTAAGTTTATCCCTAAAAGAGACACCTCCAATCTCTGCTCTTTTTATTCTTTTGAATGATTGTCCTTCAAAAGCACCAATTATAAATCGTATCCATTTAACATTATTATCAGCCATTATTATGCCTCTCATAATAAAATATTATTATTTCATTGTTTTTATTTTCTAAATATATTCTATATTCTTCAATAGTTCTATTATTTTTTTGAATATTACAATAATTGCATGATGGATAATAATTTGATAGTATATTTTCACCACCCATTTTTGGGGGTATCTTATGGTCTTTTTGGAATGTAATATAATCCAAATCATTCCCACAATATGCACATTTCCCATCAAACATATTAAATATTTTTGATAAGGTTGTTTTATCATCAATAGTATTTGATAAAAATTTATCATTCATTTTGTTTTCAATAATAGAGATTCTTTTATCTAATATTTTTACAAAGCCTTCATTTTCAATCATATCTAAATTTTTTCTCATATTTTTAATAATTGATGGAGAGTTTGAAAATTTAATATATGGAAATTCACATAATAATACTTCATTATTCTTAAACATAATCAACTTATATAAATATTCAAGATTTTTAACAATTTCAATTAATTCAAATTCATCCAATCCTGTTTCATAACTAATAGTTTTAATACTAATTTTATAACATCCTAATGTATTTATTCTTGAATTTGTAATAAGCCAAAAATATATTAATCTTTCTTTCCAATTCAAATTTATAAAAATATCATTATTCCATATTTCAGGGCATAAAAGTATTTTCTTTGCCATATAACTCCTTATAAATACAAAATCCCCGACATTTACTTAGTGTTTACGCCACCTTTCAATGCGAGGATTGTATTAGCTGATAATATTTTAACTAATGATAGCGTAAATATCATCAGCTTTTATCTATTCTATCATACATCAATTCATTTGTCAACAAAAATCACCCTAATCCTAAAATCTTTTTGATTTCGGAAACTTTTTCTTTATCTCCACCATCAATCAATAATTTACCATTATGAGTTAGATTTAAGGTAATTTTGCTATCTTTTAGTTTTACAGCGAATGAAGTATACATTTTAAAATCAGATACTTCAATGTTCAGTTCTTTCAATTTAGTTTCTAATTCTTTTATTGTCATAAAAATCTCCCTTTAAATAAAAATATCTTACAAGATAATGTTACTGTAAAACATTTCCTGCAAGATATAAAATTCGCCAATATTATGCCGATATTTATGTTACAGTCATAACATCAGCTATTTTTAATAAGTATATATGATTTATTTACAAAAGTCAAATTAATCACTCATCTTTTTTCCATAAAAGTTTCTATAAATTCAGCATAATTTTTAGTTATTTGAATTTTTCCTTGATTATTCAAATCCGCTTTTCTTTGCATTGCTCGAAGTCGTATCAATGTAGTAATTGCCGATTTCCATAGTCTAGCCATTGTAATTGCAAAATCTTGATTAGTACAAATATAATATCCTTGATTACAACTTCCAACTAATTTATTAAAATTTTCAAAACTTGTTGTATTGTTTATCTCATTCACGATTCGCCGGATTTCACGCTTATTTGTATCAAATTTAATTGCCAAATTTTCATTGCTTATTGCATTATCAATTCCAATACAATTTTGACATAAATAATCATAAATTCTGTAAACTTTTGGTTCATGTTTTTTCATTTTAATCTCCTAAATATTTATTTTATCTAAAATAGGCAAGCCTAATTTTATTCTATTATCATTTATTCTTTTTAATCCAATTTCACAATATTGCTTTTCTTTTTCAATACATATCCAATTACGATTTAAGTTATCACAAGCCACTGCTAAACTAAATGAACCTGCACAGTTATCAAGTACCGTTTCACTTTCGTTTGTATAAGTTTTAATTAGATATTCGTATAATTCAATCGGCTTTTGAGTAGGATGCAAACTTCCTTTTAAAGTGTCTCTATTTATTTTAATAATACTTCTTGGATAAACTTTTGATTTATCATAATCTTTTGAATATTTATAAGTTTGTTTAACATGAGTTTTGCTTATTCTTTCTCCACCAAAAATTCCAATTGTATTAAATTTACGTTCTTCCATTTGCGGATTATATGTTGGTTGTTTCTTGTAAAATATTGCAATATTTTCATGAACTTTTCCAATTTGCTTTTTTATAAAGAATATATTTGTTGGTCTTTCTTTTTCCCATATAATTTCATACTTGAACATTTTTTCATTTGATAAAATTAGTTTAGCAAAAAATAAACCTGTTCCAAATAATAAAATCGCTCCATTATCTTTAATAATGCGATTATATTGTTCCCAAAGTTTTGTAAATGGAATAATAACATCCCACTTACATGCAGTAGTTCCATAAGGCAAATCACAAAGTATCATATCAATGCTTTTATCAGCAATCTGTTTCATTCCTTCAAGGCAATCTTCATTATAAATTTCATTTGTTTTTAACATATTCATATATTAACCTCAAATACAAAATAATTATTAAGTATTTTAGCAATTCATAATTGCTATGCCTTATATTAATCTTTATTATTATTTAATTCTTTAAGTGGTCTACCGCTAGGCATTCTCTCTCGTGTAGCGATATAATTCTTTACACTTTCTTCATCATATATGTCAAATAATCCTTTTTGTCTATCAGTACAAACAGTAATAACGGCAATTTGCGTACCTTTTTCTTTAATTGCATCTGATATTTGTGTGAGTGTCATTATTTTTTTATTTGTTTGTGTCTTATTATTCATTTTTTTATTTCTCCTTTCTTATTATTTGTTTTAATTGTTTAAAACTATTGATACATTGTTCAATAATCATATCTTGCACCTTAAAATTTTGACTTAATTCATTCGCCATATTTAATGTTGCTATAAAAAATCTTTCATATATTTCTTCTTTGTCATCCATTTTTCGTTTTACAATATTCATACTTTCTCCTTTTCCCCAATGACTTCCACATACTGCCAACTTTGCGGCGGGCGGGTTAGCCCTCTTTCGTCACATACGGGGCATATTTTATCTTCTTCGGAACAGCTACATTGGTCGGTATAGCAATCGCAACATAGCCTCCTGCTCGGAATTGTCTTAAACTCGCCCAACCCCATCGGCTTGTTGAATACTTGTAGGTCGCTGATGTGCCATGCGTATGAATTTTTGTTTGTCTTTGAATATTTAAAATAATCATCAATTGACATGCAAGAAAATTTCTCAAATTTCTCTTTATCAATCATTTGGTGTCTTGTTGTTTTTGTTTTTGAGTTATATTCTTTCATCGTTGTTATTTCTTCCAAAGAGAAATGCGCGACAACCTTGCCATTTATCCATTTCGTACCATTCGATTTTGTTGAAACATTGCCGAAATTATCAAAGCAAAGTGCATTGTTCGCCTTACCGCCGCTGTATGTACAATAAATGAACACCTCAACCGGCAATTCGCACTTCGGCATTGTCTTTCTTATATCGATTGTCTTTTCGCCGGATAAGATTTTTGCTACCCATTTGGGCTGAACTGATATTTCAATATTGCGTTCATTTTATCTCCTTGTCGGTCTCCTCCAACTCTGTTTCTTGCTTAAATACATCAGCTAAATGATTCGCGCAGTTGTGATAACAATCATCTTTATTAAAGATATCTGGATATCTTTCGCATGGATTGAATCCTGTTTCTTGTAGTAAATCTCGTAAATCTTTTGACATATTTTTTATCACTCTTTCAAGCACGGCTATGCGCTTGTCTTTTTCTTCACACTCACGCTTTAATTTTTTACACAAATTATATTCTTCAAAGTAAGCACATTCCTTGTCTGCGCTTTCCTTTGTTAATCGCTCATTCTCGGCTATAAGCGCGGCAACTTCTGACGGCTCTAAGCCCATGTCCTCGTAGGCGGCGAGTTTGTCTATCGCCTTTTCGATATCAACATTCAAAGGATATCTCCCGTCGCCGACAAAGTAACCGTAAATGTCATCGAATTTTTTTGTCAATCTTTCCATAATTCACTCCTGTTTTTGCCTTACTAAAAAATCTGCAAAATAATTTGCGTCTTGCTTGCACCATGCCTTAACTTCATTCGTAATTCTATTTGGAATAAGTCGCATTGCTTCACGAAGTTCTCTTTTCAATATTTCGTTTATTTCGTCAACCGTAAATAATTCGGAATATCCATCGAGTTCCTTATTAACCTTTGCCGCGCCTTGCGAACCTGCCAAAAAAAGATTTTCAAGGGTCATTCCCTCTTCAAGACAATCTTTGCAAACACCACTTGTGAGATTATCTGGTGCATACCATTCGCCACATAATTTGCATTGTTCTGCTTCAATATAACTGCCGCCGCAGGAACACTCGGCATAATAATCCTCACGCACGCATAGTGCGCCCACTCCTGTGTCAATATAATCGCGGTCTACCACATATCTCATATCGTCCTCATGGACTATACGTCCGCAATTTTCGCATACATAATATTCAGATTTCATGTCTATGTCCTCCCTTTCGTTGGTCAATCTGTTTGACTTTCTTATATCGTATCACTTTGCATTATCATTGTCAAGGGTTTTTACGATATTATTTGAAATTTATTTTAATTATTTAATATAATAAAAATCGCCACCATGCGGAAGCGATTTTGCGGACGGCTCGATAACGTTATCGAATAGATTGCCTTAAATGGTCAAATCTCAAAATGTCCAATATAATAATATCAAGATATTAAATATTTGTCAAGTAAAATTCTAGATAGTTACTTAATCTTTTTTAGAAATTTTACTTAAATCCTAAAATAGTCAATTCTGATTGCATTCCTGAACTATATAAACCAATATCAGCAACGATTGTCCAGAAACAGAAATCAATGATGAACCACAAAGTTGAATTTGTGTATATGGAGAATTCATTGAATCATATGCCGTCCCATTAAGCATTAATGCTAAATCTAATGGATTACTACCAGTATAACTATCTAAGAAAATCCATTGCTGTTTCATGTAAAATTCGTTGTGTTTTTTTATGGATACATTCATCTGGACAATTAGGATATTTTTCACAAGTTTCTTTTTCATGAAATTGTTTAAATAAATATTCTATTTCTGTAAATTGATAAATTTCCATAATTTTTATTATCTCAAAACCATTGATTAGTTATTATTAAATTCCGTAATATAAAATCTTTATTCTGCTTTGTGGCATTAACTCTGGAAAAACTATTCCACCAGTAGATACATTAAGTATCTTAATATTAACAGGTGGATTTGTAACATTGATTAAAAATGAATCATAAAGTTGTAAGTTTTGAAGATAAGTGGTAGTTTGCCCAGTTACTTCAATCATAAGCTGCTGACCGTCTGTTGTAGCTAATATTGTAGCCCAATACGATAAATCATATAAGCCAACAGCGTTAAGCGTAAATGTGCCAGTTGTACTATCATAAATAATATAATCAGGACTTGCATTATTAAATAATGTAGTATCATATATGAATGGAGAATTACTATTAATTGTCCCGCCCGATAGATTGGTTAATTGCATTTCAAGGGCTGCTGTTATTGCCGATGTTCCTTGAATCCCTTGCGGTCCTTGCGGTCCTGATTCTCCTTGTATGCCTTGAATCCCTTGTGGTCCCATAGGACCTTCTGGACCAATTAAACTATCAAGCCACTCTTGTTCTGTACCGATAAATCCATTATCTATGGCTATTTCATATGCAGATAGACCATCTTGCCCATCACCGCCGGAATTAAAAGCATTACCCACAGAAATTGCGGAATCTATAGTATTTATACTATCGTAAAAACGATTATTTTTAAAATGTATATTATTTAACATATATGCCTCATTATGAATTATTAATTACATAGTTTCGGATGATTTCTCCTCAACTTTTTTTTCTGCAATTAATTCTTTTAATGCTGGCAAGCATTTTGCTATTGTAATGATAGCATCAAAACTTACAGCCTCACCACTTTTTAAAACTTTAACGAATCTATCAGTTAGATTCTCCGCAATTGCGATTATTTTTTCATTCATTATTATATATTCCTTTTAATTTATTATTTTTAATTCAGCAAAAAAATTAGCCAATGTTAAAGTCCAAACCATGACCCGATTCAGATTGCTCATGTAACCACTTGGAAACTACAGCGCAATGATGCCTTTCCCAATTAGAATCTTCTAATGATAACATTATCCATTCTGCTCTAATACATTCACTTTTAACTTCTTAGATAAACTACAAAGGAATTGATAAATTTCAATATCTTCTGTTCTTGCGTATTCGATGGCAGAAGTTATTGCTTTTACAAATTTATCTTCCCTATCTTTCCATACGGTAAAATGTTTTTTAAAATCTTCAAAATCTGCTATTACATATGATTCAGTTCTTGAAACATAATTCATATCAATTCTGGAGAATATTTTAAGTTATCTCTTATTAATTTTGAAAGTTCAAAATTGGATTTACTATCGCATTCGCCCTCAAAATCATGAACTCTTGCATATCCTCTTTTATTCGGCATTGAGCGAAGCTGATTTGCAGCTTTTCTATGCCATGCTTCGCCTTCTGTCAAATATGTTATAATACCATTTAATGCTTGTTTAAATTCTTCTTTCATATTAAATCTCCTTTAATATGGATTTTTTTTATCAGCCATTTTGTCCATTTCCATTGGCAAATCATGAGAATGCGCATATTCTTTTCTTTTAATTAAATATTTTTCAACTTTCAAAAGATAATACATTTCCTCAATTGAATCCTTTGTAAACGGTTTTTCTTCCATTTCCATTATATGTTCTTGAACTCTTTTTAAATATTTATGCATTTTTATAATCCTCCCTGATTATTTTTAATTTGTTCAGATTGTTGCTGTTTAATTCTATCTTGTCGAATTTCCTCAATGCGTTTTGCAGTCCATTGGTCTAAATTTTTACCATATGATGTTTGCGACCATTCAGCCATGAATTTTTCGTGTAAAAATTCCACAACATTACTTATCCAAGCCCCTCTAAATTCATTCGATTGCATAAATTCAGTTCTTATAGGGTCTGATGCCAATTGTAATCGTTGTTTCAATATCGAATTTTCCTGTTCTAATTCTTGTTCTCTCGAAAGTTTAGTATTAGACATAGAATTTGTATTTATAGATGTAGGATTGACATTTAATGCACTTTCAAGTTTATTAAGTCTATCAGTGAAATAATTGTCATTAAAATAATTATTGTCCATTTAATATCTCCTTTAATTTTTAAGAAAAGGGGGAAAGATTATTCCTGCCCCCTATTCTCCTTGAGCAGCTTTAAAAGATTATTTATCTTTACATTAAAGTTTTTATAATTTCGTTCTTGCGATTGCCTAATTTTAGTTAATTCAGCAATAATCTGCTCTTGCCCTAGTTCAAGTTTTTCGGTATCTGCTTTAATAACAGTTTTATCGACATTAACGGTCTTTTCAATATTTTTTGTAATATTGGTTGTATCTTTATCATCAATAACGATTGTACTGCCAGTATTACCAGATACCTCAATATTACTTTTATTGGGTATTAAATTATCAATCATATTTTTTTGTGATGTTGCTATAGGCAGAAGTATAATTAATCTGTTCTATTTGATAGTTTCCTAGTAAAGCCGAGGGAGTATTTATCAGGGCATACATAAGCCAATTTGTTTTTTTCCCCATCGGTATACCACCTCCTACCTTTTCTATTTAAATTATTTCTATTTTTGGCACTAATGGATTGTTTAATTTTTGATTCTACATTATGAGGTATACCTTTGTTCCAAGCAATTTGACCTTTATTAAAACGAGAACTAACTTCTATTTTTTTAAGAGATTCACTTATTTTTTTGCGATGTTCATCTGTATAATCTCGCTTTTTTGCGCAATTTAAAGAACAGAATCTACCAGTCGCATATTTTTCAGTCATAATTACTTGACATCTCTCACATTTATGCTGTTCAGAAATCCATTGCTTGCGTTTCAATTCTTTTTGAATAGCACAATATTCTTTCTTTTTTTGACTTAAATTAGTTCTATGCTCATTTGAAAATTTAGCACCTTTCTTTGTTCCGATAGCAAGACCTTTTACCCCATAATTCCAAGGCATAAACCTTTTTTAAATCTTGTAGAACTTTCAGCATTTTTAAGATTATTAATTGCTTCATCACTCCATAACTTTTTTTCCCCATAAGTTTTAAGATTATATCCATTTGGATGTAGAGTGTTTAAACTAATAATAAAGTTTTCTTCTAACTGATTAAGTTCTTCAATATTTTCAAATTCTATGGATGCTAAAATCTTCTTTTCAAAATTATCCCAACCATATTTCTCTATTGCTCTTGAAATAAGTAAACAATTTTTATATCCATTACCATTTTTCCACCGATTTTTAGTTCCC
The DNA here is from genome assembly GCA_031893035.1 of Dermolepida albohirtum. Lineage (NCBI taxonomy): Eukaryota > Metazoa > Arthropoda > Insecta > Coleoptera > Scarabaeidae > Dermolepida > Dermolepida albohirtum. The sequence goes on from JAVIWB010002552.1 coordinate 19,421, forward strand.
TTGTAAGTCTGACCAATATACGACTTTCCACACTTACTTGTTAATTGATAAATTTCACCCAACATAGCATACTCCTTTAACTGTGAAGTTGTTGTAAACGAGTTGTACTTCACAGTTAAAGTATATACTAATTAACTATATTTGTCAATAGCTTATGCAATTTATGCACCAATCTGCTGACCGGAGTTCACACTTGAAGTCTGTGTGCCAGTATTGAAATTACTGCCGACTGTGGTAGCTTTAACGCTATTGATAACACTGTCTCTAAGTGTAACACCATTCCGAAATGCACGAAGCTCTTCAATTTCGTCTCTTAAACGAGCCTTTTCGTCCATGCACAGCCTATCAAGAATTTTCTGCGTGTTACAATCATCATTTTTGATAATCGCACAAGTGTCCTTATCGGCTTGATGCAACAGAGCCGCAAAATGAGCATCGTCATTTTTCTGGATTTCGCAGCAACATTTGTCGACAACGTGCATTAAATCTTTTTCAGCAATAACAATATCTTTACCAGTCAATGCCAAACCGGTTTTAATGTCACCAATACCAGTCAATGCAAAGTCTTTAAAAGTATCAAATCTTGTGCCTAATGCTCCGATTTGTCCTGCAAGTTGGCTTGTATTCATTTCTGCATCAAGAGAATCAAGTCTTGAATTAAAGTTGTCATTGATTAATCCAAGTTCTTTTGTGCAACAATCATCACAGCCTTTGCGACAATCGCAACCATCATGTCTGCCAAATAAGCCGCCACCGAATAATGCTCCGCCAAGAATACCGCCGACTAATCCGCTACCGAAACCACCGCCGCCGAAACCGCCATAGCCACAGCCGCCCCATCCGCCATAGCCGCCATATCCACCACCAACATATTGAGGTGCTATTGTAGGGTCATACATAATTTTAAATCTCCTTTATAAATTTATTTATATGATTAGAAAAGTGTATACCCATTTCATATCATATTATTAATTATAAAATAAAAAACACCCTCTTTCAATGAAAAACGGTGTCGCAATAGTGCCATATTAAGTTCAATTTATAAACTATATTTTGTTTTTTTAATTGGAGTTGTAAATGATTTTTCGATACTCCAATTTCTTCTAAAAAGTCTAAGTTTTAATGTATCAGAAGTAAGTCATAATTCATCTGTCCATTGTGAATGAGTTTAAGTTTTATTATCATAAATCTTTAAATATGTCAATGCTTTTAATCCGATTTTTTATTCTATAAAATTGTCTTTTAGAATATCCTATACAATTATAAATCTCAACGTCTTTTAAATGCTCTAGTATAATATAAACTACAATGTCGCTTTCGATAGGATTTAAACATTTACTTTGACATAATTTTCTAAGTTCCACATCACTCATTGCATAGATATTTGGTTTTTCAATTTCACAAAGTTTTAATTGTAATTCTTCAATTTGTTTGTTTTGATTAATTTTTGTTAATTTTAAATCAATTCTATCTTGCACAAGGTTTCCAACCCAACAAATAAATAATGCAATAGGAATACTTGATAACAAACTTATGCTCATTGGCAAAGTAATTATTATTCCAAAAAAGGCAATAATACTTGTTATCAATAAACATACTGCCGTTTTGTTACTATGATATTGTTTATTAAATTGTGGTCTTACAAAATAATGTGCAGCACAAAAGCAAATTGCCTCAATCCATTTATCAAAAATAAATGCAATAAAGCATATTACTGATAGGATTAAGGCATAGCACAAGATATCTACTTTGAAGAATTTTTTAACTAATAATTTAGTCTTGATTGTCATTTTTAATAAACAACGCAAGCGATTTCAGACATTCTTGAATTTTAGCATTATCGTCTATCGATATTGCTTTTACAAGTTCATCTGACCAAAACTTAATTCCCTCACCGTAAAGCGGCGGTATCTTTCCCATCTTTAATCTCCTTTTTACAATTAAATATTAAATAAAATAATAATAACCAAAAATAACATTCAATAGCCATTATCATAAATATTGCAAAATTATAATTTGATATAAATGTTCCAATATCTCTTATAGTTAATGATAATGTCTGTGCTAAAAAATGTGTAGCATAAACTATTACAGTTTCTTTTAGTTGTGCTTTACATATTAATGCTAATAATAACCAACGAGTATAAGCATAATAATTATAAATATTAGGCTCATTAATTATATATAATATATTTTCTATTATAATATCTGCAATGATATAAAAAAATTGTATTTTTGTAGGTTTTAATTTTTTAGTAATCGCGCAAACAAAGAAAAAATTTGCAATAAAAGCGAATAACGAACCAAATATTATATTAGCCCACAAATGATTATCAACATATTCGCCAATCTTAATTATTTGTGGATTACTTATTACTAGCACAAATTCTTGCGGAAAGAATATTTTTAAGATATATTGGAAAGCGAGTATACAAATAACTAAAATTATAGAAATCTGAAGTACTCGCTTATTCATCATTAAATTATTCCTTACTATATACTTTTAATTCAAATCCATGCTCATTTCTTACAAAATTAACAACATCATCAATTGTAATTTTCTTATCATTCAATGCATGTATAGCACTTTGTAACTCTGCATTATGTTGTTTAAGATGTTCAATACATTCTTTATTCTCTTTATCAAGATTAACAAACATATCTCTTTCTATAATGCAATTTTCAAGTGCCGATTTTGTATCCTCATAAAGTGATTTATAATCTAGACCTGCAACATATTCTGATTCTACATAAGCCTGTGTAGTTTCGATATTGGTCGATTGACATACTTCATCAACGGAACATGTCTCCGTTTTGGCTGATACATATTCAGGCACATAATGACTTGTAGCCATATAAAGTTTACCATCAATAGCAATACCGTTTTCTGTGGTTATTTCAGCATAGTTCGGCATTCTTGTTATATCATAATAAAGTCGTTTTGAGCCATTAAGACACGCATAACCTATAAATTTATTTTGTTCGGCAAATTCATGCGCTTCTTTAATATGTGCCGCACTACCAACGGAAAGTTCATATACATTCGCCATTATAAAAGTTCCTCGCTTTCATTATTAATTAAGTCTTTATCACGAGCATTAACTTGTTTAGTCAAATTAACAATTGATACAATTTCTTGTTCAAATTTTTCCAAATCAAAATTAATGATATTTTCACACAATAAGTTCTCAATCTTGACTTAACCCATTCTTTCTTTTCATCACCAGTATAATTCAGAAATTTTTCTGCTTCAATTATAAAATCCGGCAAAACTTCGAGAATTGAATTCCAATTTTTTGTTTTGATACCATTTTTTATTGATTTAATTAGTGCTATTAGAAAAGGTATTGCTGTAATTAGCACACCAACAACTGCACTTATAATTGCTATTATTTCTTTTGCCATGTCCATTATAAAATCTCCTTTTTAATTTTATTACATAAAATACAATTTGTCAATGATTTTTTTATAAAATATTAAAATATTTTAACAAAGCAATCAATCCGATAATTACTCCACCAATTAAACAAAATTTTAAGAGTTGTTTAACGGTTTTGTCAAGTTTGCTAATATTCCGTGTCAAAGTTCTAAATTTATTTACCAGTACAGAATAACTCATTTCTTCCATGATTTCTTTTTCTGTAACAATAATATTACCATTTTCGTCTTTTGACTTAACATCAACAGTTTTTTTATAAAGATAGCCATATTTTTCTTCGAGCATAATTCTATTTTCTAACATTTGCCTATGTTTTTCTTTTTTCTTTATGCTATCCATATTATATTTATGCTGTAATGCTAATTCAGCTTTTTTATGGTCTAATCTATGCTTGCGTGTTTCTATTTCAAATTCATCTTCGGCATTTTGTTGTTCGTCTTTATCAACATCAATCTCTTGCTTTTTTATTGCTGTATCGACACTTTTTTCTATAAGTTCATCTATCTTATCTTTTGTGCTGTCAGCATGCAATAATTTTGTGCGCTTACTGCTAATTGTTTCATCAATAAAATTATCAGCATAAGACATAATATTCGGTTTTTCTGATTCAATCATATTTCCATTCAATGCCATTTCAGTAGGTGAATGAGTTGATAAATCAATTATTTGCTCGTCCAATGGCAAAAGTAATTCTAAGGGTTGTTCTAATGATTCTAATAGAATGTCGTTATTATTCAAAATTCACCTTTCTAATACTTTTTCTTATTATTTTTTTTGTGTTTTTATTTGGTTTCCATTGCATACAAGCATTGTCATCTATATTTGAAATATTATAAATTATTGTAGGCATTCGCCGCAAACACATACCTGTGCATTTGCGGTTAAAGTGAATATAACAATATTCACAATTTGAATGCGTTTTAATAATTTCATTCATGAATTTCTATATCACTAATAGATTGAGAAATTACAAGTATTTCATGTTTCAACAATTTAATCTCCTCTCTAAAAAGATTAGCTTGTTCGATAACTTCATCAAAATTTGAATATAATTTATCAAACTGCATATCTTTACTCGGCATATAATTAGATTGCCATGTGCGTTGTTGCAATTGCTTGCTAAAATAATTATCAAACCAATGTTCAAGAACCTTAATTCGTTCCCAATTTTTTAGCATTTTTGCCTGTTGTTCAGATGTTAGACTTGTTTCTTGTTCAAGTTCTAATCTTAATTCATTGTTATCCATAAATTACTCCTTTAATAAATCACTGCTATTGTTGTACTCGGTGTACCACCTCCAACATATAGTTTATTCCCTGCCAGTGCGAATGCTCCACTTATACCCCAAATAGATGATGTGGGCATTGTTATACTTGTTACTGCATTCGTTGTTGTATCTATTACCGCTATCGAATTGTATGCCATACTACTCCCGACATACAGCTTATTCCCTGCCAGTGCGAATGCTCCACTATAACCCCAATCTAGTAAAGCGGGCATTGTTATACTTGTTGCTGCATTCGTTGTTGTATCTATTACCGCTATCGAACTAGTTTCCGCACTACTCCCGACATACAGCTTATTCCCTGCCAGTGCGAAAGCTCCTCCGGAACCCCAAATAGATGATGTGGGCATTGTTATATTTGTTACTGCATTCGTTGTTGTATCTATTACCGCTATCGAACTAGTTCCCGCACCAGTCCCGACATACAGCTTATTCCCTGCCAGTGCGAATGCTCCACTTATACCCCAATATAGTGAAGCGGGCATTGTTATACTTGTTACTGCATTCGTTGTTGTATCTATTACTCCAATAGTTGATGAAGCTATTGTACCACCTCCAACATATAGTTTATTCCCTGCCAGTGCGAATGCTCCACTTCTACCCCAAGTAGATGATGTGGGCATTGTTATACTTGTTGCTGCATTCGTTGTTGTATCTATTACCGCTATCGAACTAGTTTCCGCACTACTCCCGACATACAGCTTATTCCCTGCCAGTGCGAATGCTCCTCCATAACCCCAAGTAGATGATGTGGGCATTGTTATACTTGTTACTGCATTCGTTGTTGTATCTATTACTCCAATAGTTGATGAAGCTATTGTACCACCTCCAACATATAGTTTATTCCCTGCCAGTGCGAATGCTACTCCATAACCCCGATTTAGTGAAGTGGGCATTGTAATTGGTGTCACAGAATTGAACAAATTCCCTTGCGAACACCTCATTGCAAAATTAACATATGGTGTTTGATAAAATTTATCGATTCTATATTGCGATTTATTTCCATTGATTGCATTGCAAGATAATGGAGTGTCTATTGTTAAAACTTCAACTTTATTTTTTAAGTTATCAATCTGCGTTTGTGGGTCGCTATCAAAGTTAATAGGAGATGTTTTAACTCCATCAATAGTAACAACACTACCTCCAGCATCAACTACTTGTTCTACTGCCGCTTGCACTGCTTGCGCCGCTTGTTCCGCGTTTGTCGCAGACGTTGCAGATGTGCTTGCGCTAGTTGCCGCGCTTATAGCCGCTTGTTCCGCGCTTATAGCCGCTTGTTCCGCGCTTATAGCCGCTTGTTCCGCGTTTGTCGCAGACGTTGCAGATGTGCTTGCGCTAGTTGCCGCGCTAACTGCTTTTTCAACTGCAAATTCTGACTTTTGATTTGCGTCAAGTGCTTTACTCTCTGCCAAATCTGCTGTTTCTAATGCATGATTTGAATTTTCTAATGCATCCTTACTTTTTAAAAATGACTGATTTGACAAACTATTTGAATACATCATACCTTCGCCAAGATTGTTCAAATCTTCGACAGACGGAAAATCTATTCCATCGGCAAATCGTTCGCCTGTATTATTATTCCATTCTAATTGATTAAATTCTCTTGATTCAAGTTGTGCCATGCGTTAATTCTCCTTTTTATATTATCTAATTTCGAGTGCTTTTATTCTAACCCTTGCGATACCGCGATATTCTAGTTCGGCTGACGTCACTTGGAAATGTCTTGCACTCCCATCTATATTTTTAATGTAAGGTTCATTTTTCCCCTCAATGGTATTCCATAAAATTATATCTTCACCTAATGCAAGAATTTCACCATTATCACCTGTATATTTTGTAGGATTTCCATCTTCATCATAAAAAGCTGTATAATATGTATCGCAATCAAAAGTCATTCGCCCATCATACCATATTCCAATTGTTCTTTCGCCGATATGCTGTGTCATGGGTATATTGCCGTACATAGTATTCGTTGTCAGCAACTCATTGCCTGTGATTAAAAATGGATTATTGCCTTGACCGATAAATTTTGAAGTTCTAGATGCTGAGATTAAAATATTTGTAAAATGAATCCCATCTGTGCTGTACGCTATTATAGCATCAAAATCTAGAAAACCGACAGCAACAAACAATCCTTTATCTTGTGAATAAGTTATACTATTCCAATTACCATTAGGAATTGTGCCAGATGTAAATGTTCTGCCGTCTGCGCTGTATGCTACAACATTATCACCGACAGCAACAAACAATTCTTTATCTTGTGAATAAGTTATACTATACCAACTACCACTAGGAATTGTGCCAGATGTAAATGTTCTGCCGTCTGCGCTGTATGCTACAACATTATCACCGACAGCAACAAACAATTCTTTATCTTGTGAATAAGTTATACTAGTCCAACTACCACTAGGAATACTACCAGTTGAAAAGACTATATCTACCCCAAGACCAATTAGACTATATACTATAATATTATATCCAACTGCTACAGTTGTAACAATATTATATGCACTAGTTATACTAGTCAAAGAACTACTAGATATCAAGCCAGATTTAAATGTTTTGCCATCTGCACTGTATGCCATACTACCAATACTACTACTAATTCTACCGACAGCAACAAAAAATCCTTTAACTTGTGAATAAGTTATACTATTCCAATTACCATTAGGAATTGTGCCAGATGTAAATGTTCTGCCGTCTGCGCTGTATGCTACAACATTATAACCGACAGCAACAAACAATCCTTTAACTTGTGAATAAGTTATACTGCTCCAAATGCCATTAGGAATTGTGCCAAATGTAAATGTTCTGCCGTCTGCGCTGTATGCTACAACATTATAACCGACAGCAACAAACAATTCTTTATCTTGTGAATAAGTTATACTATACCAACTATCACTAGGAATTTTGTAGTGGTTACAATTTGTCTATCCAAATCGAATTGAACATTATCAATAGCATTATTATTTACAAAATCTATATTTAGATTTTGAATTTTTGGAGTCGGAATTACTATTGCCATAAAATACTCCTTATATAAAATAAATAAAATAGCAAATAATTATAATAATATATTGTTGTGATTATTTATAAAGTCTAAAAGTTAAATAATCGTCCTCATCAAAATACCAAACGGTTGATGTTGCGATACAAAATTTATTTAATGATTCTCTTAAATTAGCTTGCGTCATTGTTAAATAACGCTGTTTCCCACTCTCAAAATGATTTGTTAATTCTTGACTAATAGGTTTAATTCTAAATCCTTGCGTAATTATAAAAGCACTAAGCACATTGAATATGTCAAGATTTGTTTTATTTTCTTGCGGTGCATATCCATTAAAGATAATATTTTCCATTTGTTTATTTTTTGATACTAAATTCACATTAGCAATTTGATTTTTAGGATTATAACCCCAAGTATCTCCTATATATGAACCAATTTGTTTTCCGTCTAATATAAAACGCACAGGAATATTTTTGCTTTTCAAAATTCCGGCATTAGCTAATTCTCTAATTTCTCCGTCAGTATCAGACAATTCTAAATTTCCATATTGCCCCAAAATACTCCATGAAAGTTTAGTATTATCACTAATCATTTGCATACCACGTTTAAGAGAATGTAAAGCTTCTTTATTATATGTTATTTTCAATCCTACAATTATACTTGTAATACGTGCAGATACATTAGGTCTGCTCCATTCCAAAATTACAATAGTAAAATTAGTCTGCGATTCTCCTTTCCATGCAAAATATCTATCTGTATTTTCATAAACCGTGCCATTAACAGATATTTTTGTCGCAAATTCATTCATCACACTATCAAAATAAATTACGAACCCATCAATATTAACACCTGAAAAAGTAATTGTAACATCACTTGTCGTTTCAAAGATTCGATTTTCATTACACTTACTAAAAGATATAAAACCATTATATTTTGAGCTTCTTGCTCGCCATGGTATATTTTCACTAAGGCTATAAGACTGTTTTCCATTTGAACTTAACTGAAATACATTTTGTCCAATGTTAGGAGATGATAAATCATCAGCCGTTCCGCTAAATTCATTTGTTCGTGTAGGAATATTCATTAAATTTATTGTGCCATCACTTTTGATATATTCTACCTCAGCTTTCAAATCTATATCCAATTTATATCCTCGCTTTTAATTTATTATTTTATAAAGAATTTTTTAATCATTAAGTGTTCCGTCAAATTCGACAACAAGATTTAATACTCCATCTCTCGTACTTTGCATTGTATATAATCTATTTAATGTAGGTTTTAATATAGCAAATTTTGCATATTGATAAGTCTTATTCGTATCTAAATTCAAAAATCGCACAGTACATTCATCTTTTCTAAAAAAAGTTTGAAATTTCATATAATCGTCAATTTTCATTAAAGCCCAAGTCACTTTCAAAATCGGAAACGTCAAAAACTTTTGTCGCCAAAAACAAGTTGTCCACTTAATGTGCGTTCAGGACTTTCCAAATACGACTTTCGCCAATCCATTATATAATCGGAGTGCATAGGCGCAGTCCAACCATCTATTATAAGTGGTAAAACTTGAATTGCCATTATGCTTGCACCAACTTTAATCCTTGTCTATTCATTTCAGTAATAATATAAGGAACTAATTCTCTTGCGAGTGCATTTCCATCAGGTCTAAATGATACTTCTCGTTGTCTATTGCCTTGCGTGTCAATATTCGCCGCAATAACAGCTTCGTATACACCTGCGCTTATGCCCTGAACAATTTGGTCATTATTTGCAACAGCGGTTCGTCCACCAAGATTTCCAACTAATTCTGCTCCTGCTTCTCGTGCTATAAATAATTGACCTTGATTTACAAATCCACCAGCTGCTTTCATTTTAACATCTGGAACGCTTTCGTTTATTGTTGAAGTTATGAGTGCGATACCTGCAACTATTGCCGCCGCTGCAAGACCTAGCGACCATGCAGATTGTAATGTACCAACTGCAATCGCCGCAGCCGTAGCCGCACCAATTAATAAAAGAATTGCTGCTACTACTATTTTTATTTCTTTTGGCAATCCACTTAGTGCATCTGCAATTAATAATCCAATTGCTGCTCCAATACCAATAATCGCAAGTTTAGCACCCAAACTTGCAGTTTCTAATGTTTTTATATTCCTAATTAAATCAGGTATTTTAGCAATAACACTCTTAATCCAATCAATCATTTTTATAGCTACCCATGCAGCAAAAGCACCTATCAATGTCCATATTGCCGCTTCTAATAATCCTGATTTATTAAGCATATCAAACATTTTTATTATTAAATCAGATACAAATTTAATAATAGGCGCAATTATATTATCAATAAGCCATTTCAAAGCATCTATAATCGGATTTAAAACACTTAAAACAACTGGCAATATATTTTCAGCAAAACTTTTTACAATATCAAAAAGTGGCTTAATTGCATTAAAAACACTAGTAAATAAATCTTTAATTTTAGATAATGTTTCACCAAATGCAGACCAACCCTCGTCCATTTCTTCAATCGGCGTTTCTACAAATAAATCATCTTGTTTTTTTGATGATAATGTTTCAAATTTATCAAACGAAAATAATGCTTTCTGTGCGTTTTTAACACTATCAGCATAATCTTCCGCTTGCTCTGTCGCCTTTAAAAAAGTATCTTTGCCACTCATTGCTGCTAATGCGGCATTTACCATATTTAAAGCATCTATAAGATTTTCAGCAAGCATTGTAATTAAAGGCTCTAATGCAATAACTATACTTGAAAAAGTAACGCCCAAAGTGTTTTTTAATTGAGTGCCAGCGTTCATTATGTTTGACATCGCCTTATTTGCGTCATTTATGCCGTTATTATACTGAACTACACTATTTAAGCCTTGAATAAATGCTTGTGATATTTGTCGAATTATTGTTCTAATGGTTCTATAAATTAAAATGCGTTTAAATGAAGCGGCAAGTTTACTAAATGCTGTTGCGGTTTTTTTAGTTTCTTTTTCTAATGTTTTAGTTGCGTTTGCGGAATTTTTAACTTCTTTATTTAATCCTAATACTGCATCTTTCGCTTTATTAAATTCTTCATCAAGTTTAAGTTGTTTAACATATTGTGTCGGCAATTTGCCAAATTCATCAAAATATGCTTTGGCTTCTTGTGCCGACATTCCTACTTGTTCAATTTCTTTTTGCAAGGCAACTGCTGAATTTTTAGCTTCTTCAAATTTCTTGTCAAAAGTTATTTGCTCTGCAAATGCTTTATTAATATCACCAAATTTCAAAAACTCTGCTTTGGCTTCTTCAATTGAAACACGAGTTTCCTTAAATGCGTTAAGCCAACTTTGTGTGAATATATTAGCACTGCTTTCCGCGCTTTGTCCTGAAAGTACAAATAAACTATCTATACGCTTTTGCATATCAGACATATTACTTGTAACTTCTTTACTTGTCTGTTGCGTTGCTTTGGCAAAACTCGTCTGTGCTTGATTAATCTGTGAAAATGACTTAGAAACATCAGTAATTGATTTCTCAATATTATCTAATAACTTTACAATAGAATTGACGGATTGTTCAAAATTCTTATCGGTCATCTCTAAAACTATTTCTAATCTTTTACTACCGTCTGGCATTTTGACAATCCTCCTTTAAAAATTATTCTATGTATCAAATATTTAATTAAATGTCAAATAATTATTTATTATTTTTTCCCAATAGGTGGTTTACCTTGCTTTTTACGAATAGGATTAAGTTTATTTTTCGCTTTTGTTGCAACTGATGTTTTGCCCTGAATAATAGACCTGCGATATGCAGCCATCAAACCTGTTTCAGATGTAACATATTCGCCGTCTTTTCCACATTTCGCTTTAAATGGATAAAGTTTTTCTTCTGGCATTAAAAATGCTGACTTTGGCATTTCTTGTCTAGCTTTTGAACCAGCGGGCGGAGGATTCCACTTACGCTTTGCACATCTTTGTTTCTGCTCTTTTGATAAAGCCATAATATTATTTATCTCCTTTATTTTTAGATTTCGGCTGTGTCATAAAAAACAACTTTCCATTTTGTTTCATTGTAATATTGCCATCATTATCAACAGCTAAATATTTTGGCTTGCGCTTAATTTGAATTGTCGTATTTTTTGACATTTTTATTATCCTTTTTAATAGGCGACATTAATTTATTTTGCAAATATGTTTTCCATACACTATCAATTTCTTCAACTGATTTTGGCTTTTCTTCAATACATCTAGGTTGTTTAGGAAATTGCTGTTTATAATTTTTATTCCAATGAGGACTATAAACATCAGAAAATGCTAAACCAATATAATTTGCTTGTAACCAATTATTTATATCTAATTCGCGCTCTCGTTTATCTTCATTAAAACAATAAGCCGAAAGTTCTACATAATATAATTTGGGGTCGCCAAACCAAAAATCTTGACTAGACATTCCTATAATGCGACTTTGTTCGTACATAAGCCATATATTTTTATATGACTTATCCCAAAAATCAATAATAGATATTTCTTCTTGTGTATCGGACGGAGTTGATTGCGATTTATTATCTTTTTCTAATCGTTCTCTTCTTCGTCCAAATCCGCTAAAAAATCGAGTTCTTTTTCTCCCTTAACTTCGGTAGCTTCAAAGAATTTAATTAAATACCTGTCCCATTTATCTCCATAATAATTTGCACTTCTAGCAACATCATATAATTCAGCAACTTTTTTAATAGTCAAGTCCGAATGTTTTTCTTTAAGCAATCCGTACATTATTGATATATACATATCGGAATTAGCTATTGTTTCCATATCAACTTTGCCTTTTTTAAAATCAACTTTCTTATTCTTAATTTGCTCTTTCGTAATTATTTCTCGTGCATTACGATTGACGGAAAATGTATAGTCAGTACCATTTAACTCAATCGTATGTATGTCGCCGTGTTTTAATTGATTTGCCATAATTTTTATTATCCTCGCTTTTTATTATTATAATTTATATAATTATAAACCACTTGTTTCGTGATTTATATAGCCAACAGGTACTGTAGTAAAATCAATCAAATCTTCCAAAGCATCAGAAGTCGTAATATCAGTTGTTGAACTCTTTTTTACACCTAGATTTTTAAGCTGTGCAACTTCACGTGCAGTTAAATCATTTCTTATATTATCAATTTGAATTGCTTCCATATCTCTAATTAGAGACGAACTGCCTGCAATAGGACTTCCACCTGCAAGCCAACTATCTCCGCTTGCACTAACAATGAAAGCTGTTTTTAATGGCAACAAAATTGCAAAAGTTGTAGGTTCGCTTGATTTAAGAACCATTTTCCATCTATTAAGATTTTCCGCAATATAATTCCATGTTAATTCCATTGCAGGAGTTTCAGGTCTATCAGGAATATTTTGTGCAACAGGACTATCCGCTTCTGTAACATCAATAGTAGGCGGCGCAGAACCCATAGCTGGCAAATCTCCTGTAAGTGGAGTAACATATTCAAACTTATAAGTAGAACCTGTAGTGTATGCTGAACCATCTTTGTTTTTGAAAGTTCCATCATTATAAAAATAAATTTGTAATCCAATAGAACTTTGAGCAATGGCTGTATTTGTACTCATTATTTATAATCTCCTTTAATATTATTTTTATCTGTTAAAAACTCTATGTGCATTATCAAATCTATTTTGAAATCTGATAATGAATCTTGATTTTGTTGCCGAATATGTGCTATCCATAGTTTGGTCGGCAACTCTAAAATTGTATGTTTGCAATTCTCTAATAATTGCTTGACCAAGTAGTCGCGCATTTGTCGCTCTATTCGTGCCATCAGTATATACTTCAATCAATGTTGTAAAGTCCGTATGATTTTGCATTTGATTATCAGTTGATGTTCGTGCTAATGGTGTGGCATTTCGTATAGCATAATAAACAGTCGGAAAATAAGTTAGACTTGTAGGCAAATTATTATCTCCGACGAGTTCAATATCTTTTTTGAAAATATTCCATATTTCGTCAGTAAATAAAAAGTTTTCAAGGATTGTTTTTAAATTTGCCAAGACAGCAACTTCGTCAAAAAATAATTCATTTGCCATTTTACAGTTACGCTCCTTTTAGCTTATTTTAATTCCTTGATAACGTCTTCCCATATTTCGTCAACTATTCTATCTAAATCTTGATATGCTCTGTACCAAAACATTGTGGGCATCAAACCTTTAGTCCATCTAAACTCGCCATTATCATTAGGATAAACCCAACCGCTTTCGCCATAATTATTTATATCATGTATATAATCGCTAGGTAAATCAGGATTTTTAGGTGCATTTTTTCCAATTAGCCCTGTACCAAATTCAAGCCAATAAAGAATCTGTGCGTTTTCGCCCTCGCCTGCAAATATAATAGCTTTATTGTTGTTCTCAACATTAAATTTTATATCATTCGCAAACTTAGCAATATCATATTCTCTGCCATAAGGACTAATATTTCCAGATAAATATTCTC